>HG995193.1:13780000-14106228 GCA_905332935.1 Bombus hortorum
ATTTTTGGTACTAAAATAATTTGTAAGAAACTTGAGGTTCAAAAATAGTAAGAATTTTTGAATCGAAACAACCAGAAGATGGGAATAATGCCGTTTTTCTACACCTAATAAATTAACCAATTATTGTTACGAAGAAAGTACGAATATATGTTCAGTTCACTTTACGGGGGTGTATCCCGATTCCATTTCGTTCTGGGCGAAAAATAAATCGTTCGGAGCATCGAGCGCTCCACCCACCATTGTAGAGATGAACAGCACCATTCGCGAGAAACAGAAGCCGCCGGAACCCGAAGTTCGCGTCCATTTTCCGCGATTCCAATGAACTTGCATCGATCCGAACTACTTGGAGTAATACGGATACCGGGGTTACATGGTCGAAACTCGATGCGCGATCTAACAAAGTCGACTGAATGTTCGTCGAACGAAAAACTCGGACAAACTCGTCGAGAAGACTCCAGGAGCAGTGAATGGAAACGGAATAAGAATAATGAAAATAAGGGGGGAACTGTTCGGAGGAGAGTGGTTTGCCACTCAGTTTGCAGAGAAGGACGAATAGTCAGCGAAAGAAGTGTGTAATTATTCTCGTAAATCCATCGGACATTTCGCGAAAGAGAGGGAAGAAAGCAAACCGTAAAGCCGGGACGAATAAATGAAGAATCTAACGGACACTTTCACGCTCTTTGGACAGCACTTTGTCGATAGCCGAGTTGGTTGGATCGCTCGTAAATTCTTATTATAATTGGCATGATTGTAGCCACGGGAATTCTGATTGGCTGGTATAGCCAAGCTATTCGCTAGTTTGAAAAGTTACCGCCATCTCCATAAATCGTTTCTGGTGACGGTGGACGACTGTGGAGTCTCGCGTGGCTGGAACTCGTGAAAATGGGGTTGAAATGTAAAAAAAAAGAAGACTGGAAAAAAGGCAGGAAGAGAGAAAGGAAAGTTGGAATAGAGGGTAGAAAAGGATTTTAATGTTAGAATGATGGATTTTCTTTCATTGTCGCGAAATAGGCTTCTGTTGGAAACTAGTCTAGTTCGTTGCAACGTCTGCAGTTGACTACAGAACGTTAACGGTCTCGTTAAGATCGCATCTCGCCGTAATACCAGAGTTGATATTTTACAGTAGATAAATTACGCTGATACCAGGGAAGATGGGATAGCAATTTTTTGCCGGCTACTAGGGGATAAATCGGTGCTGGATTGCGGGAGTAGATCTTGCTTTATAAACTCGCTGATATATTTACGACCAAACGATGAATATGTTTTGATCGTTATGGGAGAAGCGAAAGTCAATGGAACTTGAGCATGATGTCTTGCTGCTTTGAGCGGGCGATTCTGAGTGTCATAGAACTTGCGGGTTTTTGATTGTAGTTTGTGATTTTGGTTTTTAGTTGCTTCGATCGTTACCACATTTTTATTTAGTGGAGAATATTTTACGTTATGTAGATTATTAAAAAAAAATTACAAATTGGTAATTTTGGTCCAAGCTATGGAAATATTGATTCTTTCCCTGATTATTTTACATCCCGTAAGTTATTTTCTGGCACATTCGCCCCACAGTTCTCGCGGTTATTCCGTAGGAACACTGAATCGTGACAGAATTTCGTTACAAAATTACTTCTCGTAGTCGCATTTATGTACGTGTTCGTTCTGTCGCGGTATTTTCCGTATGTGTTGATTTTTTAATTATTAAAAATGAGGTCGTATATTGCGGAAGCACGCACCCCTATGCATGCTTTGTGAAGAAACAATACCCATCCGCCCATAATTCACCTTCATAGAAGGAAAACCAGAAACGGCGCTATTTTCACGTATTTCTCAAAATGACTTATTTTTCGCACCAATGCTATACGCGTACTGTAAACGGTGTATTATATTTACGACAAATCCAATCTTCCAGTATCGCGATATAAAAAACTAAAATCTTCGTCTCTGCTGTTGTTTTTCTTCCAATATTTTTTCAACACATCCCGCCGGCACTATCAACATGTATCGTCTGCAAATATTTTTATTGACCGTTTTGATTCTACCTGTCCGCTGATATTATCACGGTTTTCCATAGAATTAGTTTGATTAAAATTACCAAACTTGATGAAATTCTTGGAAACGAGGGTTAAATCATTGGAACTTAATAATTTTATAACTAGTAACCCTGTGGCACAATCATCTATGCCATATTCTAATTTCATAATTAATTTCATGATTAATGATATATGACACACAATGTTTGTTTTGTAACTTCAAAATATTATAAAATATTCTATTAAACGCACATGTGTTTACATACTCTCGTAAACGAATGTATATTATTTGCGGACTAGTCAACACAAACATATCTAATATCACAATCTCAATCTTCTTTTCCACTAACTGACGCCGCACTGCTACACATAATCGATCTGATTCTCTCAATAGCCACTACCAATAGTAAGTATTGGTAAAAAAAGAGGACTAAAGAGGAAGTAGGAAGAACGAGAAGAGAAACGTGTCCTCAACGTGTTACGAACTTCTCTGTCGAAGTGGCCGTTTGCCTTGTGTGTTCTTTTTTGGGAGAAGAAAACTTGCCGAACGGCAGAGAGTAGCTCGTTTTCAAGCTTTTCCATTTCCACTTCACTCTGTCGACTGTTTCACGACTCCCCGATTCAGCGAGTCGCGCAGCTTGCCATGGGTTTAGCGTTCTATGCTTCACGGAAGTGCATTTACCTATTGTTCAGCTCGCTCGTCTTTCGTTGGGATTTCAAGAATCGACTAATCTTCGCATCTGTTCGTGTGTAAATTTTCCCCCTGTGTGCCACGTATCGAATTCATATTCGAGAGTATAATCAGATGTAGCTGATATTTGAATTTGAAGCCGCAAGCCTCCTTTAATCTCAAACATTTTTTTGACATCGTAATTTGAAAATACTGCTCTTTGTTTTTAGACGTTATCGTTCGTTAGATTCTTGTTGAGCTTTCGTTATTCTGCGTTGTTAGAGAGATATTTGAAAGGATAGAGCGATTTGTAAGATCGTTCGTATATATGCACCTCAAAAAATAAAACTATTTCTTGAAGATAATAAAAGAAATTTATAATAGAAATGTTATGTATTCGCTTTCTAGATATTAGTTATTTGTTATTTCTTTGAACATTTCCTATAAAATTTGAGTCTATCAAAGCTTCGTTCTATATTCCTAATTTTCACATATCATACGATATTCTCCACACACACAAATATTTTTCACATGTACAATATTCCGATGACGTGAATGCAAACGATTAATCATTTTAAAACGTACAATTTCATTAACCGCGTAGAGTAACGAAATGATATATATATATATAATATATATAATAAATATATATAAAATATTATATATATAATATATAATAATATAATAATAAATATATAAATAATATATATAATAATATATATATATAATATTTTATATATATTTTATATAATTTAATATATATATATATTAAATTATATAAAATGAAGTGAGCGAGCCCCCCGGTATACGTATGACATTCCTCTGATACCTGCATCTGTTTTCGTGCGAATTTGTGACTAAAATTCGATGCTGCATCAGGCTGATAAATCATATTCGTCCTTATCAAAACGGTAATCACATAAACTGGCGTACAGTGCCGCTCCGATACGTTTCATTTTCCTCGTTCGGTTCAGGCGTCTAATAATTTCATATCTGGCGTGAAATCACTCAAATGGAGATATTAAAACACGCAATTTATAATATCAATAGCAAGCTGATTTTATATTATTCTTTTAATTTTTTAGAACATTTGTAGTAAGAAGATAGAAAGTAGGAACATAAAGAACTTCAAATATACTTCTTTGTAATTATCTATTGCACGGTACATTTAATTTTATGTACTTAAACGTAATTGGAACTGTATCACGCGTGGAATTTTTCGATTGTATTTCTCTAACGGCCGACTAATTTTTCGAGCTTCATGAAACAAGCATTTAAAGTTTTAGCGCATTTCGTGAAGAGGAAAATTACTTTAATGTTGAAGGGAATTTGCTGTTATTTAGCCAGAATTCTATCGCTGGTGATATAATTCAACTTTATACGAAATATTGGATTGGTCTTGAAAAAGTATATAAATTACACATACTTAAAATACATAAAACTATATGAAATATTTAAAGTAAATTTCTCATTATAATATTTAGTATATAAAATGAGTCTCTTAATTTTATTTATGGTAGCATAATTCGTATAGACATCCGTACAATGAAAAATCGATATTATTTTCCCATTGAATAAATATATGTATCGCTTTAAAGCACATAACGATTTAAATTACATATTCCAAATTTATCCAATAAAAGTATAATCATATAACCGTCGTACATACGCATACATCGTACTTGTTACAATCGAACGATGCAGCGTTGTTCCATATGCCTTAACGACAAGAATATCAATGCTGTCCAAAGGATAATTGTATAAATTAGCTGAATCGCAGATGGCACGGTACTGTTTACGTTGCAAAGCAGCGGATTTCGAAGTGAATTTCAGCTCGTTCGATTTGCAGTCTAGTTAATAGATGTGAAATTATCCGAACGCAGAATCGCACACTGCTCGGCCGTCGCATTTATTGGTTGCGATTGATGAGACGGGCTCCGTAATACGTGGATAACTTCGCGAATGAAGCGTGCATCGTGTGTCCCCGGGACTGATTATCAATTGTCAGTTCCCAATTGTTGTCCTATGATCGATTGCGTGTCGGCTGTAACTGAAATGGTTATAATAATCCGTTAATGACACAGCTGCACGCATAAATCCTGTTTGATTGCGATTTAATTTAAGAGGCCTTGTGACAGAAGTCTAAATAATTTTCGTGATAAAATTAAACAAAGCTCGTTTTTCGTTTACGAAATTATTATTACAGATATTTCTACAGTATTCGATTGTAAATGCATACGTTTGTTTTTTATTTGATTGAAAATGTTGTATATGAATATTTAATTGAAAATATTGTACATGACTTTCAGAATTTTCGGATATCTAAATAATAATTTAATGTTATTTATATCTCAATTTTTTTTGAGAATTTAAAGAAACTACCAACTATAAGATCTACTAAAACTTTTTGGTACTGATATAACTCCTTCTCCTCGTCTATAAATATCTTTTACCTTTATGTCGACCACTCGTTTCAATTTCATCAACCGTACTTTGTCTCCTGAACTTTTCTCCTTCAGCTTTCTTCGGTTTATCTTCGATGTACTCATTTCATCCGTTTGAACACGCTTGTCTGTGGTTTTGTCCAAGTTTCCACCCTCTAATACAATTCTCTATTTCTTCGATGTCGTGTCGTTGACCTTGTTTTCATTATTCGCGTCTTTTTTCCTTGCTACACTGTCTATACTACTGTCTTATCTATTTTTATTTCTCTTTGGGTATCACGACCTTGTAATTTTTTCCGAGAGGAAGAAAAAACGGTTGCCTTGTTGCTGCTTTCTCTTCTTGACAATCGCGTTTCTCTAACGTATCGGCTGCAGACAATGAAATTTTTGAGGCGAATAACTACCACATTTATTAAGTTTCCTTCCTCATTTCCACGACTGATGATTGTAATGATGCACGGGTTTAAATCAGCCAATCCTATGATCTTTTATTATTATGTTTTATACTGATTATTTTTTATTTTATCTATGCTCGTAATTAGCATATACAAATTTTTACGAACAACATAATGCTTTTGCTCCTAACACTAGTTCTTATCCAAATCAGCAGCATTCAAATGATAAATGATCTATGTGGCAAAATGAACATAAATGCGTTTTCTATTTCCATTGAAAGACATTCCCACTTTTGGAATTTATATCGCTTACTAAATATTTCAACTCCTCGTTTTTGACCATATTTTTCGAACCAATTTCGATTACAAATGCGATATTAAAGCAAAGCTTTATTCTCATTTGTTCGATTATTATTTCCATAATGGCCAATATCCGATTAATCAGATTTATTGCAACCAGTTAAAGTTCAAAATCCTATTCACTATAATAACCAGAAGTTTCCGACGGAAATTAAAAGTATCTCGTTGTGTGGTCATTTCAATACTTAATTGCTATTAGCGTTTGGATAGAGTCATAAAATATAAGTCTGCAATGTTTTACTTTTCAACATTTTCTGTTCAATTTTGGTTGCAAATAGTGACCTAAAATCTTGAATTCTTGAAAGAATGTCTGTAATGATAGAAATATTTGTTTTGCTTTCTATCAAAAAATAAAATAAAGAATGGACGGAAAGTTCTTCGTAAAAGGGGAATAGTAAAATAAATATTTAATTATGCTCCTATCTTTATAGTAGCTCAAAATATTTGCGCGTGTTTCTCGAGTTTCGCAGCATCATTTGAGCTTGGAATTTTTAAATATGGAGAAGAACGACAGAAAGAAAGAATAAATTAATTTCTACTTTTAAATGAATCTCTACAAAACAAAAAACTTAATTTTACTCAAATATTTCCAATAAATTGTGTTAGCTATATAGTTTATGTTATGTTACATACCTAATCGCATACATTAAATCATTGGTCAGTAATATTTTGTTTCTTTTAGCTTTTGGGAATTCTCAAAGGTTTCAGACTTCCACCATTCTGTCCTTACCTATCCAAAATTTCCGCTGTCTCGGCAAAACGTTTCCATATGTGTCGCTTCGTCGTGTTGGAAACATGTGCATCGGTCACGAGAATTCCGCTTTACGGTCTGTATGTATCCCTCTGGACAATACTCGAAGGACTAATTTTATTGTCCGTGAATACCGCCCACCGCACAGGCTACGCCCTAATTCGTCGCGGTTCCACGTTTGGGTTCAGGTAGCCCGTCGAAAGTCCAAAAACCATTTACACAGTGATATAAAGGAAAAGAGGCATCGTCCGCGTGGTCGTACTATAAAGAAAATTTTATTTCTGGCTGGTATAACGTCGACGGAAATTAACTGGAGTCCCACTTAACGATCTCTCGCTTTGCCTCGTTCTAAAGGGTGTAGAAGTGTTCCTCAGCTCGAAACTATCGTATCACAATTTAAAAGATAGCCGACCCGTGAAACGCCTCCAGGTTCCACGTACTCTGTGCCGGGTGGTGTACTCTTCTTCTTTCCAGGGCACTTTGAGTGGCTTGAAAAATTGTTAGCGCTAAAAGGCCGGAGCGGGCGGTCCCTCTCGTGCCTGTTCGAAATCCACGCGGAATTCGTGTTGAATTCTCCGAGCGATGCCCGCAAAAAATCAACGAAAAATCCAAAATGCAAGGGACAGACGGACTCGTTGAGGTCTACGCTTTCTGGCAGCCAGGCGAAAATGAATTTAAGAAACTACGGTGGCGTCACAGGCTGGTTTGGTTGGCTGACTACTGGTTCACGGAAGCATATTACATTTCCACGTAGGAGGAGGTAGCCTGGAATACAGTAGGGAGATATATTGTAATAGCTCGCGCAGGAACGTCCTTAAAAGTCGTTGAATTTATATCTTGTAGTAGCGGGGCGCCAAGTTTCGCGGAATAAGGCGCATTTTGCAATGCCGGCCAATTGTCCTTGGGTTATTCATATTAGCCTTTCCCCCCTTTTCTCCCATTTTCTTCCCTTTTTTCTTTTCGTTCCGTTATTCTCGTTATTAACCCTGAACTCTGATGGGGCACAGTGGATTTCTGTGAAAATTTACCAGTAGATAATAGGAATATTAATCCTTTTGAGATTAAGCTTTTTAAATTTTTTAATTTTGTTTTTGTGTGCAGCTCTATTTTTGATATTTGGTATGGGTGTGGTATGTGCAAAATTATCACAAGTATAAGTGTGAAAGTAGAATCTCTATTTATTTATATACTTGTCCTTACTCTAAATTTTAGAATTTAACTGTCGTATGTTGTTAACGTTTACACAGGTATGTACGTGTAATGCATAAGGGAATTGAACAATTACAAGGATGATTTTTGTTGTGTATTATTAATAACATATTTTTGTGTTGAAGATAGTTTTTTAATGATGTGTTTCAATTAAAAGTAGCTGTCTCATAAAAACGTACATAATTTAAATAATATACAAAACATATAAAACATCAAAAGTAAAATACTAGATATAATATATTTAACAAAACATCTATATGTATTTTCTACTGCTTTCTTCTTGATAGAAATATGAAATTGTATAGATATTGCCAATCTATTATATAATTTACTGCAATCTATTACAGTATATATGTAATAACGTTATCGGGAAACAATACCGATTTTTACTAACTCCTTCGAAGCGCCCGACATCGAAACAAGCAGTTCAATAAAAGCGACGTGTTCAGCGTGCTTCTGACCAGATCTGGCGCACGCTGCTCCACCAGAATTTAGGAATTAATCTGGCTAGTAATTCCATTAGTTCAGCAGATACGTTTAGGGGTACTGTTACGGCTAGCCTTCTAATATTTGCTCATACATAAAAACGACAAATAGAAAACAACCGTTGCAGCGTTTCCATGAAGCGTGAAATCGAAGCACTGTCCGATCGTTAAACCAAGAGCTCTTCCTTAAACGCTACGAATTGTTGTATAATATAAAAAGATATTTCGTGAGACAATCATTGGACTCTGTTAAATTTTCTCTGTTGGCTAAAAGTATTAAAAATCACAGAGGTGAAACGAAGAGATCGTTCAATTTTTTAAAATTCACGGAAGAAATCAACGATAAAGTGAAGGAATAAAATAGATATTTTAGGACGATACACGTTTTGTAAGAACGCTTTAAATTTCAACTTTATTGAAAAAATTTCACGCAATTTTATTATTGCTTTAATCTTTAGTATTATAGTTTAAATCTGCAATATCTTTCATTCAATAATAATTTCCACATTAGCAAAAACAAAGCCGAAGTCATATTTTTGCAAGAAATATTTATAACTTTAGATCGTATGCCTTGAACAAGATCCGAGATCTTCTTGCAGATATCTCAAATTACATATCTCATTCTCCAAAACATCCCTAAACTTTCTTGATCAATTTTACAACCGCGTTACATCGTTTTTATCTAATACGTAAAACTGGAAATCTGTGTCCTTTAGTTCTATAACTAATTTGGTAGGTTGGCTTTTAGTCGCGCATCTTGCGTCAACCTTTTTCATTCGATGGCCGCATAGGCAGAGCAAAGCTTCGAAGAGTTGTTCGCTTTCAGTCGAATCCGTGCATATTCGCGTACTTTCATTCAAAAGGATAACATTCAGCGGATTCTAGGGCGGTGGAAGAGACTGGTGGGTATATTAATGAGCGGAGGGTGTACACGTGTGTCGTTGTACAAGAGAGAAAGAGCAAAGACCCGTTACATGTCTGGGACTAAATAAATTACGGAAGATGTTTTTAGGAGTGGATGGAAACGGATTCTGGGTATCACCCGGCTGGCCCGGTTAGCGAAATAATTTAGTAGGGTACATGGGACTCGTCTCTGCAGATTCACCGACTATAATGTGAACTTCATTACGACCTGGACAAAATCTCTGCTAATTATGCAAATGCTCGGAATCACGCAGCCGAAGCATTCGCATTTTAGTCTAGATATTCCTCGGTCACCTGCCACGCGTTTTTTAGATCTATTTTTTCTCGTGGATCTTTGGAGAAACGTATAGTGATATACCTAGTCACTTATAATTAGACTGCAGATTTTTATAGAAACTTATATTTTCATGAAAATAGTTGGAAAGTGTCGTATTTTTTGTCCGTAACAGAAATTTGATATATATGAAATTGATACCTATGAAATAAAGAGTAAAGAGTAGAAACAGAGGAAATAGAGGAGAATCTTTAGTATCTACCGTTGTTGGTTTCAGGATTTGGTAGATTGATAGACTGAACTCGTACCTATTAATAATAACACCTTCTTCGTATTTGTTTTAAAGTTAGTGATGGATTTATTTTAAAGAAAAGAGAATACGATTGAAGATCGATTAAGAGAATTCAATGAAGATTATACATGATAGCAAATCTCATCAAATATTTGTGTAAAAATAGACTATTTAGGATTCGTTTTCATCTGCGTATTGGGTCTATGAACAAAATTCACACGTTGTTCATGGCGAATTAAATGGAATACAAAAAAAAGAAGCACTCCAATTAATCCACGAAAATTGACTTTCGAGTGGAATACTTTGATAAAAAGAACCGTATTCTCTGTTTGTTCACCGATTCCGAACATCGATCTAATAGTACAGCCATTGTATGGAATAGATTTTTCACGGTAAAACGTATAATGAAATATTCGCAGAAAATTAAAAACAAAATGAGCGGAAGAGTAAAAGACAGGACGATAAAATCGTGGAGTAAATTTTTCGACAGATGTTTTTGCGGTATTGGTTCTGGAATTTTGTTCGTTCTCGAATATTTATCGATCCGAGCGTCGAACTGATAAAATTTTATTGCTACCTCAACGGAAAGTTGAAATTACGAATTTGGCGTTGAGTTTATGTAGGTTGATTCATCAAAAAGTATTTCTTCGAATATTTTTTATAAATTAATATCGCGGGTAAGATTAATAAGACAAGAACGAATAGGTCGACGTGACAAATACATTTTTATACACACTGTTTCTGACAAAATTTTTTAAATTTCCTCTTTACGTTTTGAAATTGAACAATTTTTTCAGAAGAAGAACTTATAGATTCGTATTAAATATGTAGTTGCCGAATGCACCTTCCAGTTAAATTATTGAATTATTCTGACATTTATATCCATTTTATAAATATAAGAAAAAAGCAGAATTCTTTAAGAGCTGTTATAATTATTAATTCAAACGTAATCAATATTAAAGACCTAGAACCATAACTTTCGATATAATTTACTCTATTCCATAAACAATATACTATCTCTTCTAAATCGATACACTTGATCGATACGTGAAAAACAAATACGGACAAACTTTATTCCCGCGAGATCCGTAAACGCGACTCTCCGATATCGAATGTAATACTTTTGCGTTGCGTTTAATCCCTGGGACGCGTCAAAATAATGTACGAGGTGATAGACTCGCGTTTTGGAACTGGGCCAATGGATATGGGCTATAGGAGAGAATACGAACAGAAGATAGTACAGGTTTTGGATGGAGGTATGTGTCTATAAATTTCGAATTAAAGGAATCATATGAAACTGGACCGAAATGAAGATCATATTTCTAAGCGGCTTTGTTTTGGACCATTAGCATGTGTATTTCAATATTTCATAGAACTTTTCTCCTTTGTTGATTTTCTTATTTTTTAAACAATATACGTTGATGTTACACGAAATAATTAACGTGTAATTAACACATTGTTGATTAGCCATAACTATATTCAAATTTATATATACCAAATATTTATCTAATTGTCATTATAACGTTATTTATTATTTTAGATAGTATTATTTGTGTACTAATTTATTTTTAATTATGCACACAAATAAAATCATTGCAGTCTGTTTCACATTTTCATTGAATTTTCTTATTCAATATTTGTATAAGATAATTGATTTTAGTAAAAGAAAAGAATAAAAAATTTATTACAAAATCATTAGTGTTTTTTATTCTTTACTTAATACAGAAAAGACAGATAAACGGGCTCACTAGTTAGAGATACGATGAGTTTGTCTAGCTTTTCTCTGGATTTTATTTCGAGCTTTTTGGAAGTTCCCCGTTGATTCACCTCGTCATGGTTTCCTCTTTATCCCTACATCTCCCCATTGCCCTCTTTTCTCTTCGTTTGTGCTACTTTTGTTACGTTCGATCGAGTTCGGCTTGAGAACTCGCCGCGTCTCGGCTGTCAATATATCGGTTTTCTCGTGCACGGTTCTGTTCGTGTATTCCTCTCGAAGTCTCTGACGAATAGTCATGGTTCGATCCTCTTTTTGTTCGTTGTTGCTTGCGGACCGAGCGGGGAAACTAACAGGCGGATGAATTTTCCTGTTCCATATACCAATATAGAGTGGCTCACGAAGGTATTTCAAACAATTACGCGAACAATTCTTATGAATACATTATATACATTATATGAAACTTTTCTAAATCTCATTAGCGCTGCAGTAAGACACGATTATCACAATTATAATAGTAAGAATTGGAACCAATTTGAAAATGAATACAGAAGATACAATATGATATACATCTAGTGAAAAATGAATTTTGCTTCAAACATATACTAAGACCTCATTGAATACTAAGACTTATTAGTATAGCGGATAATTGACTGTTCCAATATTTTTATGATTTCTATATATACCTACTTGCACTAAATATCTTGCAGTTTCTTTATTTATACATTTTCGAATTTTTTCGAACTTTACCAATGGGATCATGATAATTGCATCATGTCGTATGTCAGACAAAAATTTTTCATATAATATGAAATGTACTCAAAAAAGTTTTTGCACAAGTTTCTATTCAATGTCGAGGATAAGATTATTTCAAGAATTTTTGAACTTGTTTCTAGTCGACTATTGTAATGCCCGTTATTAATTTTCATTTATATTCTATTCTATTCTATTATATTCCATTCTCTTTTATCACGGTCAGCTTTGGGCTATTTTGATATTTTTATAGTTTTTTGCAGTTTGACGTTTTAGCTGTCCAAGTAGTGAACATGTCTAAAAACACGATAAAGGAAACCGTTTCAAATTTCAATTACCGTACGTATAGCAAAATTGTCGTTAGCGCCTGTAATTTCCGAGTAACTAAAAGTGGGCTTGTCGTAACAATCATTTTGCAAGGTTTCGCAGGTCGTAGCTTCATTGTTCATTTGAAAGAAGCACACCTTCGTGGAAATGGAAGGAAAACATTTGGGTAATTAAGTTTTCGGAAAGGAAATTATGAATTAAGTAGTGAAAAGAAAAGATATTTCGGGTGCTTTATTTGATGAAAATATATCACTTTTCGGCTTAAAGTTATACGGACTCTCGTCTAAATGTTAGAATACAGTATTATAATTGTTTTATAAAATTTCTTGGTATTTCTATATGTTAAAATTTTATAAGTGACATAGTAATGAAGAAGGACGTTACATCAAATTTATGAAATATGTATTTGTTTATACAAATTTCTATTAAACACTAATTATTGATATTATATAACATTCTAGCTATGACAATATAACCTTCCTACGTGCCTAATTTTAAACCAACAAATTACCAATAAAATAAAATTTCCCAACACAAGAGAGATTAACATAATCAATATCAGACCATAATAACAATAAACGTTTCATCGACATCTAAAGAGTCATGGTCCCTAATTGAATTAGAACTTCTTCCGAGTTTGTCTATATTTAATCTGGCAGCAGGTAGCCTCGTCTCTGCAAGGGAGCTTCTTAATCCCCGCATTATCCGGCGTGACTACGGGCTGGGCTGTGTCTTCCTTTCAGTCTCTTATCCAGCCGCTGCTGGAACAGAACGTTTCATAAATCCTGCTGCGAGAGATAAGTGGCCCCTGAATGTCTTTCGTCCTGACGCAGTTCTAGCAAGTTCACCACTAGCCTTTGGGTCTTCTCAGTGTTTTAGGACGGTAAATTGGAACGGAACGCACAACGGTGCAACTATTTAGCTTCTTAATCAGAAGTTATAATTTTTCGCATGTTACTATACTCTGTGATTCTCCCTCCGCCCCCTTCTCTCTTTTTATCTCGTTCTCTCTATTTCTCAGTTTTCTTGTATTATGAATTTGACAAAGTGAACAGTTTGGCTAGCCAGAGTCTCAAAATTATGGAATACGTATTCGATTCGCGTTACTCAAACATGATTAAGAGAATGTTCAACTTTGATTAAATCTGATCAGATTTCTACGGTGTCGTAAAGTCACGTCGCTTGTTTTCGATGTTAACTCGTTTTTACGTCCACTGTGAATAAGCACATCTCCCATTTCCCTCGATTCAATTTCAGTCGTGGTGTCGATTTCTGCTTCACTCGATTAACACCCTGGTTCACTAAACTTTCACCCTTAACTTCGTTGCCAGTCTCTGATTCGAGAATGCTGCACAGGGAGACTGAAAAATGTTTCCTTTCTATCGCATCTAGAAAAAGAAATGTGAATTTCAGTAACAGCGCAAATGTGTTAATAATCGGCTGTATGATTTCAATGGAATTATTTAAATTCTACAAAACATCAATGAGTTAATTAAAAAGATAAAACATAAAACAATGAAATACAACAGTGAAATCAAACGATTAAATTAAATATAAATTTTAAAAATTGCGAGAAATCAGCGACGACAGAACGATACGATCGATCGGTTGCTGAAAAACGTGTTAAACTGCAGCGCAATAGCGATATCCTAAGGAAGGATTACTCCGTTAAGACCAGCTGTTCGGATAATCTCGTGGCACGGTCGATGATATGAAGCCATAAACGCGATAAAGAGTTGAGCAGATCCCTGGTCTTACGTTCGACGGTGTCACGAATCGTGAGACATAATCATAGACATTGATCCGATACCTCAAGTACCCTGCAGTCGTTCGGTATCCTTGGATTTCGATACCGCCTAGCTGCTGAAATCGTTCAGTCTGCAATTTGTGAGACATTCGTCGTTATCACGTCGAGACTTTTGCATATAAACGATCAGGTTGTTCAATGCTTCTCCGTTGTAAGTCATGTTTGATCTCCTTTGCAACGATCTCGGAGTTTATGGCTTGAGAAAATTGTTTATGGGATGTGTTTTATTCGCGGTTCTGCTTATTCATAGTTTCTCAGATGAGTTGCTCCTTCGTGCACGTAAAATGTGCATCTTATGACAATGGAAATGGAAAGAATGGATTAGATTTGTTGGAAAGTTTAGAAGTATTTAGATTAATAGACATATGAATTTGTTATATGTTAATAATAGAAGAAATAATAGAAGATCGAATTTATCGAAGATTTATTTAAAGATATTTATAATAATTTGTTTAGAAATACGTAGGAAAATAATAATCTTTTTTAAGAATGCATAAATACATAAAATGATATTTTTAAAGGTGGAATAATTTCTTTTTACAAATGTCAGCTATTCATTACTTGGCTTTAATGTACTCCTTTTTCCATGACATTCACGAAATAACGAAAGCATCGCTTGTTTCGCATTTGTATCAGTCTGGTTGATACTCATTCATGACAACGACGGGAAAGCCAACATTACACGCATGTCGAGCACTAATTAGGTTACCTGACACGTAACAGCGTGTGCTGCGAGACACGCAACTGTTCCGTTGAAACTTAACCACGTTAACATGTGATCCAACGGCCACGAATTTTTCTCTGTGATATGATAAATGCATACCGTTATTTCGGGTTTTCATTTCTTTCGTCTACCATTTTCCGTGTATTTCCCTTGCTTGTAGCATTTGTTCCAAGATTAAATGATGTAATTATGATATATGACAATTATGATAATTATGAAATAATGATATAATTATCTAGCAATTTTCCAACCCCATCAAAAGACACATTCTATCCTTTTCAAGTGGCAATTTTATCTTCTTATTACTTTCTATTCGTTGTTCATGTAACATTTTCCAACTGATTGTGTTCAAAGCTTATTGTTTACGTCTTGCAATACTTATATTAAAAAATTTTGTTTATTTTTTACGTAAAAAGATCACCGCAAACAGTGTTCAGAGATTTGCTTGCCGAATAAAACGCATAAAATTACAAAATCATAAAATTTCGAAGGAAATCTGATTAATCGACAAATGATAATCACCTATCACTATGGATATTCAATTCCCCAAATTCGTTAGACCTGTAGATTCGTAATCGACTTGCAACTGTTGTTACGCGAATCAGTTCAATTAGAACTCGAATGTTTCCGCATATTTGATAACAGCATCTTGTCAGTTGGTATCGCGACGAAATTGCCCGGACGGCAGCTTTCAATTTCGCGATTCAACCGAACAACGTTCCCCCGGTACGCAAACACGGTGCACGCGTAATAGGTGTACAACGTGTACCGGACTTCCGTCATATGTTACTGTCAGCGGCATCGCGTATTTACATACACAGCTGCGTTTCACATACGTACTTCACGGCACCGTCGCGCCGACGACGGAAGCTCGGATTTTCGCGTGTTATCACCGGGTATACTGCGAGGTGTAAACGCGGCGCGTTAAACCAGCTCATAGATCGTCAATGGATTTAGTCGTCCATGGCCGATGAGTCGATGGTAAGTCGATTATTCGACTTGAATAAGGGATTTCCGGTTAAATTTCGAATTACAGTACCGATATTTTCAGAATTGGAACGTTATTATTTTTTTTTTTTTTTTTTTTTTTTTCGAGGCTGAGAAAATATTCGGGAAATTAAAATTTTTCGTAAGCAATGTAGCTGTGTCGGTTGTTTGGTTCAAGCTTTTTATTATTTGAATCGCTTAAAGTATTTTCTGTTAAAATTCGAATGACGGTACAGATATTTTTAGAAACAAAATTTTTCTCGAGCCTGAGAAAATAAAAAGGAAGCGATTTTTTTTTTACAATTCTTATGACATGAGGTATGATATGTAATACGTTTCAGACTTTTCAAGAAGTTTGTTCTCGAGTTCGCTTGTGTGTCCAATGTTTTCAAGTGTAGTATGGAATAATCCATTTTAATTTGTAAATGGATGTATTTCGGGAGAGGCTTTCAGTTGGAAAAATTGAATATGCGAGGATTAAAGGGACACAAAGAGGAGATTAGAATATCAAGGAGAAAGCTCTAAGACGCCAGGATATTTTTAACGTCATTTGTCGCTTCTTAAACTAGAATACTTCTGATATTTTCTAGAAATTGAAAAATCTGCAAGTAGATTTATCGTAGCACATATTCATATTAACCTCATTTCAATATTAACAATATAATATCAATATAGTATTATAGATTAGAATTTTATTTTTCCAAAATTTCCTTTTACCTAGATATTTTTTAAAGAATTATTTCAGTATCAAATTATTTCTAAGGAGTATCCATATATAAATTATTAGGGTGAACAATTTTCAATTCATTGAGTTTTAGTTTCGTTCTCACAGCGTAAAATATCGTAAATAAAATGAGAACTCCTTCACCTAATTGTATTGTTTTATAATACATATTGTATATACGAATTTCATTATTATATATATTTTTAAATTTCAATTTAGGAGCTTTATCATACATCAATTATTATGCAAATGAAATTGGATCTCTTATAGAACACACTACCAAGTATAACTTTTTCAAAATAATCCTTGATTGCTTTTCAAGTTTAGAACTCGTACTTTAGTTGTGAGTTAAATTAAATTGTCACTCTCATATCCACACTGAGGAACCACGCGATGCGTTACTTTATCCCCTTCTTCTTCGTATAACTTTCGTATAGTACTTTCAGTCTGATACACATGAGAAATTCATTTAGTCGAGTTTTCGCGGTTTGCCCACAGTTTCACGGGTAGATTCATCTTAGCGCGAGTTCGTTAGACGCGGTGCTCGTCATAAAATCGCCCGAAGGTTATTGTGCCGTTTCCGTTTTACAAATTTACTAGCGCCAACGAGGATGATGCAGTTAGTTTTTATGTCGCTTGGATCGTTCTTGACACAACGAAGCGCTCTCAACGAACAATTGGTAACGTTCGTCAAATTTTCCTCGGGTTATTCAATAAATTACGGCCATCGAGTTGTAATTTTCCCATACAATAATTTTCTTTGTCAAGAATTTTTACTTTTGAAATCTAAAACGATGGATATACCGAAAAATAAGCAATGTTCATTTTCAATGTACTTAATTTTAATATATTTTATGGTAATTAATACATTTTATTGATGTGAACCAGCATTACAATATTGTCAAATTATAGAAGATTAGAAGGCAAATCTGATAATACTAACAAATTAGAAAATATTACAAAATAGAATTCTAATTATTGGATTTGGTTGTTAGAAATTATTAAAACTTGCACTGTTTGTTGGACGACTATTTGTTACTGACAAAGCCTTTAAGCTTCCCGGAATTCGATACGAGAACCACGGTTTAGCGTGGAAACGCAATCTTGAAATTTATTAGTTATAAGGCAGGAATTAATGGTCTAACGTTAATGCGTTGGCGAAGCGGTTGCGTGTTTTGGTTACGATAATAGATACTGCAAAGAATAAATAGGGCCGGGCTACAGTTTCGACAAATTGGATACTATCGCGATTACGTCCCCGCGAATTATTATAGAAATAGGTCACAGACCTTAATGAACGCGATGTTGCGAAACTAATTTAAATTTGACCCGTTATTCCTTTGCACTCTTAACGAACTAAACGATTATTTCCGTTGCTGGATAATCGGTTTCGTCTCCGCGCAACCAACTCGGTTTTAACGTTCTGCGATCTTCG
The DNA here is from genome assembly GCA_905332935.1 of Bombus hortorum. NCBI lineage: Eukaryota > Metazoa > Arthropoda > Insecta > Hymenoptera > Apidae > Bombus > Bombus hortorum. The sequence continues at coordinate 13,798,297 of HG995193.1, forward strand.
GAATTACAACTTTTAGCATCCCCTAGGCTCAATTTAACTTTTGCTTCGATTATAATACTGGATAAGTTTATCGAAAATAACTGTATAATAGAAAGTCAGATTCTGAAGAAACTTTATTGCTTGGTAAAATGTTCAAGAATGTTTACGGTCTTAAATATGGTATGTTTAATTTAAAATAATCGATAGAAGTATGAAAGCATACAATTTTCATCTTCGAAGATTAAACTGTATTTAAAAAATCTCAGTATATTTAATCTTCAAAGTTTAATTTAGAGAGAAACTGGAAGATGAAATTTTGCTTAAATCGCCAATGATCCACTTTGCTTATGGCGGGCCAATTTTCCTTCAATGAATAAATTCGTAATTAAAAATTCCACCAATAACATTCCTATACACTATTAGCTATAACTGTTAGGACACTTATCTATCTGTTATACATTCATTGAAAAACTCTGAGACAATATATATGCACGTCTTGATTCAACTAGTACTAATGCCAAAAATTTTCGAATCTAATTGTATTAAAGTCGTGGAGCGAAACAGAAACGGTAGCGGATTTTATTAATCGCGAACTGAACAAACACAAAGGACAAGGAACATTGATATATCTTAAGAGAATATTCAGTTTGAACAAAGAGGTACGTCATGCTCAGATCCGATTTAATTATCTCTTGAGAGAAATTAAGATGCTCGTTAATACCGCGACACCAGCGTAGGATTATAAAACAGAGCGGATTGCACGAGCACGAAAGACACATCCTCGGATAACGGGTCGCTATTGTGTCTTGAGAGCGACATTGCAACCAGTGCATTACTATACGCGTTTACATTTCTGGCGGGCCTTCTGGCGCCGTGATTACGGCAGACTGATGCCAGTAATTTCTCAAGAGAACTGCCCACTTACGAAAGTTTCTTCGTGGCAGGCTGACTTATAGTCCTGAACTTCCGATCCTCTCCGCGCCATTCTGCAATGGAACGCATCTCAACGGATTACGCTTTTGTACACGACGCAACCATTTCGCCTATAATTGCCCTAATGATAATAATCGATTCAGTGCATACGATTGCTTCCTAAATCCAATAATCGCCGAATTAGGCAATGTCTAACTTAGGGTTGTTAATAACGATTATCAGAAATATATACATAATTTATTGGTGACTATAGAGGTATGGTATAAGTACAATTATGATGGTGTTCATAAAACGCGAGTTCAATATTTTATACACTCGTAAGTTGTCAGCGAAATTTGTCAGAATGTTTAACTAATTTGCATAGCTTTTATTTACATGATTGTTTGTTGTTTGTATTCTGAGATAATATACATAATATAATAAATCTATCAAGGCTCTGTAAACGAAACTCAAGTAATACTGGATATTAAAGCTTAACATTCATATGAAATCTCAACATAAAAGAAAGTATTATGTTATGCTTTTATCTTAGCTTCTTTTATGGAAATTCATAATGTTTTACATTGTATTATCAATGAAAACTGGTACAACGTGCATGTACCTACAGTACTACTTTATTTTATGTGTTCAATTGGAGTTTACAATTTGTTTTATGTGCTTGTTTCAAGGATAATACTATTATATTACGAGGATTATTAGAAAACGTTAAAAGTTAGAAAATAGCAAGATCCCTTATATTTTCTTATCAAAGAAAATGTCAATTCCCTTTAAACGAGAAGGAAGTATAATTGTATTTTATGAATGCATTATCATCAGAAATGGAATATCATTAAACGATTGTACTATCAAGCACAGAAAGATTCATAATATCCTTTCACCACAGGAAGTATCGATCGCATTTTAAACGAGAGAAAAGTGCAATCGAATTTTACAGGTGTACTATCGTTAGAAATTAAATACTTTTGAACTAGGTACTCAATTTTTTTCTACCATCAAGCATAAAAGCTTTACTATAGAAAATATTAATTCTATCTATAAAGTGAGAAACTGCAATTGCATTTGCAGATGTACCATCATCAGAAATGAAGAAATTATCGAAGTCTTCAACTCGTGCCTCCTGCTATCACAAATTTATATTTTCAAAAATGTCATTTTTTTTAATATTCTTATACAATTATACAATTTATATAATTTATTGCACAATAATTGTACAATTTATACAAATTTACATGAGATTATTTTATACAGACAAATAAATAACCATGCAAATGAATAAACAACAAATAAATGAACGATTAACATAATTTTATAGATTATAAAAGCCTGTAATACATGTCTCGTTCGTCGTAGGATTTCGCGAAGTCTGACTACCTAATTAAATCAATATCGCTGGTCTGGCAAGGACCATCCTCAGCTACTTCGTTTTACGCCCGACTAACTTCAACGCTGTAGAATCTGTGTAAAATCTACTTGGTGCCCGCACCAATACCAACATCTACCAGCACCATCTTTCCATAAATATTTACATTTACTCCCAGTCTCGTGTAATCGAATACCACAGCTACACTTTCGTTGGTAACGTGGCAGATTAAAACGAGAAACCCGGTTGAAGGATCGACCTTCGCGAAAGGAGAAACGAAGTGTTCGCGGTGAGTGAAAAATTCAGGCGACATGCAAATCCAAGATACGTCTGACAGGAGTGTTTTTTTCTTTGCGGCAGTTTTGTACGCGAGAAACGTCGTTCTCGTAAGAAATGGAGAATTCTTTTACAGTGGTCTAAACGAGCGGAGCTTTAATACACGCCTCTCGACGTTTTGCGCTCGAAGATGCGGCGAGCCACGGTGTCGACGGAAATGCTACAGCCGCGAAATTTATGCTCCCGGGGAAATTGAAATTTCACCGACGCGGTGGAAATTTCGAAATAAGCACCGGTGCACGCGAGCGCGTTTTCTTCAGTCGTCGTTCGTTGGTGAATTTAATAACCGGACTGTCGTGCGAAACAGGGGCGAAATCGGGCTTAATAATATCGATTCGAAACGGGAAACCTTATCCGTGGACACGTTCGAGCAAACGCGTTAATTAAATTTCCTAGCGCGCCGAATACACGTATCGTAGAACTGTTGCCGCTGGTTTTGATCTTGTGATTGTGGTTTCCTGTATTTACGACGTTTAACGTTATTTATACCGATAGTAATGCAGATCGCTGTCGTCGGCGTTCTTCGCGTTTTTAAATTATAGCTTTCTGTCGACGTCGATCTGGCGTTTAGAATTTTGAATCGCGTAGAAATAGAAATTTTGTGGTACTGTTATAGAATTTTGATATTGGATATTTTTCTTCAGATATCTCTAAAGTCTCTTGTTTTTCGAAGTATACATATTTTTAAAAATAAAAACCAAGGAATAGGACGATAGATTTTATTAAATGCGTTACCGCGTTTGAAACAATTTTCAGAGAGAATGGAATTCTAATGTTGAAGGCTTGTGTGTGTAGCACCCGGAGTGCACTTTCTACTACGGCGCTGTACATTCCACATATTTTGTTATTTTTTAATTTTTCCATAGTCGATATACGCTTTCGACTCGAATTTCTTCTAAAAAGAAATTCGAAAAATAAAATAATACTTTAATCTGAAGTTGTTACAGTTTTTAGCTACGATTAGGTGCGTTGTTATTAATTCCTAATAAATTCCATTTTACTGTAATAAATAATACCAATTGCATGCCACTCGAATATTCAACAGATTCATTTTTGATGTTATCGATGTGACGCACGAATGATTTTATAAGTCAGTCGGACGAAGGGCTATTTCTTAAAAGGAAATGTAGAATCACGTATCTAGAATGAGCGGTAGTCGCAGGATGAAAACGTCAGAAAGACTAATGGTAGATTTCTTTTGCTGCATGTTTCTTCCGTCCTCCTCTCCATAGCTATTCCCCTTCGTTTTTCGTCTTCTTCCTCGCGAATAATTCTATCCTCCAGTTGAGCAAACTTTTCGAGCGTCGCCGTCTCGATTGCCTCGTTACTTCCTTCCGTGCTCCTTGTACTCGATTGAAATTTTCTAATACAGAATATTTTTCGGAGAAGTTGGAAAGTTTAATTGCAGCGTGAGAAATAGGCTAGTCCTAAGTCTTTCGTAGGGATATGCATAAATATCCGAGAGAAACCGAGAGAACCTTATTCTATGGGGTTGTTCTTTCCAAAGACTTGCATCACGCGTTAGGATATTTATATCTAAAGTTTCTGGACATTCCCCGCGGTGTATTAGAAGCTTATTATGAAGTTCGCTTCTTAAAGTATAACCCTCTGTTAAAAAAGTTTGATTATATTACCTGGAAATCGTACGATACAGTGGAAGCTCAGTTGGGATTTATTCCAGCGTGTCAAAGATTGACCCAGCTTCAAGTTTTTCATGTATACGCCATTCCTGATTTACATATAAAGTCGAAACTCTCGGAAAATCACGGGGGGCCCTTCTGAAATTGCGAATTATTATGACATACGGTCTAATTTAGCATATACATAACGAAATATAAGTTGAAATTGATACATTCTGTGAAGTTTTTCGATTAGTTTTTCATTTTTCAATAACTTTGTACAGCAAACTTTTTTTGAATTAAATGGATAACGCACAATAATTTGTACGCGATATATATAACGCAAAAGATGAGGGGATTATTTTGTACGAGAGTATTTTGCGAAGTATTCTGAAGTTAGTGATCCTTATTTCTAAAAAATCTTAGACAGTTCTTAATCACAATTACCTTCAGAGTATCATTTGCCCTATAATATTGTTAGATATTTCTATAATATTATTTGCAAAAATAATTCGTCTAAAACATCTGCATGTATCAGAATTAACTTACAATCAGCATCTACCAAGCGACTAGTATCGATTTCATATTTCCAGGTAACGGAAGAAACATCCGCGACTAAAATAAAATCGGATTAAGCAACAGGAATAAATATCGATATATCCCATTTCTATCACAGTATTCGCAAAATTGTCTAACTTCGTCCCGTATGAAGAATTGATTCATGATATGAACTGAGAGAACTCTTGTTTCCAAAAATAGCAAGTGATTGTTCACAAATAGAGGTCTTGTTTTTACGAAACATGTTATAGTTCGATGTTCCGAGGCTTCCCGATCAGATACAATTCATACGTATATGCCGGGTATCTCTGCGGGAAATCCAGTTCCAACGATTTAAAAAAGGTCGGTGCGTTGGAACAATACAATCCGGCGTCTGAACTCGACCTACATTTCGTTATTGCGCAATTTTATCCGCCGACTTATATAATTAAGCGGTGAGACTGGCACCACGGGGATTGCTACCTCCCTTTTTTTATTCTGATTTTATTTTTGGTCAAATGAACGGTTATCGTGCCTCTCTCAACATCGTAATCAGGTGATTAAGACCAATTGTGGACGTAAGCCTGTCGTCGATAGACTCTAAAATGAATCGTGGCCATCGAAGATTTGTATATCTCAGAGTGATGCAACGATTTTTTGATAATTTTCTACAGTTATTTCTTAAATAATGTTCTTTTTGTAGTAATCTTTTTATTTTAATGAAATTCCTTTTAGCAGTTATAAATTTACAAATTTACACATTATTGTCTATAAATTGTCTAATTTTTTACTTAATTCAATAATTAGTTGTTTGAATAAAATGAAGATAAGAAATATTAAAATAATATTAAAAATAACGTTTAAAATAATATTTGAAATAACAAGTTTTTTCAAAGAAAATAAACAATTTTCAAAGCTAATGAATTAAATTCTTTCCTTTGTGACAATTTTCCATATAAAATTCTTTCAAATCTTTATCTTATGATAATAATATTCGAAAACAATGTTTTGACCTATTTGCAAATTAATTCCGTCTCGAACAAAGGACTTTTCAAAGAAATACGACGTTCATTTTTTATACATTGTCAAGTTTGACGTCTAATGAGTGAAAAAAGGGGACACGATATCTCGAACAAAAGTGACGTCTATCGATCGACATCGACTTTTCAGACGACCCCCATACACACCGTGCACCGTGAAGGCAACCCGCAAAAAGAAAAGATACACAGTGCGGACACGGAACTCATTTACCGGTTCATTCATTCGAAGAATCAAGAATGAAAGGTTGCTCAGCATGGAACGAGTTCAGTGTGCCAGATCGGCTTCTTGGATAAAGAATCTCGTGATCAGTTGTCAACGACGTACGACCATTTTCCATTCACAATGGTGCACGGTTGTATGACAGAAAATCACCATTACCTTCCGCAAACAAACGTATCCTATTTGTACGCGAATATACCTAAGACCCACTTTGTGACGTTGAAAGATTTTTCTCGCAAAGAACCATATTTGTATGCTCGACTGTTGAGAATTTTACAAAACTTGGATATTCGTAAAGAATCGCAGAAAATATTGCAGGAGTTTCCTAAGAAGTATATAAAAATTTGTTGACCTGCTTCCAGCAATATTCTAAATGAATTTCTTAATATCCAGATATTAAATATTCTTATTTAATGCAGGTATACATATTTATATCCTTTTTTCTTACAATTCTCACGACTATAATCTTTTCCTTGATTCTACTTCATTTTTATTCTAAGTAGATTACTTTTTGCTTCTTTGTGGAAAAATTTTTATTACGTCATTTTCAACCAAGATTCTTAGAATTTCTCAAGATACTAAGATTTTCGATTCACGGTTTTAGAAAAGTATCTACTATGTAACTTCTATCACATTTTGTGTGCTGTTAACGTGTTTATCAAGAAAATGGAAAATGCAGAGAGCCATACGAATGGACGAGATATGTCATAATAATGTAGGCTTCATATGCGGGCAATAAGTTACGTGATTAGACCTAAAGTCGATACGTTGCGTCAGGCGATCCATTTCGCAAAGGCAAATGAAAGGAAAAAGTAAGAGAATGAAGAACCATCATATATTCCGAAGGTCTTACAATTAATCGGAAGAAACTAACAAACCATCGAACAATCGTTTCGTTTTACGATAAATTTTTAACTTATCATACCATGTAGAGTTCGATTTACATATTTTCAAACGGAAATTTCGAAAATTTGGACCATTGGATGATCATTTCCTGACAAAAAGCTATTAATCACCTATTATAGACTTTTTAAATATTTGAAAAGTTTGCTAAATCTGTTAAAATTCAACTCAGATACGTCTGTCATACTTCAAAAAATAGTATGAATGGACTAAGAATAAAATACCTCAACTTGGCTTTTTGTCTTGAAAGATCATATTTAAATGGTTTTCATATTATTTACCCACCTATTCTCATACGAGCGCAATTTAAAACAATAAAGGTGCCAAGCTAAAAAAAATGAATGGCAGCATCGTGAAAATTGAGTTTAATTTGCGTTGTTTCTACAACGGAAAATCGTTTAAACGGAAGAATTTATTGACAAAAGCTAAGTTATTGTTTCAACCTCCTGATGGATTAACTGAGATAATAATAGGTCGGCTACCGCTTCTTGACTCGCTCTTACGAATGTAGCATTAAACGCGGAAAGCAATTAAAGTTTTTCTCTTTTTGTGTCGAATGTATACGAGAAATTGTCTCAGGACCCGGTAGTCACGCTGACAGTACTCGGAAGAGGTCAACTGCAAGTCCTCACTGAAAGAAGAAGAAATCGGGTTTTAAGTTAAATTTATAATTGAACCGACATCAAGATCGTGTTTGTAACGAGGTTATTACACCACGTCATTGTAAAAACTGTTATTTATCCAGGTATTTTTGCGGCAATGAATCTTCGAAGCTTTTAATGGGTCACAGAAACCATTAATTTGTTCTTTCGAATTTAGATCGGAACAAAACTGGAGGAATTAATAGTTTAATGAAACGTTTATTAAAGTAGGTCCCGTATACATTCTTGAACATGCTATTAGAATTATTATGATGACATTGAAATAATCCAGGCTGATTAAGTGAAGTCGAATTTTATATCAAAGTTTGACATTGTTGAAATAAAATATTTGGGAAATTACTGTTTCAATTATTTAAAAAATAGAAACAGTAAATTAGTTGAAACGATATATTTTTTTTATTGTTATTTCAAATAAAATTTGTTTGGAGATTTATATTAAGCAGTCATTTTCGTCGAGATGAATCACACAACTATCGATCGTATTCCACTTTTACTATTTAATTAATTCACCTTCAATCTCCTAACTCAGAGATTGGAATAAATGACAAGTATAAATATTGCATTTCGCATCATCCACACCTGGAACGACAATTCATAATTGAAATCACAAATACGTCCACGGAAATGATCAAGAGTTATCTGTAACAAATACGTCCCGGATGTCTTTCGAGTATTTATCTTCGAAAGAGGATTCAATTTAGGAAACTGGTGTCATAAATTAACGAAAAAGGACGGGGCAAAACTCGCGAATAATGACAGCGTCTGTCGACGCTGATTAATGAAAGCAATAAGTGTATTTTACGGCTATTCGAGACTTCATCGAAATTATTTATGGACTCACTGTTCGTCCTGATACTTGGCGTAATGAATACATTTATATTATTGTTTATCGCTCAATGTCATGCGATGTCGTTGCCGAATAAATTCGACTTTTACTCTGATACGAAATAGAGCACGTATACATCGAGTTGTTCATAATTCCTGGCACAACTCATATTTTTTACATATGAAGTCTATACAAGCAGGTAGAAAGATACACAGAGAATACAAAATTTCCAGCTGCGAGTGGTATTACATGCGGGAAGATAAATGTAGAGTCTGGATTGCGTAAAGATTCTACATATTTATTTTATATTATCTATTTAATGGTAATTTGGATAATCGAGAAAAATTTATCATTTATACGACATATTGTATTTAAATTCGATAATCAGAAATTGCATATCGAAATATTTAACATAATCAACATTTTCTACGAAATCTAGATGGAGCACGAAGCTCGTAAAGTTTATCAAAATAAGAATTTTGAAAATGAAGATTTCCTACTCTTCTCTTTTTTCCACTTTTTTAATTGAAGAGGAATTTGTTAAAGATCGGAGATTTCTAGAATATCTCCTGAAGGAGACAAGAGCAATCCATTACGCGCACGGTTCCGTATTTTTCCGTTTTATCGAGATGACTTAAATTCTTCACTCCAGTCTCTTGTTTCGTTCAACAGTTGCCAAAGAAGAAACGTTTCAGAAAGAAACATCGCGACAACGGTATTATCCGAAGCGGCGATATTAAATTTTCAGTCGGTTTAGTTCCGCTTGATTTTTCGATTTTAAAGAGAAACCCCGAACGCCGCGCCGGGGTCAAAGTGTATATACGTATCGGCGCGAAGCAATTTACTCCATGAAATCGGCCAGATGGATGCTTAGAAGCGGAGAAAATTCGAGTGCTGCTATTTTACCGAGGTTCGCAATTTTTCCCGAAGTATCATCGATGGACTGGAAAGTTTTCAAGCTACGAAATAACTTGGATACCTTGCTTCTTTCATCGTCTCGACGTTCGAATAAAATTTATAGACAGACGACAGTGCCGTAATCGATAATACGTGTAAAATCACTATAAATGAATAGCGTCTATCGTGTAAAGATTATAGATAAATTATAATCCAGGAAATTCAAGTATATGTATATACAATTTATTAATTAATAAGTAAATGCTGTATTGTATTTAAAAACACTATACGTTATCTGCTAAATAAATCACAAAAACATTGAAACAAACATATATGTTTAAGGAAGATAGTAAATCAATTATTCCCAATTTTAATATACATTTTAAGAAACATAAATACAAAAATAATTTTTTCTACTCTTTTTCGTTCACATTATCCTTACTATCATTAGTTCGTTCATATTCAAAGATCAAGCAAACGATCTCTTGCAAACATTTCTGTGCGTATTTTATTCTTTGAAATCGGCAACAAGCGAAAAATACGAGATTCGTAAAATGCACAGAGGGGGCGGATTTCAAGATACGACGATTTCTCCGAAAATTTCCCTTTGATGCTGAGTCGAACATAGAGAATGCTAGGTTATATCCGACAAGTCTGACTTGGTCTATTGCAAGTTTCATGGAAAAATGCATGCGTGCAGCCAAGCAAAATGTAATCGCGGTTGCATAAAATTTTCAGAATACTGAAATCGGATGTAAAGAGTCGCGATTCGACAACTGTTTACGAAAGGGACGGTTCAGGTTGCTCCTTTGGGGCACAAACAACCACAAGACGGATTCCCTAGGAGGAAAGTGCAGTTGAACTGCAACTTACATGTCTCTGGTCTACCGCGGGAAGTTAGAGGTTGGCTTTACGCGTGGCCAATTTCTGTTCTTTGGCTCCTTTTCTCCTTATTTTCCAATCTGTAGTTCCCTCCATTTCCAAAAGTTTATTTATAGTTGAGAAACCGCAACTACTGACCATATCTTGGTTTCAATTTTACATTCTCATTACTGGATCTTTCGCTGTTCCTTTGATTCTTCTTTACGCTTCTTTCGTTCTAGCCGAGTTCATGTCGTTTTATGTACATAGTTTATAAGAGAAACTTTTACTTGGACGCTTCGCTGGCGCCCAAAGAAGTTCATGACATTTCATTTCACGGTTTTTGGCATTCAATACGGGTAACAAGAAATTTGAAATTATTATATTACTCTGCAAGTAATGAGAGTCCTTTGAGGACTGAGATTAAAACTATGGAGTTTGTGATAGAAATTAGGAATTTTATCGAAGAAGAGTAGATATTTATTGTTAATGGAAAAATGTCAGCAATTATGGAAAAACCGGGAAAACAAATACATGTATTATTGATCGAAGTTGAATTAGGGATCGGAAAATCATTTGTTTGTTAATCTTAAGAAGGATTCGAATTATTCGTTTGAGAGGTAAAGGAAGAGGTGAAGCTTTTAAAAATGATTGCAGCACTTGCATTTACCAGAGATAAACTTTCGTTATGGAGTTCGCAGAGGCAGAAGTCAAAGAGATCCCTTGGAAGGGTATAAAAGTACCATCAACGGGACACGTGTTGACCATATTTCTCGTGTTACTTTCGTGGTATGGGAAAACCTCGCGATTTCCAACAATATTTATTACCTTTACTAGCATTCTTACGATTTGTGATACGACCTACTTCGCTATTGGAATTGTTCATCTCTATCTGCTTGATTAATTAAATTTGGCGTATACGCACTTTATCCAGTACTGAGGTTCACATTTATACCAAATAAGTACGCGAAAAATGATTTTTAATTAATAATGATATTTGATATAATTAGATTAGTAAAAATTAGTTTAAAGTTTCATTTGAGAAGTGTATTATATATATGTTTGCAATAATTTGGAAATATCCAAATATTTACGGAATGTACTGTATTTATATAACAGAGAATGTTAGTAACGAAGAAGGATCTAACACAATATATCTTCCAATTAACCACATGACAATTAACAACATGATCAGAGATTCTATTTACTCTCCGATATACCATTCACTCATACATGTTCGTCACTTCATTTTTCACGCAGAATACGCAAGTAAGCAAGGGCTACTCGCTAAGCGACCATAGTCAATCTTTTCAGTTTCGTAGAGAATCATGTAACTCGATTATGTCATCGAATTGCTCGTTCCCATAAATCGGCCATCTCAATTTATATGGACTTTCGCCGTCGTACTAGGTTTGCTATACGACACGATCATTTTATATTCATTACTAAGAACGCTTTAAATGTACTCGGTTGTCAAACGCTCAAGAAGGCCACTCGCTCAGTAATCAGGTAAACGAAACATCCTGCATACCACAGCTATCGAAACAATAACCAGACAGTAACAAAATAGCCGCCTATGATACACGCCCTACGATAACCCCTCCAAAGGGACTAAAACCTCAATATAAAAACCCTCCTAAATTAGCGCTTGACACATTATTCTGTTGTTACACTTTGAACCGTCACTCTGTCGGATTTATATAATAAATTCCATTATCATATACGAAGTTCAATTTCTTCACCTTATTCGTGAAACGTTCGAACTGCGACGCGAGGAGATTACCGGCGATCTATCGATTTCGTGACTCCTTGTGTCTCCGACGTGACACAGTTGATGTCGTAACCGGAAGTTAGGGGGCGCTATCGTAGACGTAAAATATTTGCCAGTGCTGCTCTTTTAGTTAAAATCTTCTATCTAACATTTCTTCATTTTTCAAGTTACGACGGTTTATGATAGCGTATAAATACAACCTAATATTATGCAGACTGTTACGAATATTTTAATGATTAAATATTTCGAATTGGATCGGATCTCAAGAACGATCTTCTCTCGATAGCTCGCAAAAAAGGTCGCCGATAAAAGGAAGTACTCAGGATTCCGTGTCTTCTCCTTAATACGCGGACAGCACAATCTCATCGAGTTGGAAGGTGGCATTAAAGAGTCATGAATATTCATAAAGCTAGCTGGTGGTCGGTCGACCCCTCGTGTTGGACCTTTTCCCGCTTTTAGTGGTGTCAAGTCTGCTGGAAATTGAAAACAATATGGAAGGACGCGTCATGTTCTTGGGATAGCTATCCGGGGAATTTTATGCTATCGTTCCGCAAGATTTTTCGGGAATTTCTATTATAGATTCTTTATTGAAAGTTAGACGTTCAGGGTGTGGATCAGATGAAACCACGTCAGGAGCATTTTTGGAGAATAGGGATAAGTAAAATATGGAATTTCTGCTAGGGGTGTTTAATAATATGTACATTTATGCGTATAAAACGTAAGTTTTACCTTACAAAGTGTTTATGAAAAGTTGTGTTGATTTTGAAGTAAACAATAGTGTAAACAGTACTTTTGATAGTAATTTCTACTATTAGCAGGAATATTAAGCAGAAATATAATCAACGTAGCTTTCACAATATTTACATACATTGATATTTTTGCAGTTAGATAATTCTCTGATTTTGTCGTCATCAATGGAGAATGTTTTTCGAAGGTATAAAACTTTGTTGGTTCGTACTTATATTATACTTCACGCAGTATTTTCCTATGAAATTTATTTATACAAAAGCTACAGTCGTAACACTAGCTACAAATAATAGTTAATTAAAAGTTCCCCAAGGTGATTCACAATCTTGTGCAACAAATAGCCGCGAAAGCATATTTTATCACTATAATACAACTCAGTTTTCATATCTTCGAACCAACTTCCGCAGTATGTAATTAATTCCGATGACACAGGGTAGCCTGTTATTCGGGTTATATACTACATAACACTTTATTAAAGCGTGCCTTATTGCCAGCTATAACTACGTACCCGTGGCAATGATGACAACCGGTGGTTCGAGGGAATAAAAATATGTATTCCCAGGATAACTACCGGCATCGCGAGTTTCCTAGTTTTGTGGAACGAGACCCGCGGCAACTACTTCATTTAGGAATGTAATTTTCTGATCTGTAGAGTATACAGTCTCGCTATCCAAAGAAGGTCATCAGATCTGCCTAATGTGATTCTCTTCTCTCACCTACTTTTTTGTTCTTGAATGTACTAAGATTAAAAGACGTATTTACTCCAATGGCTGAGCGAGTCGTTGACAATTCATATTCAAATTTATTCTTGAAAATTAAAAACGCTTCTGATAATTATATAAAATTGCAGTAGAATAAAAACATGTTTTGAACGCGTTTCGAAGGATAGATGTATTATGAAAATGATTAAATTGTAATCAATGACATGCAAAAAAATGCATTAATAATGCATATCAACAACATATCGTTTTATTCTCTTCTGAGATAAATACCTTCTTATTAACCTATGATCTGATGTAGGTAATTTTATTCTATTTTAATATTCCATACGTCGGTAGCGTGAAAGTTTAAATCATTGAGCAGACACAGTTCAAGCAAATTTTTCAATATCTTTTTAAAAAAAGAAAATATGTCTTCTTAAAATAAATCAGTCTAAACAAATTACAAAACACGTAATATTACGTCGGCAACAAAGAATCAATCGTCAAAAATCCATTGAAAATCTTTTCGATCTCGTGATATGTCGCTGAGGTATATTTGATCGGTAAAGTAGCGAATTTAATGGTTTCATAAATCCGTAAATCCACTAATCGTCGAGGATTAACCAAAATGATGAGAATTTAAATACCGCTACTATTTTGATCGAAGGTAGCCGTGCATTCACATAATCGCAGAAGCTCTTTTCGAACGACGAACGACCATTGTTTGAAGTGTTTCTATATGCATTCTCACGCCTTGCATGACGGTAATCGATGGATCCATACCGAGTACTTACTTTCGCGACCATTCCCGTTGCTCCCATCGCCCTATTTTCTTTAAATGCCAACCCATTCCACACCTAAACAGGAAATTCTTTAACAGGTAGCCCTTTACCTGGTCTAACGTGCTCTCTTACGACCAATTTTTGCAATCGCATGTGCTGTTTTCTGCGCGTTTACGCGAAATGGTATCTTGCGCACTTCTTGGGAATACTGCCTACCCAGTTTTGCTCTGTGTAATGGTTTTCAAGAAAGTTTAACGCAGATTAGTTTGTGTTTTATAGTCGTTTAGGGATGTGAACTTTTGTGTATATTTGTGTAATTGTATGTTGGATGGTTTTTTTTTAATGGTTGAATTTACTTTACAAAGTGAAGGTTTGTCCTCTTTCATTTTGAATAAGGATACTTTGTGAAACAAACTATTTCGTAAGTTGTAAATTTTTGTAAAATAAATTATTTTCTAAATTATGACTAAACAAATTTGTGAAGAAGTTCCTGTAAGTTATGAATATATTTAAAATTATGTAAATTATAAATTAACTAAGAGAAATAAAACAAAATAGGAAATATCTATCGTATTGTAAAATATAAAATGTTCCAAGTGAGTAATAAATTGGTACAACAAGCTTAGAATGTCAAATGTAATTGAAGTTTATATGATCTCATGTCTGAATAAAAAATAAGATTGTTGGTTAACAAGCATTACGTATTTTATGGCTTAATTAAATTAGTGGGAAATAAAAACTGATTGTGTTATTATTGTCACTTGTTAATCACACGACTTTACCGAACTACAAATTACGACATTTGTTTAAAAGTATTTCTTGTCACATGAAATTATATTTCTGGGAGAAATCTTTTAAGTTCTTTGGAAATTCCGTAAATCACGAGAGTAGATTTTGTTCAAATAGGATTGCGAAGTCTTTAAGATTTCTGTAAACTGCGTGGTCGCGAGAAAAATAAATGCAATGGAACAAAATGTTACTTAATTCCTGTAGCATTTCACGAAAACATTCAGGTCGAATACCATTCCAGTTCCAACACAGTTTAATCTGTTTAACGATCAGCTTTAATTTATAGCGTGAACTGCACGTAATTACGGGATCGAACATTCTTTACTCGATTGCCGTCGTTTATTGATCGCAGTCAATTTTTGAATTGCTTAAAATCATGCCTCCATTAGTAGTTCGAAAAATATTTGGAATGAAACATTTAGCTTTTAGGTCGAATTAAGGTCGTGTATACGATTCACTGTGGAACTGCGAATGCCAGGATAATTATGCAATTTAGAAGTTATTTCGGAGTTTTGGTTAAGATTTTTCATAAATTTCTGTAAATGTATAAAAGATGGGAGAATTAGTGTTACACGGAGCTGCGTGTAACGCATATAAATGGAATATGACATTTTGTAATATTTGGATCTCTAAATTTTATATTTTTGAATTTTTAAATAGAAAGTTTCGAATCTTTCAATTTTTTAATCTTGGAACATTAACATTTTTAAATTTTCAAACACTTCAATTATTTGATTTTTTTATATGAAACATTTTAACTTTCCAGTTATTAATAATTTAAAGTTCCAAATTCTACGCTCTTCACAAAATTTCTGCCTTGAGCGTAAAATATCATTTGCAACATCAGGACGCGAAACATTACTTTATAACCAAGTCCTGCGAAAACAACAAATCAACTGCCTTCAAAATAAAAAAAATGAATACATTCTATAAAGAACGGTGGACAGAAGGAGTTAATAATTAACAATGATAAAGTGCGGGAATTCACCATAGCGAGGAACAGGAAGAAAAGCGAGTCAGCGCTGTGAAGCTACATAGAAGCCATTAACTGTGGACACAGTCGAAACTAACTTGTCCTGCGTTCGGGAAGGTAAAACTCGCTGTTTCATATTCCCTGTGATCAAATGCGCGGCGTCCATTTTATTATGCACTGTGTATCGTGATCGTGGGTAGTTAGTTTACGCACGAGACATTTAAAAAAATTATTCATTTAGCAAGTGGTTGCATTAATGTAATTACTGATTCCTGGGGCAACAATTATATGTCATTAAAAACACGTTCTGCAGTTAAGGTTTTAAAGCTTATCTTTCACTTCATCTTTTTTGATAATCTTTTCAAGTCAAGTCAAGGAAGTATGTTAAGTCCTTTTTTATCGTAGCTTATATAATGATTATATCGCTTGTGTATATACACTGTGTCTCATAATTATAAAACCACCCAAAAATTATCAATTCTTACATTGGTATAAAATATCAATCTTGTAATAAAATTATAAAATTGTTAGTAAAATATAGTTACTTAGTCGATACAAGTTCATAAAAATTCTTGGACGTCTATTATCAATTAAAGAACTATCATTTGCTATCATCCATCCTAAATTCACCACTTAGTATTTATCATCCATATTAATCCTCATAACTATCAAACGATTCTATAATAATGCATACAAGCGTTTTTCAAATTACCTTCTCTTTGACAAAATATTCTCACCAAAACAAAAAAGAGAGAGAGAGAGAGAGAAAGAAAGAATTTGCTATGCAGCAACATTAAAGCTCGCGGGTCCTGGGTGAGCATTGTTTCGTGGCGAGCCGACAGACTCCCTGGCTGACGGCGCGTTAGCGACAATGGATGTACTGTTGAACGGATGACTTCGTCAAAGGAAACGGAAGCAACGCACGAAAGTTTGGTGAACGAAGCATTCATATGGGCTCTGCTCGACTTTTGTTTTAAGACTTTTGTCAGACGACCGCGAGCCAACAAACCGACCAAGAACCAACCCTCTTAGCCAACTTTTCGAATCGTGCATTGTGCTTGTTCACAGCCACCATTGTTTCCCATGAGCGCGTATGGCGAGCGTAGGGAATTTACTAGTTCGCGTGGTCACCTGGAAATTTTCTTGACACGCATAGGTACGATTCCGAGCGATAAATAAACGTTCTTTCTCGTGAAATGCTCTTTCTACATGTTGCTCGAGAGAACTTTGACGAGGGTAGAAGATTTGCGATCGTTTTTCTTAGCGTATTACTTACTTCTGAGTCACGGAATGATTAAGCTGGTGATTTGTGGATCTTAGAGAGAATTTGTGCTTTCTATGAATTTTATTGCGAGTATTTTTAAGAAAATTTAGTAGAATTGCTTTTATGTAAGTTTTCATGAAGGGTAAAGATTCCTTGGTGGATACGTGGATAAAATATGGTTTTTAAGAAAAGCTTTTATATGGAGTATGTTAGAATTTTAATAGAAATGTAATGACTCCCTTATAATATCGTTCTTTTACAGTATTATAGTTAATTGTATATAAAACATAGCGCACTTTTTCTTATGATATTGTTCAGTCTAAAAGTCGAAGATATGTACTAGTTACAAAACACATTTTAAGGAAAATGCCAATTACATCTAGTTATAAGTTTACCTTTGGAAAAAACATTTTAAAGAAGAACGATTAATAATTTCATAAAATTTACTAAATACACGCGATCTAATTGTAACATCTCGAAATATGCAGTAACATCTCGGTTAATGCAGCAACCTTAACAAGTGATAATTGCGAAAGGGATGTTTTTGGCAAGAGTTTAGGCGTACAGCTTAGAACGTGAGTTTGTTGAATACATATACACGTACTTGGAGCGAGTTATTTGTATCCGCTGTACTGTTATTCTATCTAGTTAACATACACACATCTAAAATCTGTTAAACTTACTTAATTACCCTGAATCAGTACTGTTCAAGTACGGAAATGAAACTACGTATCTATTAGCCTACTTCCGAAACCAAGCACACATGTACACGTATACATATACACGACTAAGTAATAAATACTATACGTTCAAACGTTACATTGCTCTTACAATATATTGTTCGAAATAATTAGAGGACCAGTTTCTACCTCACTCTGTATTTTATACCTTTGTACTTTATGTTTTATTATTTATATAGTACCATACAGACAATATGTCAATTTATCAAATTTATATAACTTTTCTGCTTAGTTGATGCAATGAAACTAAACTACTAAACTAAACTACTAATTACTAACTACTTACAGTAGCGATTTCGCAATTATTTTGAGTAATGTATTTCATTTTATAATGGTCATTTCCATCAACCAATTAATTATTTAAAATCGATATTGCGTTACTATTTAATAACAGAAATAACGCACGTATATATATATATATATATATATATATATATATATATATATATATATATTAATGAAATATTTATAGTAACGTGCGTACTATCTGTTCCACTAGCAATCAAATATTTCCATTCGTTTATGCATTAATGAGTATTTGGATAGAAACCGTGCCATCAATATTCCCTAAGGAATTTCGATATGTTTATATGAGCATTAGTTAATCGGAACGAAACGAATCATTAAATTAGCTTCTGCATTAATCAGATACAGCAATTTTTCCAAATTTGCTCGGTGGCTCGATTTCCTGCAAGTGAATCGTTACCCTCTGTTTTCGACACACATATCCAGCCACAATGGATGTATACAAACATTCTATAGATGCATAAATATAGATATAACATAAAGCATATTGTACTTCGTTTTCAATATTTCAGAGATCGTTCACAATGGACATACAGGCCATGACTTTCGTTGATTCGAGTTTACAATCAAATATCGTATAAATAATACGCAGCATCACTCGAGGCACGTTCGAATGGTTGAAAACGGGCGTTGGTCGATCTTACTGATCGTTCGTTCCATCGAGAAGATTAAACTGTCGCTTTGATTTCGATACGCATGTATCATTGCGAACACGCAAATGGAACGGAGCCGCAAATAGGTCTTTTGACTAATCCTTATCTGTTTTTCCGTGAGGGTGAAATGCGAGTATACATGATAGATACAAGCGTGGAAAAATGGAGACACAATGGAAAATCACGAGCTGGTCACGGCTTCGGGACGAATTAGAAGAAATTTTCACCCATTTCTGTTGGCTTGATTTCCGAACCGTATTTTATTTTTGTTCGTGGACGATTGCTTTACTCACACGACAAAAATGGAAAGAAAAATATATTTCCTTGAAATTGTGCGTTTTGTTATTCTTCGCCCTTTTTCTGTTATTTGATTTGAAAAATAAATTTTTCCGTTTCACGGAATTTTTCTTTCTGAAACTGTTTGTTTTATCCTTTACCTTATGGTAATTATCATGCTTCCAATGCGATATCATAGTAACTTCTATTTGTAATATCCATAAACGCGTGTTATTTGCATAATTGAATTTTTCATTTTGTTTGAGTTGGGTTTTATCCAAATGAAAGCCAAAGCCATCTTCGAAAGTGTGAGCAATACTAAAAAAATCGTAAACTAAAATTAATGTAGATTACAGTTATTCTTTTAGAATGCTAATACATATATCTGAATTAATTCGATTAAAAATCCACCTCAATAAGAAATTACTCAAAAATCATAAAAAGAATTTGCAAATGTGCCGACTGCTTTAGAACGACGATAAAATAATTCATGCAACGTCGGTATGATTTTTCATATTCATTAGATCCCAGTGAAAGCAGAGAAAACGCCGCTAAGGATATCCGTTGAAAACGTTTATTCTATTCACGAGAATGTTACTGGACAAGACGGGTGCAAGCAGAAATTTTCGCGTAATGTCACGTTTCACTTACATCGGGAAAAATCCTAAAATCTACGCCTCGTTAGATGGCTATCAGAACACGGCGCATTCATCCTAGGGATACGTCAGAGCTTACTAATCGTGGAAGTGCACATAATCGCTACGCTCCGCGCAGGTCGTCGTACTGAATAATAAATTAATCTCTATAATCTAGCCATCATTACCCGTCATCGTGTCTCTCCTTCGTGACAACTCGCCTCTTCTTCTTCATTGCTTCCCGTTCAATCAGTCATCGCGTGATTCGATCTAACGGTAAATCAGTCGGCAAAGTTTTGCTTCAAACTTATCTATTAAAATTCAAGGGAAATACCATTTTTAATGATAGATCGCAATAATGTAAAAATATTGAATGTCGTAAATATCTTTTCACTATTGACATAAAACGTATTAAATTTTGTTATGAGAAGTGAAAAAGTTTGAAAATAAAGATATATTGACAGATTTTAATTTTGCAACATATGAATTTTCTTGCAGTGTAAAAGTTTTCAAGTACATCGACACTGAAATTGACATTTTGATTTTGAATATTAATCGCGATCATTTAGAATGCCACAATCACGACATTATTGGATGTCCGACGTAACGAGAAATTTATCTCCATAATTCAGTAACGTTGTTATTTCCATCAATTTTCTTCTTTGTTTTTCAACCAATTCAGCGTTGATTGGTTTAGAGGAGCGATAACGGGTTCCCTTTTATTTATCAATTAAAGTTATCCAGTCGAAAACAAAGCATTTGTTTGAAATATTATTTAACAATTACATTTTACATTTCCTTTATATTTATTTCTGATAAAATCTAAACTTGTATTTTATTTTATTAGAAAGATATGGAAAATCTTTT
Organism: Bombus hortorum; assembly: GCA_905332935.1. Taxonomy (NCBI): domain Eukaryota; kingdom Metazoa; phylum Arthropoda; class Insecta; order Hymenoptera; family Apidae; genus Bombus; species Bombus hortorum. The sequence continues at coordinate 13,818,974 of HG995193.1, forward strand.
GAACTTGTTACAGGTTTCAAATCATACTTCACTTATTCAAAAAAATTAAGTACCAACTATGTTCTTTTCTACAATGAAAGATTATTAGCATTTTAATATTGAAAAAGAACATTTAGATATTTTTAGAATCATTTTATCATTTATAATTTCCACGCTGTATTACATATTATAACTCCTTAATGGAACAATATATCTACTTCATTAAAGTCAACGAATTTTATGAATTCTCTCTTGAATATTATATACATATATCTAACAAACTCACTTACAATTAGTCCCCACCATTATCATTGCATACCACGTACATAAATCTCTCGGGGGCAAGACCATCATCAGAGAAACAAAAGCAAACTAACAAAATGATTATGGTAGCCGAGACACGAGTTAAAACTCAGTGTTCCAGATAATTAAGGAAACGATTACGCTATCCGTATCAAGATCAATTTGTTATCGTTCAGCCGGTGATCTAGCAATTTTGTCGCAATTAGGAACAAACGTTACAGAAATTACTGTCCTTACGCCATGAGAAGGCATTATAACGAGTAACAAATTAATCTTTCCACGGCCGTAGTATTACACGCCATCAGGTCCTTCCTTTATTGCCTCTTCCTCGACCGCATCTACCTCGTAGTTGCTTCCACGTACAATTCGTCACTGTACGGAGCGAAGTGATCTCTCTCTCTCTCTCTCTTTCTCGACGATTTGCTCTAACGGTAACCACCTGTCGTCGTACTTTACTCGGCGAACGAAGCCGTTCAACGAGAACAGACGTTTCCGACAGAAATTATGTCGTCGCTGGAGTCGTCGTAGAAACCTTGTTTAGGCAACGAAAGTAATCAATTTCCTAACAAATAAGTGAAACTCTGAGGATTCAGTTTTCGATACGCACAGTGTGTTTTCTTTCACGGATTTCCCCCGCGACGTTCCTTTGATTATCTTTCCAGTTTTCGTTCAACCTTAAACGTACCGATTTTCTTCTTTGTTGAATCGCAGCTCGTGTTCGATGAAAGGAATCGTTGCTGAGAGGATTTGAATTCAAGTTGAGTTCAAGCTTAGTTTCTACCTAGTTCGTATATCTTGTGAATCTTGGATTTTTAAAAATAAGTTTTTAAATAATATGTATATATATATGTTGATGAATTTGGGAATATTAATACGTTCTGTACTTCGTGATGATCAATAAACGATAGTCGGTAGAAGTAAAATTTTTATTAGGCCTGCAAAAATGTTTCGACACAAATGTTAAATATTCAATTAACTATTTTTATGCGATTTCTCCAGTTGTTAGAGATATCTTTAATAAAGAAAAGAGAAGTCTGTCTTTTAGAACTGCAAGGGTTCCTTTTTCCTCGATTATATATTAAGCTCTCGAGTCTGGTATTACGTACATCGGAAAGAGCTTGTTGCTATTAAATCTTTGTTATAAGCGAAAATGCATTTCGAACCAACCGAGGATTTTGAACGAACGTCGTTTCCAACTTTGATCGAGTGCAACCTCTGTCGATATCTTTTACGTGTGTATGTTCGCGTCTCAGGTGGTATATGTACGAGGAACGTGTATATCATAGGAAAATCAGGTCGAGCCACAGAATCGATTTGTAATAAAACTCAGTTGGGAAATTTTGCGTGGATGCGCGGGTCTCGGAAATTATGCGCGACACGTATAAGATGCACGTTTTAAAATTCCGCGACCAAAGTCTCCACGAGATGTCTAGTGTTTCAAACAATTTTTAATGCTTAAAATTCTGGTGTATATATACAGTGGTTTATGGAAATATTTGAACACCTACCATAAAATATATATACATATATATAGTATATACATATATCGAATCCATTAATTTAATTTTGTTTCTACCAATGCAGGTTACAATAAGTCGACCTGACACAAAATGCTAAGTAATAAAAGAAGAAGAATAGGATATAAAACAAATTTTCTAATAGTTCTATAATTACAGTTATTTCGTAACCTTTTTCCTCTCAACATTTACCTTCGCTTAACTTTCTTTCCTTCAGCAATTGTAAGTTTTCATTCCATTCGCCTGCAGTTTTGTCGACGCAAAAACGAAGCAATTCATTGCTCCAGTGAGAGAAGAACGACACATGTCTCGAGTGTCTATCCATGCAGTAAGCTCGAAAAGGGTTGGAGAAGAAACAAACATAAATACTTAAACTGATGACGGTTTCCACTAGTGTTTCCCGGAAGGGATTCAACGTTAGGTCCAGAAGAAGTCCGATCCCTCGCTAAAGACAAACAACGATGCGGTTGTACGATGCTTAAGGGGTCTGCAGTATTTCCGTTTCTTCTGGCTTCTTTTTTCGTTCCGAGCCACTCCGGTAAACAGTTTATCTCGATGCTTTTCTACTTAACGCCAGAAATTGGTTTCGCCTTGTAAACCCCTTTCTATCCGATACTCGCTCCGAAAGGATATTTATGTGCATGTTTATTAACGTGGGTTGCTACTGTTCGATCACTTTAGAACTTGTTTCTTCGAAAGCAAGTGGAAATGAAGCTGAGAAATTGAAAGATATCCTCGCTTTAGAAATTGAAATTGCTTAAGATTTCGATTTCAAATATTTAGCTTTTACAGGTTTTATTAAATAAGTGATTCGACATATTACACCATACTTTTTATGCAGATATTTACGCTAATATTTTACATATAGTGGCTCATGAATGTAATTCAAATCCAAACATTTATTACAGACAATTTGTATGAATATATTGTTTGTGTTATACGAAACCTTTTTGAAATTTCATTGAAATATCTTGCAACTTTTGTATACATTTTCGGATTAATTTTAAATTTCACCGATATAATTATAGTCGTATCGCATTGTAGTAATTATTTTATTAGATACAGTATGGGAGAGACAGAAATGTTCAGAAATTTACAACTTACTAATTTCTTATCTTTAACAGATTTTTATACATATTCCTGTCTGCTGATTTAATATGATACTTTTGTAATAAACCGCGAATAAGATTGCATCTTATATGGAAATGGAATATGTTATGTGACGAACAAGATTGCATTGAAATGTATTACACGAATGTTTCTTGCTTTATTTAAAGTCTCGTCTCGTTTTATTCGTGCAACTAAATCATACATTCTTGAACATTCGTCGTAAACCAGCTAGAACTTGGCGAATGTCATAGGGATTTTACAAATATTCGTAACGTCGTTGACAAGTCCGTATTTTCCTATATACGTGATCAATAACGCCGAACGTATTCATGCAGTATGCCATTTTCCTCATAAGTGGAGCGTAAAGTTAAAACAAAATTCATATATCGCGCCCTTCGTACTTATACAAATCTGCGATCGATGAACTTAAGTGACGGAATATTTTATGGGTTAATATTTTTACGAGTCGGAGTAGAGATAAAGTGCATGCACGGAGACACCAATTCGCATAGTAAAGTGTAAAATACTTATAAGCAAAATTCTACTACTTGTATATCTAGTCAATAAAGTAGCAGAAAGTTGCTTGTAGATATATTTATTTTCTTAACAAATTTTTCGACATATATATGTGTATACCTCATTATGGCTTTTCTGAGTTAGTTTCGAATTTCAAAATTATTCTACAAATTGTAATTGCTTTAAACATGAAAATTTGTCAATAAAATATATTTTTAATAATTTAAGTTTCATTTGCAAATAAATGAAAGATTCAGTAAAGGAATGGCACGAGTACGAGTGGCAATATTTTTAAATTCACAAATCTGTAGTTAAAATCGAATAATTCTGTAATAGAGAAATCTATAAGCATTGAAACAATAGTATTATACAGCCGTCATAAAAATCACTATTCTATAGTTATCCCGTTCTTGAAAAATTGCACTTTTATTTATTACTTTTTTACCGAATCTCTAAAATAAAAGTATTTTATAGCTGCAATTCTTTTGAGAATAACTCCTATATGAATAAATAAATCTTGAAGCGTTTAAATAAATGGCTAAATAGTTTAGATAAACTTTCAAGAAATAACATTCTGAATACTGGCGCGATCTTATTTTAAGAATCGATAGACTATAGTCGGACAAAAATATCCTTCATCTTCTTTATGCTCCTTATACAGCATTTATGACGAAACTTTCTTAGAACTAGTGATTCTTGCAATCTTCTAGAGTCCAAATCCATGCTTCGCTAGTGTATTTAAAAACAGCTGCTGCTCGCAATTTTGTGAACACTGCAATATTTTTCCACGCGATTCGAAATTTAAAATTGAATTGCAATTTTCGCAAACAGTAAATGTTAGTAGTAGTAGAAATGACTGATTTTTTTTTTTTTTTTTTTTTTTTTTGGAACAAACTTACCTTCAATATTATAACCTAAGGACACATTAGAATAGCATGAATCGATATATAGAGAGACGGTAAAATCGAACGGGAATTAAAATAAAAACAAAGAAATTTGTGATACAGATAGAATATTGAAATCGAATATATTTACGTTATAATTCTGCTTTTTTATTTTGTAAATGGAGTAGTGTTAGTCACAGGTCGTCATTTTTTTTTTTTTTTAATCATGCGGAATCTTAACATAGAATTGTAATTTTAAATAGGTTCTCAGTTCTAATAATAGTCGACGTCGTTTCTGAATGAATCTTGGTCATATATATTTGGAAATAACTTTCATCTATGTAAAATTTTATCAATACGAAAGTCCAGCAATGAAGATGAAATTTTTTATTTTATCGTACAAATAGATTCGAACGAAATTCATTGGTTCGTATAGTTGGATACTCGCAATCGCCAGTTACTTTTCTACGCAATACGTGCGTGTATTATATTTTTACCAATACGAGATTTGATCGGTACGAGAATCTGGAAACAAGAATAGAATTTTTATTTTATGCAACGTACAACTTAGATTCGGGCGGATTTCATCTAATCGCGCTATTGACGCTGGAAATTCAGAATCGCCAGATATTATCGCGTTTCGCAGCCGATAATCCTAAGCCGATGCTCGATAATCCGAGCGTGTACTCGTCGGTCGTGTCTCGGGACGAGTTTTATATTCCCGGAACAGCATGTCCATGGAAGAGGAAGAACGTGCTGTCAGCTGCGTATGATGCGTGTTCTGCATGCGTGAGCAAACAACGACGATAGCCATCACCACCGCCGTCGCTGTCGCCGTCGCCGTCGCCAGCGGCCTCGCCCGTTAACGCGTCGTTATCGTTCTAGCTTTTTACTTTCTCGTTATCGTTCAGGGACGAACAGATACGATATACGCTGGTAGATGGAAAATCGCTTGAAATGAATCGAAATTTCGAATGCAACGTTTCGTTTGCAATCGTGTTTCACATAATCTAAAAGATAAGCTTTCTTTTTCTTATGACATACGTTATTCGATGAAGAATTGATTTGTGGTAGATGAAATTTTCATAAAGGTTAGGGAGACTACAGTTCAAATATAGTGAGTGGATGATAAAAAATAAAATAAATCACACATGGATACCCGTGATCTCTGCATTCGTTACGTGTTCCTATGAATGAAAAATCACATGGTTTCCGGTCGATAGAAATCTCGTGTACCCAGGTCGTGGGAAGTATTATAGTCCATGGACTTCAGAAGCTTTTTTTTGAGTTATACATTTATGATATCTGGTATTCGAGTTTCTGATTTTCTGGAGATGTTGTCAGCTGGTTATTGATTAGGGTATGTGGTACCATGTCAAGTCGAAGTCGACCTCTTTTTTCATTTTATCTCTTTCGGTTATCGTCTATAAAGAATTGCAGATGTTAATAAATATATTTTCTTAAAATATATTTATTGTTACAGAAAGTAAGATCTAAATTTAATTAGTTGGATGATTTCCTTGACTACATAAGATCTGGTTCGCACTTCTTAAAAAGTTCCTCCAGAAATTCTCGTAATTTATGAAACTTTTGTAGAAATTGAGATTCCTATATTCCAAACAACAGTAAAAAATTCAACCTTCTGTTCCCTCGAAATCCTTGGAATCCTTCGAAAGCCCACACAGCAGTATCCTTAAATCCCCCATGGTAGAACAAAAGTTTACACCACCTGCCACAGAACCATCAATTCCAGAACCACCTTGCTCCATCAATATCCCCTGTCCAAAATATTTTATCTCTCACGATTTAACCGCATGTGGAAACTCGTTACTGTGATCTCTCCATTCTGTTTGTTTCTCATTCCCATCGAAACACCGTTCGATTCGCTGTCAAACTAGCAACACGAACCTGACGCCACCGCCTCGTTCCAGCGACGATAACGTTCAAGATAGACGCGTTGTAGCGACGATACGATTCCGATCGGCTCGAAATAGTGCAACATTACGGAAGCCCATTGCGACCGTGCATTATCGTGTGAACTTGGACTGGAAACTGGCCTGAATTATGCAGCTACAGTCTGGTCCCCTATGAAGCCTCCTCTCCTCCTCTCTCTCTCTCCCTCTCTCTCTCTCCCTCTCTCTCTCTCTCTCTCTCCCTCTCTCCTCCTCGCTGTGTTCCTTTGGCTACGTCCGTTTCTCCTCTCGAGGCAAGAACACCCCAGAGACACGCTCTGGCTTCTGCTGTAGTAGGAAGCTTGTCTGGCCCGTTATGTCCCGCAGTGGCATCGAAGACAGGTTTATTTCTCCCTGCTTAATCACTGGGAAACACCGGGACCCGGTATATTCAACCGCTTCCTGCCTCCCGGAATTGTTAGACCTTGCGGGAGCCGGCTAGATTAATTGATCCGTGGGCCAATTTGTCCGGGTGCGGGGATATCTGACAAACAGTGAACTTCGCTGCTTAACTGACAGCTTAATGTCGCACGATCGTGTAATTCATCCGCATGGAATCGGCCATCTTTAATCTTCCGGTTGGAGGCTCTTCCAAGGCGATGCCTGACATGGCCGATAATCGACGACGTTCGGCTATGGGATTAAGGGATTCGGCCGGATTCGGAGAACGTTTGTCTTGGTTTCCACTAATCCATGTTATGTGAAATTCTTTCCTGAGTTTTACTGATGTGTTTATATCGTATTATATTAGGTAGAGACGCGATTTTACGTATTCGCGGATAGCCACGTGATACGACCAATAATCTATATGTGATGCTGAAATTACAATAGAGAATTCTAGAATCCTGAGAACGTTCATTTTAGTTTCTTCCAAATTCATAATCTGTGCAATTTTTGTATTAAACATTTTAGTTATGTATAGTCGATTATATTGCATAGATTTGAATTATTACATGTGAATATGATATGAGTTCGTTAGTCGTTCGTATTTTACAGACTTGGAACGCCGTCGTATATTACAATAGATAGTCACGTACTGAATACGCGATGATAGATATATACGTATTCAGTACATCGCAATATCTCTTTTATACTATATTATACTATAATATATTAATATTACATCTTTTTTAACAATTGGAAAATCGTGTTTGACGTAATATTCAACGTTCTGACAATTTCATATTTTCTTGTAGAGCATCCATGAATCTGTTTTCGGTATACTATGGTCAAGTACTGACGGCATTTCTTCGAAGTACACTTACATTTATTTAATTAAATTCAGTTATGTTTTACGTATCTTTGTTCCCTTTTTTCTCAGCTGGTATTTAATATCCTGGTAAGAAGTTCCTTTTTTTACATATATATTTTTTCGATTCAGAATTTTTGCGAAATTAGTTTTGTTGAAGAACGAACAATGCATATGAGTTCATACGATTTGCACGTACATAGGGATATATATTTTATGAATTCGACATGGCGTGCCCGGGGCGCAAGCTGGATTTTAGCAGAAAAAGGTCAGCGGAATGTCAACGTTTTACAACCGGATATGTAGCATAGTTTGACGTCATATTTTTTCGTTCAATTTACTTTTTTAAGTCGAATGCAACTGTGGTGCTTGATTTAAAAAAAGAAGTAATTCGCTTCCGGCTGAAAATTTTCCAGTGCTCTGCGAATCCATATCAATGTTAGGATAAGAAAGAAGATAAGAAGATAAATCAAAATTGTTAGACTACGACTTTAGTCATGAAATTGGAATTTCTTATTCATTATAAAAAATATTTAAAAATGCATATGAAAGTAAAGATACAGAAGTTCGATTCACCTCTGGAACAATACCGCAAAGGTAAGAAAATATGTGGTTATGATGCAGAAATGAAGGATTGAAAAGCGTAAAAAAGATTTTCTTCACGAAAGATTTTATTTTAGAAGAAATTACGTTATACGAATCATTATTGGATATTCTCAGAAGTGGAAATGTACGGTATAATAGAGGATTAGTGATAAAGTCGTGAAAATGCTTTTTTCGTAAAGAGGGACTCACGTCATTTTTCACTCATAAAAGAATTGCATCAGACTACAATCTTAACTGTCGAGAGACGAGAAGCAATTTCCTCGCGTGAAATTCGAGAAGCGTGAGGTGAAAAATAAGGGGGAAAAAAAAGGAGAACGCCGCGACTCGAATCGATTCCATTTCCCGTATAGTCGATCAAGATCTCGTGCTAATCGCGACCACGTTCCTGCAACCGAAGGAAAGGTTTCGCATCTCGATCTAACAAACATTTCCCGAACAAACGAGGCTCCCTATCGACTAGCACGGATGTAACTCGTGTAACTCGTGTCACGGTAAATTTCGTCTGAGTACTGCTATTTTGCGTGCTCCTCTGCTTAAAATTCCGCGACGTGCTGAGATCCGCGATAGAGGAAGAATCGGTTTCGTGTTTTGCATTCGCGTTTCATCCGCAAAATTGCTGCTAGAAACATAAGGAAGGCGAGATTTTATTAACAGGAGAAGGAAATTGACATTTAATAATTAGTGTACTTTCAGTTTGGCTTTATCTAATTGCTATTCAAATTTCTAATTTCTGTAGGTATGGTTTTTGGTCTTTTTTTATGGATTGTAGGATTTCGTGTTAGAATTTTAGAAGATATTATCCAATAAATTACTTTGTGATGGATTTAAAGGTTCTAGATCTGAAATATTTACGATGTTTATTAGATAACATATTTGTGATTAAAAAATGTTTTGAACGTGAGTAAACGGGTTATGAGAAAATATGTATATTTTCGAATAAGATTTCCTTCGATAAGTTACATATATCATTTCTTCGATACATCCTCATAATTAGTATAACGTAGTTTTTAAACCATCGAAAACTTTTTTTACTTCAATAACGTTCCACATAAAAGGAGACGAAGAGGGATATCATATGATGATCTAATAATAAATATTCCTACTATGTGTATATTTCGTCAATTAATGTTTACACACTTGATAATTGCGATAAAACAAACGATCTCTTAAGCACTGGCTTATGGTCTTAGAAGATAAAATAAAGATTATTGTCCTCGATATGCGATTATCAGTGGTTGCAGAATATAGGAAAGTCGCGATAAACGTAAGAAATTGTTACTCGATAAGAAACTTGGCTTGAATCTAGTTCACCTCTCGTAGTAACATGTAGGACAGGTCCGATTCTCTCGATTTAATCAGAAGAAACCTATACCATTTCGCTGCTCTCAAGCATTTACCTGGTTCGAAAAAATTGCAGAATTAAAGTGCCTCAGTCTTCTCGAAATTAATTCGATTAATTTTACCGAGGAGTCGTACTTGTTATCTGTTAGAGAAATACACTGGATCAAAGCAGATTCTCGAAAGTTACCCTTTAAAAAGAAACTATATTTATTCTGTACTCTTCTCTTTTCAAAAACATCCTTGAATTAAAAAATACGTTTTTATTTGTATATTACGAAGTTCAGACACATCGTCATTACATTATTTTTTGTAAGACATGTCTTTTTAGGTCTTCTTTCACTTTTCTTTATAAAAATTGTTGCACATGTATTTATCCATGGTTCAGTAACATTTGCATTCTGTTTTTTTTTTTTTTTTTTTTTTTTTTTTTTTAGTAGAAACCATTAAAAATTATAGAACTGGAGCCTAAGTCTTGGAGTATTTAATAAAAACAAACTTGTCTTGACTTTCATTATTTCAGTCATTCTCTTAATCCCGATTAAAAAGCAAGAAGATTTCCAATTAAGATTAAGATTGACTACAATAGAAAAATAATTTCAAAGGCGATTGCGTTTCAAACTTTGCTTATTGCTTTTTTTATTTTTATCTTTTTTCATGTCTCGCGAATTGAAAAAAGAAATTAGCACTGAAGGATAAATTTAGGATGATAAATTATTGTTAAAAGATATTAAAGGATTTAATCTTGTGACTTCAAATAGCACTTTTCATACATATATAATGTTTTAAATCATATTCTTAAAAAGAAAGTACAAAAGAAACTCTTTTGTCAAAATTCTACAATAGAATAACTTCTTACCTTTTACAGTCAAACAAAACAACCAATAGCAATAAAAGTCGAACAATTCTCAATTAGTTCGCAGACATTCATCACAGTTCGATAGAACGAGTCTTCTTTGTATCCATTGCTCGCATCCGTTTCGAGAAACGAAATTGCACGATGTTTCCTCGCGAGTGGCTCATGTTTTTCGAACGATATGCTTGCTAGATATCGAAACAGACCGCCGTCAGGAAAATTTATTCCACAGCTTCCCCGATGGTATCGATATTGACCCAGCCGCAGATGGAAAAGCTTTCTGCGGCCAACTCGTTCGCCGCGGAAAAGAAAATTAGGAAATCGTTTTACGAGCTGTTCCATCGACAGAGCTGCGTCGCGAAGGTACTACACGTTGCCTCGGATATTGTGCAAGAGACACAGATAATCGCGGAAAACACACGTTTTGTTACGAGTGGAACGAGTTTTCGCGAGACAGGTGCACGAGACGAGAATCGATTCGAGAACGAGGTAAACGCTAGTAGAAACTAGTGTAAAACGCGTGTGCGAGAATAAAATATGATATCGTCCAAGCGGGCAGGAAGCGCGTTCATGCGTTGTATTTTGCGAAGGATCATGATGAGCGATTTATCGAATGGTTTCTTCTTTTAAGTTTGCGTTCGTGGTTATTTGTTAGCTGTATACTGATAAGTATATTTAGATTCGATCGTAGGTTTTCGCGTTTGACATCTTAATGTTGGTGATTCGATTCCACGATGACGATAATAAAGGCGTGGATAAAAATGTAGAAAAATATGCAATGCTTTTTACTGATGTAATTTATACGTCTGTGTTCGGTTGATCAGCTATTGATTAGCGATGTTCGATGGACTACAACAGGTTCGTTTTTAATCGCAGATGTTCGAGTATTACCAGATATATTGAATCAAAATTCACTGTTTTCATTTTACACTAATACGTTTCGCAAATCAAAATAGAACCGAATTAGAATTCACAATGACGGAATTGCTACGGGATTATACATTCGCTTGGAAAGAGGTCTTTGGTTCTAGTGCAATTGACAAGCAATCGATGGCGTGTCGAGACGTCTTCATGGAAACAATTTGAAATTCCACCTCAGAAAACGGAAAAGTCGTGCAAACAAATCGTATATTTACGATCTCGAAAGTACACGAAACTGAAAACGGGCTATTCGTCTCCGAGCTTTTCATGCAAAGCAAAGAGGATTGTTTTTCAAAGAGGAAACGAAATCCAAGAAAAAGTGAACGTGTTTGAACGTGTATGTGTGTCAACTCGAATGGCGCGTGAAGCTCTGGCAAACATCACAATTTTCCAAATTCCATGAGAAAAACAATCGAACGACTTTATAGAAATAGGAATTTTAGACGATTGTTTGGTGATAGTACGGTTTCAAACGTTAGAGATACGTAGGTAGGTGGATGAAACGAGTATTTGACGTTAAGGCGTTGGAAGAAACGTAAAGAAAAGAAGTTTTATTCAACTTTCTTCGCTTATATCTTTTTAAATCTCAAATTCAAATGTTAAGGAATGCATAAGACGTAGTACACGTATAAGATACATTATTAACATGGGACCTTACTTCCTCGATCCTTGGGAAGTACTGTGAATAAAAATTTTCACGATCTTTCTCTGTTCCAATTCGACTGGATCTCGAGTGGCGAGGAGAGATTGCGAGTTTAGAATCGCGTAAGACGAGAAACTCCTCACTTTGTGGTTCTTAGGTCCGTATTAATGCTCCTCAACGCTTGTAACTTGCCTCGTTAACCGTGCGCCGGGGATAATCGCTGCGTGGGTTAAGGCAATTTCCTCGGTAATTAATAATACGACGTCCCCTATTTGTTGTGTCAGCGGCAAATTACGTGATTTAGGTAGCCGTCGTGCGGCGATCCGTGTGCAACGACGTGACGCGAGACACAACACAAGGACAGTTCAAGTTACTTCTCCAGACTTTGATTCGTAATGAGAGCTACTCTTGGAAAGATTGAGATTGCGCCTCGCTTCGTGTAACTTTACCACAGCGGCATTCCCTTTACCGCTGAAGCTATTTCTCGTAAACGATATAATTAAACGGCTATTCTGCGAGAATACATGGTAATGTTTTGTAATAAAACGCGTAATAGTTTTTACGATATGAGAATAGCATATCATTATAAAGTAACTAGTACCAATGTGAATCTCATTACTAGCGTTTTGGCATAATTATGGAAAGTTTCAAGTGGGTATATGAATCTTATACTTGAATATTAACGATCAATTTTAAGGCAAAGTGAAAATTATTGGTGCGTAGTATATCATTAAACGAGTTTGAAATATAAGTTACTGAAATAATTTCGAGAGAAATTATTATTATATAGAGATAAGGATCTTGCACATCACTCAGTTTCTCTAGTTTTTCAACGTTTCCGTAATATAAACTGTAATACAATAATAGAGAATCGTTAAAATCTCGTTTCTAAAATAAATATAATAAAATAAAATATATTACATATTAATATGTTATTGATATAATAAAATAAATTACTTGTGCAAAAAATGACACGAGGGAACAGGAAATCGTTATGGGTGATTAAGGGAATCTCTTTTCGCTATTAGTTGGCGAACGACCGAACAATCAGCGCTGGGCTTGAGGGCAACCTTTGACCATTTTTATTCCAACGTTTTTAGTTTCGTCAGACGGAACTTTATCCATTGGTGTCTTTTTATTTTTCCTCTGTCCTTTGTCCCAATTTCAAACCGCAACTCGAGGATAAAGGGATATATTTTAAGCTTCCCGCGTTAAAGGAAACCTTTTAATTATTCGCGAAGGAAACGAAACGGTGGCAGTGAACATCCAGTTCATTCTTCTGATCCCCCCCCCCCCCTTTTTTTTACTTTCTCTACAGCTTTCTACATTTCTTCACTCCTTTTTCCTATTTCGTTTCATTCCGTTTCGTTCGAGACGAGGTAGAATTTCAAGTTTCACATCTGCAAACGCTGCAGTCCCGATTTTGCTCCTTTTGTTTCGCGAGGCATGCTTCCGCTAGAATCCAGGGTCCTTCGATCACGTATCTGTTATTAAAAAGTTTCTTCCGCAGGCGAACTTCTTGCTGCACGACGAAAGTTGAAAGTCTGTGGTCGAAATAACGACGTTAGGAAATTCCGCAGTAGACGGCTCTGGCGTCCGAATTAATAATTGAGAGTTCAACAACGAGCGTGGATATTTAAATGTACGCCCGCTGGCTTGTTTAACATTTCGCCCGTTGTGTCGTTAATTGTACCACACAATAGCCAGCACACATTCCGGTCACAACCCCTGAAATTATTTCTGGGAATGGAGCGCCGCGCGGAAAAGAATTATTTTCGTCCGGGAGTTAATTGCGTGCATTCAGGTTTGTTTGTTCTTTGGTCAATGCGATTGAAAACACAATCAATTTCCGATACGTTATCCGATAGAGCGATAAAGTTTCTTTTTACTGAAAATGTCCTCTTGTCTCTAAAGTTTGACATGATTCGTATAGCTTGTTATTATGAGCAAATAAAAATATACTAATTACCATGGGTTTCTATTCCATAGCTTTTTAATTGGTAAGATATTCTACAAGTCAAAACATAATTTTCAACTTATCTTTAGCGTTGTTGTTTGTTTCATACAGTTAGCAATGTTCTGTGAAAATATTTTTGTAATTGCAAAAAACTGAGGATGAACGTAAACACAACAAGCATGTAGTAAGTAATAAATGAAATTTTGTCGAATTAAATGTTTAAAGTAACATTTTTTAAATCAAAGTCTGTGTGATCTTTCTTGCATTTTTGAGGGTTGAATGATCGTCCGTAAAGTATATATGTATGTAAAGGCTTGTATCCTCTTGTAGTATATGTACTTGTCTCTACTTTTGTACATACTCTTCATTTTGATTTCTTTGATACGAGTTTTATACGTTGATCGTCGGTTGTTCTAGTTTTCAGAATCTCAGCTATTCACCTTCATAGCTCGATATCTAATTTATGCCTGAAATGTGGGGTCGTTTAATTATTTTTTCATCTTCACTTTGCAGTTTTGCAAGTTTGAAGAGGCAACTGACCAGTCTAAATCCGAAACGTGTTCAGGTGTATCGAAACGGGATCGTTCTCGTGCTCTCTCTCTCTCTCTCTCTCTCTCTCTCTCTCTCTCTCTCGATACGAAACGGTTTCCGATCGCGTAATGAATTGTGAGGGAATATAAAAGCTGACCGTGGTTGCTGATAAATCGCATCGATGGACCACAAAGAGGCTGAGAAGAGAGAAGCCGGGCTATTCTATCCGATAGTCCATTCAATTTTTGATCGAGACCCCTTTCCTAGCTAGGTCGTAACAATTCTTTATTCGTTATATCGCGAGCAGAGTATCATACCTCGGAATAACACGAGATGATCCACGTAGTGAAAATGAAGGTGATGATGATTGATCCTTGACGTGAGATTAATTAAATATTTTTTAATTCTCTACTGCGTTATGTCATTTGGAAGCTACATATAGGTACGTGCACTTATATCTTTCATGTATTACTTTATCCAATTATAGGTAAACAAAAGTGAAAGAAAGTTTCAATCATAAAGAGATAGCATAACAGAATCTATGAATGGCATGGAAATAATTTCCCAGTTGGTTATTCAATAACAAATTTCTGTTTTAATAGGAAAGGTGTACTAGTATATAATATAAAGCTTTTCATGTTACTAACATATGATTAAGAATCTCTTTTAAGCTAAATTATATAAACGGAAAGTACAGCGCAGCAGAATTTCTCTCTTGCAAAATTCATGTTCCACATATGGTCAGTAGCAGCAACATTACCTTCTCTAGAAACACACAGCCATCTCGATAATTAATTGCAAGATTTATTTAATATCAACCGGTGAAACAATACCAGGCAAACCTGAAATATTAGTAGATGGATAATTAACGTCAATTAGAATCCTCGACTGTTATGATCCTATTGCCTATATTATAACGAAAAATAATTAACTTTTAACTGCGACAACACGAATAAAAATATGAAAGTAATTATTTTGATACTTGAACGCCACTTCAAACACTACATCTTCATTGATGGTAAGCAACGAGGATATTAATAATATTTGTCACGTTGTAATCTTAATGGCTAGCAGCGTCGAGCATGTAAAACAACGGAGCGCATATACTTGAATAACAACGTGGTTTCGCAAATAATCGCGTTTATCGTTCTCGGTGCACGTTCGCAAACAAACCGCACGCGATTTACATAATACACGTGGCCGCGATATTTGCATAATACACGCGATATACACAGTACTCACGTGATAGTTGTAAAATCGCATAAAGAAAATTGTTCGACTTTAAATTACGATAACAATAGGCTACTGAGTATCGGTTAACAACAAATCGACGTTGGTTATCTGACTGAAACGAATATGTCACGCCCGTGGCGATACACTTGTGATAACGATCGACACCGATCCTTGCTAATTAGACGATGCGAAGTGGACCGCAGATCGAGGAAGAGATTGTCCACCCAATATCGTAAATGTCTTTGGTAATTTATAATCGATAGGTGATTTTATTTATGCTTTTATGGGAAAAGAAATGAGAGAAGGAAGTTTGATTACAGGTTTACGTAGGTTTATGGAAAACTGAGAACCATAGTGACGTACCGTCAGACCACTGCTGGTTCCTATAAATAGTGTTTTACCTTTATTATTTTTATCTATTCGTTATATCTTTGTAAGTCGTGAAAACGTACTGTAACATTGTAGCAGAGAACGAAGTCATAATTTAATTAATTATGAAGCTACAGAAATGATACTTTTAATATTTGAAGTACGTGTGATTAGATTGTAATCCATAAAATTTAACTCCATTGAGATTTTCAATCTGCCATATGAGATTTAGAGACGGGATTTTATTATTTATATAAATAGCTTTGTCTTGATTTAATCGAAAGAGGCTTCTAAAATCTTCTACGGTAATATTTATATAGATTTAGTCTAATAGTAACATAGAATATTAGACTAGATAATAATTATTAGATAAAACTTAATTAAAAATATATAATGTTTCATACAAAATGGACTTTTAAAGAATAGTCATCCTGATTCACGTGTCACCTTAGTACAATTCGAAATAGTAACGTAATTGTCTTCGAAAGAAAATAAGATTGTCCGTGAGCCAATTTGCAATTCAATTTTCACTCTATCTCAATAATTAAACCTTGTGTATTTCTCTATGCATTCATAATCTATTTCACATCCATCACACTAGTCTAGCTCTTTGAACACACATTATGATTTAACAGGTCAAATGTGTCTGTAATATACTAGGTAATGGAGCCATTAAAATATCAGCGTTAATATTCGCTCGGAGAGATAGCAGCTATGCATTATACTAAATTGAGCACATTGTTTATTGCTGTTAAGGGAAAAGTTGCGTCAATTAAGTGATTCCTTTATTAAATTAATTCATAGGCAAATTGAAACCACAATTTAATACAACTCTTTCTAAATTATAATAACTTCTTTTAATAGAGAATATTTTCTTTTATTAATACCTGTTTAGAAGAAGAAATTCTATTTCACATGTTGAATATTGCCTAAAATGAGAAAAATGCATTTCTTACTTGATTATTAATGATTATTTCGAAACCACCAACTGAATTGTTACATATATCGCGCCACATTGGAGTAGGTCAATATTTGATTCTGTTTAACAACAACATAATACCTATATTGTCGATATTAGGCGCAATCTGACACGTGAAAGTACGCTTGGCTCTATGATTTGTCGTGAGTTAATGGAGTACTGTTCGCGTAATTAATTATGCGTCGTTGTTTTCACCACGGAGCAAAAAGCGCACGACGATTTTCAAACGCGCCACCTGGAAAGTCATTTGTCCGCTGGTTTTTCCAGCTGCGACTTTTTTCATAGCCTCAACTCTGCTTGCAAGCCGTTGTCGCAGTTAATTCGTTCCTGTTCGTGGCGACAAGCGGTACAGCTGAATTATTTCTGCCAAGCGCGAACCGACATGCTGGCTTCGTCTAGCTCTCGAAACCGATCGTTGTACCCGTGCAATTAAAACGCTTTCGTTCTCCTATCGTTTATGACTAACAAGAAAAAGTCGCAAGCGACCCGATTTGGATGAAATTTTGAAGGCTTGAAAAATTTTTTTTCTTTTTCTCAGCTGCGATAACTTGAGTTTAAGTTCGAGTTGAAGTTCGAGCCCTAAGAAATTAACTCGAAAGCAGTTACCTATGGACAAACATTTTGTTAACAAAAATTGAGTGCTTCTTAACATGTTAGAAGAAAAGCATTATATCTTAATTAAAGTCTTAAAAGCAGCCGCCAACAGGCGTATTAGTTCAATAATCTGTACGTAGCGTGAAAAATCATTTCAAGAAGACAATTTTCGAAATTCAAATCTATGGTCTTTAGGTTTGTAAATAATAATCGTTTAAAAGTAATTTATTTAACTTGAAAATAATAATTTAAATAACTTAAAAATGACTTATATTCAATCGTCAATTGAAAGCGATAACGACGTTTCATTCCAGTTCTTTTCTTTGCAGTTAGATATCTTGTTGTTCGTGTTCTTTTTTTTTTGTGCTTCTTTTATGTAATGTGTATCGTTTTGAACCTTGGCGAGTTAATGCCTCAACTTTCTCATATCTAACAGTTAAGTACCAACCCTTAGCTCGAAACTAGGGATGACAGAGAGTACCAAGAGAGATTGCTCTGTCGTCTTTTAATTAATTCATTTGGCTAATAGTTAACGAATGTATGGGTCATAATATAGTCTGGTTGAAAATTAAATCATCGAATAAAGGTTCAAACTGATGTCTTAGGGTTGTTGTTTGCGTAGGTTCGTATATTGCATTATATTTTAAGTGTTAATATAAGGATAACAACTTACTTATAAAAAATATATATATATACACACACACACACACACACACACACACACTGTATAAGATACATCAACGCTATTAAAAATAATACTAAAAATTTATTCACACATTCTTGAAAATAATTCAACCAAATCTGCAAAAATATAATAAAAATTTGTATAGCTTCGCTCTCAAAATGACCACGGTTTCGTGTCTTCAATATCTTAATCAGAGCTGTGCCCTTTCACGACGAAGGCGTGACCTACATCTGATATTATAAGAGAGCGAAAAACGTTTGGGGAAGAAAAGATTCGAGCGCAGGAACCTGAACACCTGTGATCTTCGGGTTCCTAAGTGTCACTAGTCAACAGCTTTGACCACTACAGCAAACGCTTCTCCAATTTCCTCTTTCCGAAATAGGTTCCCTATTGCTCTTTCTTTATTATATATTTGTATTTTTTTTTACAAAACATTTCTGTGTGACAACCAAGTTTTAGTTTTACTTTACGTGTGAAGTGTACGAATTTTAAAATGTAAGTAAAAATTAAAACTTAGTTTATATTTAACAATTTGACGTTGCTTTTTTATTTTACCTTTTATTCGTATCTTGTTATAAAAACTCTCGCGTCGAGGATTTTTATATTTTGTAGTTACAGGAGATGGGAAACAACGTTTTACTATGAAGCATGTAGAAGTTCATTCTGGAATTTACGTAATTTTTCTGAGATATGATCTTTTGCTTCTTTATTATGTTACGCTTGCTCTTTGTTCCTCTTAGCTTATTTCAAAGGTGTTTCTTGCAATTTATTAAGGCTTTAAATTAACTGTTTACGTTACGTGCTTGTGTAGAATAATTTTCAACTGTCAAGAGCTCATTGTACGTTATTCATTTTTGAATATTTGATTCCATACATTCTGCTTTCTTGGAGAAAGCAACGATGTTTTATGTATATGTGGACGCGAACAACAAAATTTCTAAGAATTTCAATAATACCTCAGCAGAATCCTTAGAGATATGATTAATAATACAAAAATACCATGATTTTTTCCATTTTCTTGTATCAGAAATTCAATAATTCCTCCCTTGAATTCCCCAAAATGATCCATAACGCATTCACCCGGTATTAATTTCGTCATATCCAGTATTAATTTTATCACGATTGGTCTGGAACGAGACAGCGCAGCGGCGATAAAATCCAATAAAAGCTCTATTGGCGTAATTTATGCGATCGCAAAATCGGGCGAACGACGCAAAAGCACGCTTGGCTCGCGTGTCCGCTCGTCATCTAGTGATTTTCATCCACTGTGAGCTTGTTATTTCGACTCGGCTAAAGGGTGCAAGAAACTCGGCTATTAAAACCGACTATTCTTCCTTGTGAATTTTCAGTAGTCTGCATCTCGTAAAATTCTCTCGTCTTGCTGAGATCAGAAACGTTAGTGTCGCTTCCATTTTTTAAACATTCGGGAACAGTGAATCGTCTCGACCGAGGAAAAGGGAAATGAGGAATATAGACGAGACATTTTCATAGTAAAATTCGCAATGAATTTGCAAGCAATTTGACGCAAAGGAGAGAGTGTCGTCTCTCCTGGGTTATTATACGGAATTTTAATTGAATCTGCTGCATGTTTACAAATTTGAACGGTGTTTCGCGGGATTATATTTTCGAAATATTGTCTGATACAATTCGAATATTAATATGTTTCGTTTCTGTGTAAAATGTGTATCTTGCATAATACATTTTCTGAGGGGTATTGTGCGAAACTTTGTCCTGTATGTATGTTTAGTTGAAACTGTTTTGTTTTTTATGTTTATAGGTATGTGTATAATGTAATTCGATATCATATGTGTAATGTAGGTTCCTGTGATTGCTTATGGGAATTCTATGGAATGTTTTAAGTAGATTAAAATTTGGTAAAATTGGCCCATTTAAAAGAAATTGTATACTCTAATACATATTAATATTTGTTAAATGTATTAAGAAAGCTGTTGAAGTTACTTAAGTAATTACAGAATTTCACAGAAACCTTTTAATTTTTTCCAAATTAATTCATTCCTAATATAAGGAGCAAGACTCGTTTTTCCCTCATGAAAACGTTTTTTAATACATTATGATTTTGACGAACTTTGAATGAATAGTAGCCATAATAAAATTCTGTAACGTCGCGTTCGTTGCGATGATGATTTATTACATGTCAGGAGCATACCTTAATTGTTTCCCAGCGGTAATTATTGCGGCTTAAATGTAATGAAATTCATAAAAGCTGGCAAGTTAAATCTCTTTTCATCATATCAGCCACTTACTACTAGGCTTCGTCGTCCATCTTTAATTTCTCCACGAACCGGAAGTCGAGAACTTCTCTACCTTTATTATTGTCACATTAAACAACTTCGCTCTTAAAGAATGTGGAGAAAATGATTAATAAGAATCGAAAAATGTCTTAGATATTACTTAAATATTATTAAAAAAAATATTATTTATCAATGCACAAACACGATTCATATATTCTTCATCATCATTTGAATTAAGTTTAACTTTTGTAGAAATGTATACGAATTCTGCTTTCTAAATCAGTTCTAGAAAGTAAAAAGAACTTTTACTTTTAAATTATGATTCATTATTATATTTGTTCAAACACGTACTTTTATTGGTATCTATAAAGACTACATTTCTAAACATTCTCCTTATTTAGATGAATTTTATTTTACTTCATTTCGTTTAGTTTTATTTTCAATTCATAGGAGTTTAATTTATCCTAAAATTTATATCAAATACTTTTATTCACGCAGATAAGGCAGGTTTCATATTTTACCTTAGACTAGCATCTGCTCCTATTTCCTTGCCTGTGTATGCACTCACGAATTCCGGAATTTATGCCCGTTTATGAGTACGACGATAATATGTAGGATGAGAAAAAGGCACAGAATAAATGGCACCGGGCAACACCGTTGTCCAAAACGAAAAGCCCACAATCAACGTGTTTCAGCAAAAATTTGCATAAAATACCATGAGATATTACATCTTTTTATATAATGGATATCACATTCTAATCATAATTATTTTGCAATATCACGCAATGTAATAAAGTTTCGTACATAATTATTAATTATATTTCCCATTACAGCGACAACTTATCGTAGAGCAGTTTCATAATTTAAATTATCTCAGGTAGTTAATTAATAATTACATGAAAATTATTAAGAGAACGTCTTATTATAACTTTTTTAACTGTGCGACCATATTTTTACATATCTATAAAATGTACAAAACAATTGCTTACATTTTTACGCATCAAAATATAATCAAAAGTACAATATATCAGTGTTTCTATTTTATCATGTTGCAATTTGTCGTGATTAAATTGTTTCTCCATCGCTAATTAAATATTTGAATCAATTTCTCCAATTTTCCAATCTTCCAATGCATATAATTTTGCCATTTGACAATACGTATTTTCTACTATGACAGACATATAACACTTATTCATTGTGTATTCGAATGTATTCATGCCACCAGCGGTACATGAAGTATCGACGTTAGGGAATAAATGGAGTTGCCTGTCCAGAAATAAACTATTCTTTCTTTTATAATCTTTGTGCTCTATATCTGGAATTCCGTCTTAGTTATTTATAGTTGTTACCTTTTTTTATAGGTAGAGTCTTATAATGGTAAAATATAAATTTATAAATTGCGTAGAAAATCTTCAAGCTAAGGAAGTTATTATATCCGAACTAGAATTAGTTGAGGATATATTTGTCAGTTCTGCATACATTGATTACGTATAATCAATGTACCAACAAATTTTTTTTCTAAATAAGGCAATATAAAATAATGAGGACTAATTTTATAAATTATTTTTCTATAATATTATAACTTATACATTAACAACTTCAATATTGTTTGTTATATTTTGAAAACCATTTTCCAACAAATCCTTTTTCCAAATAAAATAGTATAAATTAATGAACATTGATTATTTAAATTATTTTTCTTTTAATTTTATAACTTACAAATTAATAATTTTAATATGTTTTATTATGCTGTTTACGATAATTCTTTGCGTGTAAAGAAACCGTGTTATTGCCACACTTTTCTCCAGGCCGAACTAACTTTGTTAAATGTGCAGTTTCCATGTCCTAACTTGTACTAACGCAATTTTCTGACACGACTAATCTAAGTAACCAACAAAATTCCCCCATGTTACGTTGATAACGAACGAGGCTCTCGCGAATTTTTATACCGTCATCTTCCACAGTTTGTATTATTTAATGTGGAAGTTATGAACGTTCAAGATAAAAATCACGAAGGTTCAGATTTCTCGATCTGAATGTCGACTTTTTAAACACATTTTTCCTTCCACAATTAAAATTCGCAATTTTCTTTTGCTCGCCAGTGAATAGCATTGTTGTTCCACGTCGGCGAAGTATCCGACACATTCTCATTTATGCTGTTTCATTTTATTTTCTTAGAGTTTGATGGATACATATGGCGAGAAAGATCGCGGAAAAACTTCGATTTCCAATATTTTCGCAGTTATCTGTTAAAACATACGGGACGATTACAATTCCATTCGCGATTTCCGAGTCAGCGTCCCTTTTTAATGCTTTTCCATCTTCGAAACTTTAATACCATTTGCGACAGGTGATCGTTTCACGGTAATTTCATGCAAATATCAATTTACTGTTACGAACGCGTAACGATTTTTAATCAAGGGTCCTTTCATATTTTTGCCGATGCAAATGAATTACAACGAAACTCTCGGCATGGAAACTTATTTACATCGTTTAAAAAAATAGGGGAGATTCGGAAATATGCAAATGCCGTGTGAGAGCGAATTTTTCCACGAAATTACTACGTCTATCTCCTGATCTATGGAAAATAAATGTAGTTGGGAGAAACTGGAGATATTATAGTTGTAATATTTATATAATAGATAACGTTAAGGGGATGTTTTTAGGTATTTTTAGTCGCGGTTATTATATCTTAATCCTATACCGTGTTCCTTGAATTTCGTTATGTCCGTAACACCTGTTAATCTACATTTTTCCCTTTTAATCCACATCCAAGAACTTCAGCTCACTCGAGGCACTTAAAACTTTTAGAAGTTGGAGACTGTGGAAGAGATATTTAAATAGCATCATAAATATGAATCTTCATCGATATTTCAGCGACGTTAATTGTGACATTTATGGAAAGATATATAAGCCTTGCAATTTATAAACATTCTGCACTTTGCAAAATTTACAAATTTTGTTACTATTATCTTAAGAGTTGTTAATATAAATATTTAACAAAAATATATTTAATAATTAAATATAAGTTTAAGCGATATTCATTGAATATTTTAATATATAAATAATAACTTTAAACTTCAACGTTTCTGTTTGGAATTTAAGGATCTAAGGGAATGGGAATACGATAAAAATGCAAAGAAACCTGTATGTTTCACAGATATCATTGTTCTGAAGTAGAATTAGGTTTTGAAATTACAGAACCAAGATTGCTTTTTTATTGGTTTCACCGAATCTCTGTGGGAGCAACATTTTTCTCCATTAATATTAGAATATTTTCATGCTATTCATCAATTACGTATCCCATGTTTCCATCGAACATCTTCCACGAAATATTGTCTAAATAATAGCAATTTCAAATTAGCATAATTTATTTCCAACACAATTAGTTTAAACGATTCGTAAGAATATTTCGTTTCTGATTAAAACGTCGAAGATAAGTTTTTCACAACATTGACCAAACATTAAGAAAAAAATAATATTAAACCAATATCATACATTTTTAACAAAATTAGTATGATGGGTGAACCCTCTGGAAAATAATAAAATGTCGAGGACAAATTTTTTCCGCCTCCCTTGATGATTTCTAAAAAGAATTTACATAGGTATCACGTACCTTTATACATTTCATAATATTTTTATTTTATTTTCCTCACGACCCGTGAAAATAAAATTGCTTCATTTATTAAGTGTCAATCTCTCCTTTGTAAAACTGGCAGCCGGTGAAAAATTAGCGACGAAAGTTCATTTAAGCGACATCCTCGATTGAAGGGAGAGGTAGCCGCTTGTTAATTAGTCATCTCGATCAACATGTCAATGCATCGAACTGATTATAGCCTCGCGTATCGATCCAGTCGTAGATCATCGGCTCCGTTACGACGAAATGGTAATCTGCTTCACAAGGTGCGCAGATTGATCCACTTAGGGTAGTATGTCTCCATTTTAGCCTTTCGTGCTTCTAGTGATGTCGACTGATGCAAATAGATCTATTAATTAATTGAATTTAAGTGGTTCACTGTCACTTCATACTAACAAAATCTATGGTTATGGAATTTGAATACTTCTTCGGGTAACAAATCGAGAAATAATTGTGGCAATGGTGAAGATGTTGAAAATTGTAAAATTTCAAAGATTCGAGCTATTTGTTGGATCATTTGTCATGATAATATTTGTTTATTGTATAGATAATTTATTGAATTATTTTGATAGATTTTATACGATTTTACATAGATGTTTAATTATTGGATTATTTTCAAGGTATTGGCAAGATTGGCAATTAGTAGTTTGAACATTTTCCTGAGGAGAAAAATGTGAAAATAATTACGAGATATTTGCATTATATAATCTCCCTCATTATATAAATGTTTGAAACCTTTTCTGATAATAATATAAATTTTTTCAATAATAATAGTAACAACCCACTTTATCCACGGGGGGCTACAATCATGGGTATTATTTCTAAATTCACTGAGGATTCTATTAACACAAAATTATAATTTCCAATGGTTTACATAAATTAATTTACTAACCTAGATCGCAAACCGCGACATTAGACTATTATTATTATACTAGTCAATGGATGATAATAATGACAACTCGTTTTTAGTTTTCTACAATGGAACCTATAATATTAATCATTATGATGATAACTAGCTTATTTTCATCATGAACAGCGATCACCTACCTTGTAATAATTTATTGCAAAAATATAATGTTCTGTTAGAGAATCAATAATTATTATATTAAACCGTTCGATAGATAGCTGTAATTTTAACTGTAATCTATCTCTTCCATATAATTTCAGCTATACAAAGATTACATTTATAAATTATTCATTGAAATAAATCAGAGACGATAAATAATTTCAAAAGATCTTCATTCCAGACATATTCTTCATCCATTCAAAGCATTAATTTCTGACTGTATAATATATACAGTGACTCAAAAAAATATTGGTACACTATTGTATTTCTTATAGGAATAAGATATTAATTAATTAGATGCAAGTATGTACTTTAAATTTTATATCATTTAGTAGCACTCTCATATGACTACAAAAATTGAATACTATATAAATAAACTGCTATATAAATATGCTGATATAAGAAACGCTTCATTGGAAAATAAAGGTGTGTGCCAATACTTTTTATAGCCACTTTAGACCCAAACACATTTACCACACAATTTCCAAACAGAACAATCCCTCCTTCCCCTAATTATCACAAACAATCGCGATACGTTCGTGAAAACCATAACCCTTCATCTCTGCTAATTTTCTACTTGAAATTTAACACGGACATACTCGCAAAGCGCACAACGAAACGACCCTTGGTGAAATATCATAGGGGTCCATTTTCGTGGGTAAATGAGCAATTCGCCGAGGCAAAAGGGAAACTAGGACGGTAACACCGAACTCGTGGAACCAGGAAACGCATCGCGTCGCATAATCCTAGTATTACTTCGACCACATTGTTCACTGGTCATCAACCAATTTTGGTATTCGCCATACGCAAAAGATCTACCGGTTCGTTTGGCCGGCTTATGTACGGCTCTTCGAGAGGTATCTTCGTCAATTACGTAATGGCGAGTTTGTTAATTAATTATCGACCGTACCAATTTGCAACTCGTCCCGATGCTGATTCTGCTTGTTTCTCCGTTTCTCTACTTCCGCTCTCTTGCTCTTTGAATCCCCCCCCCCCCTCCCTCTCACCCTCCCTCCCTCCCCCTCTCCCCGTCCCTTCCTCTCCCTCTCTCTCTCTTCCCCCCTCTCTCTTCATTTCTGATTACGTTATGAGCAACGCGATGGTCGTTCCGACGCTGTTCAATATCTGTTGTTTCCTGCCCGGTAATTTTGGTGATTTGTCAGCCAAAATGATGCGGGACCTGATAATACGAATATACATATATTTGCGTTCACCAATTGCAGTCTGCGGTCGTTGTGTTGGTAAATCTACGAGAAAATTTTTACTCGTTTAGTTAAATAATTGAACGTTTCTTGTATCTCGGATGAAATATGATGTTGCTGATCATCTATTTGTATCGTAGACGTTACTGTTTTTCTAAATTAATATATTCTGTCATCCATGTATTCTTTTATTCAATTAACGTCAAGGATTGAAAGGAATCTTGGATCTTCTCATCGAGAAAGTTGGAATCAATATCTATGTAGAGATTAAGTTTTAATGTTATACATTATACGTGGCCAAAAAATTCCAAATGCAATTAGAATACATTGTTTCTTTATATTATCTGGTTAAAACCTTTAAGTAAAATTGTATATGTCACTATAATTCATATTATATTAAATACGAAGATGACAGGAGGAAAACATGATAACACAGTTTTTATTCTTTCTATGACACCAATATTAAGATTCACTAGTTTCTCAACTATTGCAAAATATATTCGTCAAAGATATTGGTTTCTCAAGTCTCGAAAGATATTAATTTAAAAGTATCGATTATTATATTTTAGATATTATGTATGCTGTTAGTTTTGTCACAAAACTTCATGAATCGGTCACCTACCGCTAAAAGATTTATTGTTGGATACATTTTTATACTCCATAGATTATTCCTCTTTTTGACTACGTTTTGTTAAAATACCCTTTTTTGTAACAACTAAACGACATTGAAATCAACGAAATTGTACTTTTCATATTTTTTCATCCCCTATCTTCATATAAGAACGATATTGCTCGTAAATTAATAAAAATCAAGAAATAAAAGAAACAAAAACAAGAGAACAATAGAATGTAATGAAACGAGAGATAGAAAATGTTTAAGAAAATAGATCGAGAGAAATATAATGTGGTAATACCAAATATTTCATCTTGATTTTTGTTTTAATCAATTCTATATTAAACCATAACGCCATAGTAGTTGATTTGTAGATTGATTTCAGCTAGCTTCGATACGAACTTATCAGGTTCAGTTATTTTTAGAAGATCGGAAAGGAAAACCAAAACGATACCTGGTTAGTTGCGTTACGAATGGTTTTATTTTCCGTGGTGACGTTTAATCGAAAGTGAGGAGAGTGCGAAAAATACACGATTCGTTAGATTTCTAAATTTATTTAATTCACGGAACAAACTTTCTCTTTTTTGCCTCTGTTTCATAAAGGTTAGCAACGTTCGTTTATTGGAAAAATCAAACAAAAGCAAAAAGAAAGGGGAAAAGTATATGAGAAAGAAAAATAACTAGTAAGCAATCAATCGTGCTCGTTGTCGCGCGAGAATTGAATTTTTTCTCGATGCAATTGCGTTTAGTATTATTTTCTTGTAAATCTTTAACCTGTTTTTGGCAAATTATTTTTAATCGAATTTCAATCTGTTTTTTTATATATACATAAATTTAAACTATATTTACATAAATTGTTATTTTATCGTTCGTATCGAGAATTCGAAAAAGTACAGTACTCAGTGACACGTTAAGCAATTAGCAACATCATTGACGTTGAATGTGGTTGATGCACGGTCTGCGCGTGACTGACATTTCGAGCATGATATTTGAGCCGAAATTCATTCTAAGATAGGCAACATAGCTACTTCGTGTATGTTATATTCACGCGCTTTCGGAAATTAGATTGGTTCAATTGAAATACTTTAGTTTTCTACACAAGCGTGGTTACATTTGTAGCAAAGTTGACTTCGAAAGATATAAAAATGTATCTTGGATTAAAAAAGGATTTCCTCGTAACAATTTATCTTTTTCTTTTCTTAATTTTGTATATCGAAGCAGATACCATAAAGAAGTAACGAAACAAAGAATGAAAAATTTCTTATTAGTTTCCTTAATAAATTTCACCAAACTGAAAATTTGATCTTCGTGTGTACGATTCGATAAATATCAACAACGCAACACAATTCTCTTCTGAGTTTGGTAAAAGTGCATGGTGCATTTAAAAGGAAGGAAAATATGTCGTCGCTTGAGAATTTACGAAAGTTTGGAAAAGTAGTTACGACTCGTGAGAACAAAGTATGAGTTTCGACGTGCTTTTCCTACCGTTAATTACGTGCCACGAGTCGTTTTAGGTGCTCACAGTATTTTCCATGAAATTAATTTGAAACTTAAGAAAGCAGCTCCACGTAGAACGTCGAGTTTCATCGACAATTGCATGCATTTTTGAACACCAGTCTAGCAAACTTTTTGTCATCGTGTTGTGCGTGCGTGCGTGCGTGCGCGCGCGCGTGTGTGTGTGTGTGGTGAGAGAGAGAGATTTATGTATTTTTGCCTTTTTGGATACTGTCACAGTTTTTGGTTACTTCATATTTTTTTATACTTTGAAAAAGAAAGATGTTTATGCAATATAAATATTTATATATTTTTTTATATTTTAAAGATGTAGAGCGGAATCGTTTAATATTCCAATAGCGCTAAAAGAATGAAGTAGTAAATTGAATCTTTTGCTATAAATTTAAAGGATAAATTCACATTTCAGATCACGAATTACAGAGTTTGATACGGGTTTTAATATCAAAATTATAAGTCTAAATCTAGAGCAATTCTCAATGGGAAGATTTTAGAGATCTAGAAATTTTCTAAAAATTTTAAAAGGATTATACAGAATATATACTGATTACTGATACATCGTAACACTCTCACGATCCCCCATATTTTTCTTGATTAATCATTACTCGTTAATACCTTTCTCTGCCATTCGTTTAGCCGCTGTAATTTTCTCGATCAGATTTTCTACCATGATTCTTTATTCTTTTTTTCTCCGTTTCGTTTCTTTTTATTTTTTCTTCATACACCGTATTTTTTTTTTTTTTTTTTTTAATCACAAAATTCCATTTGACGTGGTTTATTGCCGAAACTCGGCGGAACAATTCCACTGGCGGAAACGCATAGCCACGAACACGGAAAACTAATAGCGCCTTTTTTCCCATCGAAAGGCAAACGAAATCAGATTAAATCGACCTTTTTGCCGTTCTTGCCGTTCTTGCCGTTCTTGCCGTGCACCGTGGCTATTTACCGACCTCTCCATCGACGTGGATTTTGGTAAATAACCGTATCGTCCGCTAGCTTCTGCCCTCTTCGATCCACTACACGGTTCTCTACCGTTTTCCACGTATTTTTCGAGCGCGAAATGTTACTTCAGTTCGACTCATTCTCCCCTCTTCTGCTTGGAAATTGTCTAATTATCATCGTGAATTCTTACATCGAGTTCGGAAAAATTTTCGTTTGCCTGAAACGATAAACTCTTGATATCGCATTAGTTTCCTTTTCGCTTCTCCATTTTGCAGAAGATGAAGGTTTAAAATTAGACTTCTCAATTAAAAATCTATTTATATTTCCAGAATTTTTATTTCAATTACATTTCTTCGCAGTTCTAGTCTGATCTTTTGTGTGATGAATTTCTTAATCGAAAATTTTGGAGAAGAGTGTTAGGACATTTTTTCATTTTTGTGCAACTTGTGAAATAGACAAAGAATTATTTCTTCTCTAGATTAGATAGATTGAAGTCCTCCTCAAATGTTATGTCTTCGGAGGAAACGTTTATATGAGATATTAGAAATATTGGTTGTTTTATGACGTTATCTTATATCTCATATCTTGGGTACTTTGCTGATCGTTTGGGAGTTTATGACTAGTCAATCTAAAATTCTTTGCGTTATAATAGGCTTTTAGAGCTAAAGAAAAGTCATTATTCTTATTCTCAAAAAAATTTTGACAGATTCTTACTATGTTTTAGCTTTAATTATCTGTTATTTTGGTTTGGCTATACTTAGAATTATCTTTCTTCCATAAAATTTTTATTCTTCGAAAACTTGAAAGCGACTCTGTCATTATACGCAATTAGAAACCGATACTGATAATCAGGTATTAATAAACTTGTGCATATTACCGGCCGGCAGTCTGAGGTGGCTATCTCTGTCAATATTGCTTTACTACATCTGTTAATTTTTTCATTAATGCAGAATTAATACCGCAAATATCAATAGTCATAGTTTTTGCTTCAATAAATTCGACTAAAAAATATTCAAAGGTAACAGAATACATATTACAGAGTACTGATTTCTAAAAAATTTGTAGTTTCTATACAATACACAGTGATTTCAAACTTTTGCTTGACAAAATATGTGTAAATACAAAATTGTCCAAAATTAAAAGCACAGAGTAATATACATTAACACTTGCTGGACGTTTCATTACGAAGAAATCTGATGACCACCTAAATAATCAACTCATTAAAGCTGAGCGAACGAATTAACATAAATTAGGTAGTTATGCCGTGCAATTAAACGACAATTTGCCTTACACAACGATATCAATGTTCAAAAGGGCAGACAGAAAATTGCTTTCGTTTCATTTGCCCGGATTGCAGGCGTTCTTTTGCATCTCATTTCGTATACAAAGCAGAGGTAATATAACTTCGAACGGTAGTTTTGTTGAATTTACAGTGTTAAGGGAGGTGAAAAAGAAGATGGAGGGAGAGAGCGGTTTATAGGGGAGTTACTTGTCAAATATCGAGGTAAGTTTAACGCGTAGTTCCTGTTCGCCAAAGTATTTCCTTATTTTCCGTATTTTTTGCTGCTCCTAGGGAAAAAGTTCAAAGGAAGTGCTTCTTTTTTGTCTTTCCAGCCACGAGGCACGTATATTTTCGATATGCAAAGAACATGCTACACTTTTAGACTCTTTGCTGAACGAAGGAAAAAGGAAGACACGGGAGGAAACAGGAGAGATCGAAATGTTCGTGTAGCGTAAAAGGTTATCATTTCAAACTGGTTTCATAGTCGATGGAGGAAACTTCAATGCTTCATTTGTACATATTTTTGTTGCTGAAACTTAACTGGTAAATTTCTGAAGACTCGTTTGGGTCTTATTTTAGAAGTATTTCTTGAATTTTGTAGCAAATACATTCTTTTTCTCCTGTATTTTTTCATGCGAGTGTGTTTTGGCTCGTATATGTGTTTTCATTCAGTTTCAGAATTTTTCACAAATAGATTTCGGTTTGCCTTGGCGCATTGGACAAAAAATTGTTCGAAATAGGACTTTACGTTTCTCTGTACGGTACACTTTTTAATCGCATTTAAAACTGGGGTTTTAAATCATTTTATCCATGTATTGGATTTAAAAACGTTTTTTATTTTGTATAAAAGCTACGCTAGGTGTATTTTACTACGAATGTTTCTGCAATTCGCTTAATTTGAATTGGAATGTCATACATTTAATAGGATTAAAATATTGAATGTTCAGCTTCTTATCGACGTATTAATAAGTTTGTAAAATGAATGCACAGAGGGAATTCCAAATCGTTATGGCAAATGTACATACATATATTTACTGTTCCTTTGAACCCATTCGCATGTTACGCGTGCAAACACTCACGCTTTAGTCTTCTATCTTTAATAAGACTAATACATCTTGACGAGGTACGATGCGGGGTACGATGTTTGGATTACATCCAACTTTTGGTAAATACATTAATTTCTGTATTTATATCAATTTAGGAGGATATTCACATAATAGATTTATATACATAATACATAATATATTTACATAAATAGATAACGCGATATCAAATAATTAAAAGGCATATAATTCTTTCGATATATTGTACATACACTTCTCGCGATGAAATCTCTTCGAAAACTAACTACCTGAGTAATCAATACTTCTGGCCAAGAATCGACCTAACTTTTTAATGAAATTTTATCATTTTATTTTACTCGATACTTTTGTCAGTAAATGTATGTCGTTGCACGGTTAAATCCGGAACAAATGTAATAACTCTCCTAAGACTTTCGAGCACAGATGTAATATCCTTCGTGTTGTAGGTCGTCAACGGGCGCTGCGCATTTCCGGTAGATCCAATAAAACAAACTGATTACCAAGTGCTTTTAACGCGAAATGGAATTTTGCGCGTGTCCCCTGTGATTCATTATACGTTTCTCGATGTTGTAGCCGAGAATTTCATCACAACGGGGTATTGCTCGCTCGTGTACACGACGAATCGTTAAGTCGACGTATCCGTGGAACCAACGGAAATTTTCAGTCTTGTTGTCGAAAGGTGCTTTCGCGAGATTCGGACAAGCTTTTGAAAATATTCTGGTCCTAGGATGCTTTGCTTGATTCACGAGAGCGGTTTTAATGGAAGGACAGAGCGAATTTATGCACCGCCAAGTAGATTTCTAGAAGAGCATTATCTAGACTACTTCTCCGAAAGCTGTTTCACTTCGTACCCGAGGATCTGGATTAGAATCTATCAACAAGTTTTCCTTTGTCTTTGCTCTCTTCCGATTATTCTCGTCCAGTTTTTCGAGCTGTTGTGTATTTATTTAAGAAGGATGTTGCTAGGAGATCTTTCAATGAGTAAGTAATGGTTTGGATAATTTTTTTATTGAATAATGATTCTTCTACTAGTGTATATATTTTATAATTTTAATAAATTTATTAAATTTAAATAATTAAATAATAAATTTTAATAAATTTCAAAGAATGTCACGAAAATGGTTTAGGCAATTTAAAGATGTATGTATTTAAACTTTTTGATGGAAAGCATATGTATTTATAGGGAAATAGGAAAAATAAGTTACTCTTTTATTAGCTAAATGTTATTGCCTTTGTCTTGTCATGTGGTTCTTTCGCAAATTGATCAAAACTTCTCTTCGTAAATAATTAAGCTTAATTAATAACTAAATCTGATATTAATATATCATTTCAATCTATGTTATATTATTTGTCAGTCTTATTTTCATTATAATATTTATAGGATTATATCGATAATTATATCAGAATTAAAGTGACGTACCGTAGAACGTCATTAAAACCAATTTCTTATAGATCAAAACTTAACAGAATGTGACATTTCTGTAAGAAATTTCGCAAGTTCAATAGCCCCGCAAAATTTGGCAGGGATCGAATTAAATATAGACCGATCGAATCTACCGCGGTCGAAGTTTATTAATCATTCATCCGGTAAGATCAGTTCGAAAGACATCTCGCTTTTCTAGCCGTTAATTAAAGCGTCGAACGACGAGTAAGGTCTAAGTAGATAAACTTTTCGATTAAATATTCATCCACCTGTTCGGAAATGAAAACTACCGTAAGATCACGTTGGTTTGCCACTTCTTCGAAATTCTCGCAAAACTTCCTAGAAACGTTTTCCTTTGTTTCCTCGTTTCCATCGCTTCCGTACTTTGCGTGTAAATAAAGAGGAAAGGAGGAATTATGATCTATGAAAATATAAATATTCATTCTTTCTAGATATTTCTATTGAATAGTTTTGATATCTGCGAATACTAATAGAAATACATATTAGGTAAACTGATTTCGTACCTTTTCACTTTATACATTTCAAACAAAATTCAAATTTTATTTATGGGTGTGATAAAAACTTACTCTCAAATGTAATTTCTATTATTCAGAGAGTTTTACAGGTAATGTTTCTTTAAGATTATCATAACATAAGAAAATATTTTAAAATATTCTATAGGACTATATTATTATATATAACTATTGCTAAAAGAATTAAAATTTCTATATTTCATACTTTTTCTTTATTTCTTTCTTTTTCATTTTTGTTTTTTCTTTTTTGTCTCTAACTCTAATCGCACTTTAAAAAGAGGCAACGTTTTCATAAATTATAAATAACGGTATTGAACTTAATAAATCTGTTTTAGAACGACTTTTCAGTATGTTATTTCGTGATTGTGTTTCCGAAGTTATCTATTTTACATTGAAAGGCTTAATAACAGCAACGTTATTACTGTTTGAATATCAAACTGACGCACGTTTAATCATTCATATTGTTCATGGAGAATTTAACTTTAAAGCTAATTCATATACGAAGCACAAACGAGCCATTTATTGGTAATTATGTTTGAAGAACAGTATATTGCCGACCATTTGTATTTCACATTGTGCTATCCATTGATACTTTATTTTTGTATCAATGTTCATAATATTATCTTCACTATATTTCAATGAGATCAAACAATGCATTTCAAAAACCAAATTTAGAAATGCGACCGATATTCATGGATAATATCAGTGATTAATAGAGCAAATCTCTGACTTCGAATTCATTAATTATATTTTGTATTATTGTCTGCTTAATATCAATATCATTGGAACAAAATTCAAAATAATCATCTTGCTTGCTATGTAAGCGACTATTTTTACTGAAAATGAAATTCTGTTATTATTCTATCGACAAATGGAAATCTTAATCAACCCTAATCATCTAATCTACAAACCTGATCTACTTTTATTTGTGCTACAATGTAAAGATTTGTTCATACAATTAAAAGTTATTTTAATGAAGATACATGCACTTAAAACTTATTCTATCAGTTCAACTTGTTTTACGTGGCACCCACACATGTACCAAGAATCATGTCTAATACCAAATCATCGCAAACGAGAAGTCAATCTACACACCCTGTTCATTCATTCCACAGACACATAGAAATCAATTATTCCTAACGACTAGTAACCACAGTCAATAACGAGACCGATCCCCAATCGTTTAGCAGACCATGAAACGGGTGAAAGGAAGTGGATCTACCATCAAATCGGCTGCAAATAAGGGGCGCACACCCATCTGGTCGCATGTCGTCGGTGAAGGAAAGATTAGCGGCCGTTGGGCACGTTAGCTCAATCAGTCTGTGGCAATCTAGGTGTCGGGACACGATGTAGGCACGACTCATGGGCTTCGTTTCACCTTTCCCTCGTGCTCTGTCCGCCTGATCAGTGCTTTCATCCCTTCCGTCGGGCCGCACCTTGTACATCAACTAATTACCTCGGATTTTAGTCACGCCTTCGACTGTGTTCGACGAACAATTTTGAGCTCGTTAGACACACACAATTAGCTAGAAATTCGCATTTATTAGCTGATGCTGGTTTTTATTATGTTGTATGAATTATTTCGTTTCATCGTTGACATCTAATTTTTTCTTTCTTCTTCTCATTCGTTTGATGTAAGTGGATGGATTGAGTTTAGAGACTGGAGATGAACGAATTGTGGATGTTTATACAAATTGACATTTTTTATTAAACGATTAAAAGAGGTGAAACGTAAATAGAGATTTGTTTAAGGGAAATGCACTTGTGGGAAATGTAAATTCAGAAATACGTAGAATACACATAATATATAAAAATATACAAAATATCTAAAGTAAAGTGGAGTGAGCTGAATTAAATTCCAATTTATTATCTCTACGATTCTAAACAGAGCATATACAATCTCAAAATCCTGATCGTTAGTCTATATTAGACTCTATCAAGACTTTTCCAACCGCTTTCTCAGTATTCTCCCCTTGGTTTTATCCACCCAACGGTACCTTAGACTTCACATTCTCAGTATTCCATTACTCTTTGCTCCATCTCGTAGATTTAAAGCCGTTCTTAATACTCTCATTTCACCGTTCCTCGTAATTCCCTTGCTTTCCAACGTTACCTGTCCCCTTCATTCTCTCTTAATACATCCCACCAACCGGAACAATAAAAATATCATAAATTCAAACTTAATAATAGCTTCCTTGTTGCCTTCCTCACTTACATTGGTTACAAAAAGTGTTGGCACACTCTATTTACTACAGCATTTACGTACTAATTAATTAGATCCGAGTATATTAAATTTCGTATCATTTAGTAGTATCTCCATGCGAATACAGAAATCCGATACTATGAAAATTAATTGTAGAACCTGATGAAAAGAACGCCTCACTGGAAACTAAAGATATGTACTAATACTTGCTGTAGTCGCTGTATTTCCATCAATACACTTCAATCAAATCTCTACTCACCACTCTGATCCTTACCACAGTAAAACTCTACCCAGCATGAAACACTTGTAACATTTCCAATTCACTTCCATTCGATTCTTACTCTTCATTAAAACTTCGCTGGTAGTTCTCGAAGAAATCGAGGTCTGAACGAATTATTAACTCGTATGCGCCGCTTATCGGATCTCATTTTAATTCAAACTCGCCTGACTGCATTTTTCCATTTCTCTCTTTCTCTCTCTCTCTCTCTCATTCTCCAGAGGCTTCTAAGAAACATTGGACCGATTCGAAAAATTATTGTAACCCTCGTTCCCCAGTGACACTTCTTGGGTAAAATAAGTAATATAAAACTCAATCGCTTGTATGATATTATCATCGAAAAATTGTCTCAATGATCGCGATTCGACCATGTTTGGAGCAACGTGACGACGATGTTAAACGAAATTAAACACACCTTCTTTCGTGGATAGTTCCCGCGGGATCACGCGAAAAGAACGCGTGACACGCATTTCGTCTCGAGCCCACGGGAAATACGCGTATCGAGTTTCCTTCAGGAAGCGACATTTCCGCCCACGGATGTTCGACGTCGGACAAAAAGCTCGGGGTTAAATGGTATCTGTCGCCACCCTCGGGGCAGCTTCCTTCTGTTTGCTGAAATTCTACCCTTCTAGCGCGAGTATTTTTGAAAGAGCACCATGTGCGCGTTGATTGGCGCGTTCTGTTGCCACGAGAGCTTTCTGTCGGTCGCTTTGTTTCGGGGTTGTAGAGGTTGTTGCTTACCTGCTCGTATTAGCGAGTGCTTTGCTATATTATGGACAACAAGTGAACTAGTTTTAACGTGTACTTACTGAATGCGAGGCCATTGGTTATTTAATGTTTGAACGAACTTTGACAATATGGCAGTTTCACGTTTCACTCAGTGTTTGATAAACTTAAAAGAGGATGAGGATGTGAATGATTATGACATGATTCGGAATAGTTAGAACAAAGAAATTGAAGAATTCGTAATTGAGACAGCTTGTTGTATGATTTTTGATTAGTTTCTGTCGCACATATTGTGCACGAATTGTAAATGAGAAAGCTACAAGCTTTCATCAGTATTTACGAAAGAAAAGAGCAAAATTACACAAATAAGGAAAATTAATCCATTCACACCATTTCAGAAAAAAATTGGCATTTATGAAAGATAATGGACCAGAAAATAGAAAGATTACTTATAAATCCAGCGCTTTTTGACGAAGCCGAGGAAATTAATATAAACCATAAAGAATCTTCCTGGAAGTGAGTTTAACAAAATACAGCGGCACTTAACACTTCTCGAAACGGTTGTTTGTTAAAGTTATCAGGTCGAAACGACTTTCCGGGAAACACAAGAGAACGCCGGGATTTAGCGGAACACAAAGGGATTTTAATTATACGCGTTTACTTGCGATACGGTAGAACGATTCGAAAAAAAACGAGCAAGAAGCCAGGGAAAAGGAAACGAATGGAAAGAAAGGATGCAAAAAGAAGCTCATTTAAAACAAGAGAAAAAGGAAAAAAAAAATAGCGATGTATTTGCGAATCTCGTTAGTCGGCCAGCTGCAAAGGCAGTTCCCTTAATCAGCGCGGAAACGTTTCGCGATCGTGTTCGAACGCTGCAAATCGTTCGAGCAAATATTTCAGAATCACCTGTAATGCCGTTCGTTATGAAAAAGAAGAAGAAAAAAAAGGAAAGATGAGAAAAGGAAGAAATAGACAAAAAGCGAAGAGGAACTGCTCTGTCCTGATAGGGCTGCAGGCAATGAAGAGAAGCGAGTCACGACCAAGAGAACGAACCAAATGAAGAAAGAGTGAAAGAGAGAAGGAAATAAGGAAGCAAAGGAGAGAGAAAAAAGCAGCTCGAATACAGAGAAATGAACAAAGCACGGAAGAGGGAGAACAGCCCGACAGTAGAACAGAAGAGACGACACATAGCCGAGCAAAGGGTGGAAAAACAAGAGGAAGAGAAGGGGAGAAACACGAGATAGAAAAAAAGGAGAAGTTGGTGACGGAAAAGTTGAAAACGTTTTCATCTAACGACACGATCCTTCGGCATTCGTCTCACGTTCATCGATCCACGTTCGTCTGCTTTATTCCGGCGAGCCGCGCCACGGCGGAATCATTAACCAACGCGTGAGAATTATACGAGTCGTTTCGTGGACGAACCTTTAAGATGACCGACGTTCTGGCCTCACGAATCGCCGATTATATAAATCGAATTTCCGATTCAAACGTCCTTTTGTTTTCCCCCTACGTTCTACCTCAAAATCTCCTTTTTTATCAGATTATGTGATCGTATTTGAAGTCGTTCATGAAAATTGCGTCTTGATCACCGCAACTTTTTCGAAATCGATTCGCGCAATCACGTCGCGACGATGCATTGTAAGCCTCTCTTAGGGGTTACATATAATACGATTCGTAAGTTCAAGTTAACGACGTGTCAATGGCTGTGTAATGTGTCGATACCTGTGTAGCATATCGATAATTGTTCCTTAAGTACCACTTATGGAAAATTGAAATATGAAGAGATGTATAGGATGCCGAAGATATTATGCAAAGCAGATATTATATAAAATATGTAACACAAGGTGCTGTTCGTCGCTGAGAGCATTTAAGACAAAGGATATCCAAGACAAGAGCAAGTTATTTATAGATATTAAATTTTCGACTAATACGTAGAAAATCTCGTTATAATTGTAATCAATCTATCAGAAATAACCAACCAGGCTCGTATAAATTAGAATTTATTACAATGAAAATTGACCATACGTATTTCCAATTACCTTAAATTCTAAAATCTAAAATTATAATATATTACGAAATTTTAATAACAAAGGTAGGAATTTGATTAAATAACGCTTTCATACGCAATAAGACTTTCATAGCTCCTGTTGTTGCAAGGATCAATTTAAATATTTTTCTTCGCAAAATCTTTGCTTGCAACTGCGTCTAGAAAATTTTTATACGATATTGCATCAGAGGAAGCAACGTTTCCGTAAAGACCGAAATAAGATTGAAAACAGACCAGATCTCGGTCGAGTTGCTCTTCGACTGGCGGAAACAAGGTGGATATAAATCGCGCAAGAACGTCTCAGACAG
Organism: Bombus hortorum; assembly: GCA_905332935.1. NCBI lineage: Eukaryota > Metazoa > Arthropoda > Insecta > Hymenoptera > Apidae > Bombus > Bombus hortorum. Next base: position 13,858,301 of record HG995193.1, read on the forward strand.
AGGATCGCAGTCGCAGAGAACTCGAGGGTAGCTAGAGTAGAACTATAGCGTGGTTTTCGGTAACAAACAGGTTCAACTACTTTTTGACCCGTTATCTTGCTCACGTTCGTAATTGTTCGTGGCACGGAACAGTTCTTGCTATCGAATTCGCGGTTCTTGTGCCACTCCTCGTTCATTTTCCATCGGTCAAGAAGAAATATATTAGAACGAGGAACGTTTAAGAGAAAGAATAGTCTTTGCTTTTTCTCCCTTGTCAGTTTTCAAATCGAAAACTCCAACTTAGTTATGGATATTGTTTCTAGTACTTATTCTGTTTCTCGTTATGATATCTTTTGAAAATTCGGCGAGTTGAAATTGAACTAATGGTAGTTGACCCTATTTGGTATAAAAGTTGGAAAAATTCGAGACATTTGATAAACTCTGAAAGAAAGATATTTTTTTCCATCTTAGAGCTAGATTTATTAAGTGTGAACTTATATTACAATAACGTACGATTAGAAATAATATACACGAAGAAATAACAAGTAAAATGTATTAATACATAACTGCTTTTTCAATACTTTATTCAAGAAATCGAGCAATTAAAGTCTTGCGAAAAATAATTAATTAAATAATATACATATTTATAATAAAAATAAAAGACTTTATTCTAAATTAGTTTCAAACGAAAAGAGATAATTTCTTCTCAAGATATATCTTAAAATACCTAAAGTAATAATAACAGAAAATTATAAATGTCGAGTATCAATTTTTACCAATTCACCGCTTCTTTTTGATTTCTCGTTCGACGAATAGAATTTTGGACAAATTTTGCTCCGGCAGAAATCAAAAAGTTTCAATCAGAACGAAAAATTTCTATAATCTTATCGAACAATATTTCTCGCGAAGTTACGGCCGAAGATTGAACACGTGTAAATGCAATTTCCTACAATAGCAAAGTGTTTTCTAAAATCCTGGACGTCTTGGAGCGCGGAATGCAATAGGAGAGAAACGTAAGGAACTTGCGTTTCGCAAACGTGGCGACAACGTAGGTAAAGTGCGCTAGTTTTATGAAAATCAGTATGCTTTGTGCGACGAGATCGTCGAAGGAAAATCGCGTGGGCCAACGCAGTTCAACCTAATAGCGCCATTGCAACGAAACTTAGACTAGAACTGCTCCACTTTCGGAGAATGGATTCGGGCGCGCAGCTTCGTCTTATAAACTGGCGTACAATGATGGAATACGTCTCGACAGTGAGCGCTTCTTAAACGAGCTTCATCTATTTGCGCTGTTACCATTAACGTTAGCAAATTTTTTCCTTGGAGAATTTAACGACTCTTTTCTTACTCTGGAAATCATCAAGATTAGCAAAAGTGGTTGTGACAGTGGATTAAGTTAATCTTATTTTCAGTCATATGGGAATAGCTCATGAGTATAGCAGCATTTTCGAGTTAAATAAATATAAAACATAGTTAAAGTATAGTGATAACGATTAAAATATACAGAATTAAAACATTAAAATATACATTAAAATATACTAAATAGTACATTAAAATATAGAGAATGCATGTAGTACGCAAAAATGCACAAACTATCCAAAGTAAAATGCTCAGTATAAAATTTAGAGTGCGAAATAAATTTCTATTCAAATTCTACTTCTTTAGTTATATTCATAATAATATAAATTTGCGTAAATACGACATGTTTAGATTTACTTTTTGTATTTTCTTCGCAATAAAGTATTTTTTAATTTAAACCGTGTATGCTGATGTGATTACATTATAAATGAACTGGTTCCCCGGAAACACAAAAATCGTCTGTATATTATTACTTCCTCAAGCAATTAAATGCAAGGTAGCTGACTTATTTTTTTCTCGAAATCTTATTTTATCGCAAAACTAATTACAGTTTCTATTAAGTCAACGTTTTCTTTTAATTAAATGAAAGTTTCTACTTTCGTCAACGTTGCTCTCTCGCAACTACAAAGGAATGTTCCATAGGAATTATGTCTGACATCGTAACAATTTCGTTTCTTTATTCAGAGATAATTAGATTAACACCTCGCGAGATTATTTTGGAATACCTTAAACTGCTATGTATTTTCATTCGTTTCTTTATACAGCTGCAAGATAAAATTGTATTCATTTTTTTAAGTCGAGTCATTTTTTTTATCATATACATATAAATCGTTTCTTCGACTTGTACATACATATAATGACACTGTATTGGAGCTAGATAGGAACGAAATATATAAATAATTCATAAAACATTTCAGCTTCCTTAGCAAACCCGAATTTAAATATATCCATTCGCTGACAAATTCCTCATTCTTCTCGTATCTTTCATAATCCGGAATCTGCTAGCAAGGGGTTGAAAAACAAGAACTGCTGAGTAAAGAAAAGTTTCGGCTACATAAAGAGGATACAAACGATTTCCTTAGTTCGACATACAGTCCAGGATCTTAAACGAATTTGACGAGCGTCGTTGGAGGAATGAATTCTCTTTCGACCCGTTCGCGGGAGGCCAAATAAGAAATTTAATCGTCGACGTCGGCAAGATGGAGCGACGAAAACTTTTATTTGTTCCCAGCGAACGAGCTTACGGCGCGCGAAGCATGCGAAAAGTCCGAAACGAAGTTTTCGAAGCGACTTCAAGCTCCAGTCGAATATCGCAAATTCGGCCCCCGTATACTTTGCTCTACGATGAGACGATTCGAATCCATCCTTGAAAATAGAACGCCCTCGCCGTTACCGAGTGACTCTCTTCCACCAGAGCGACTACTCAAACGTTGCATTCAACTTCTGTCGCAACTTACCCTTCTACACTCATTTCGTATTCGTCGTGTTTCCCTCTTCTTTGTATCCGGAATTTCTCCGCTACTTATAAAACGAACTCCTTGATGAAAGTTTGACGCTTCATAACCGTACGAAGTTTTCGTGGAAGTCGAAATTGTTAGAGAATTGTTTTTTAAAATATTTGGAATACGCGTGGCTTGGATATTTCATAACGATTTCAGTGAATCGTTAATTTATTAGGAATTTAGTAACTCCACGAAGTTCTCGTAGAAACAGGAATTTTCAGAGGTATTGTTTTTTAAAAAATAATTGAAATATGCGTTGTTTGGGAATTTTATTCTAATTTTGTTAATTTCATTGACTTTCAGTATCAAACGAATTGTTCACTTATAGTATTAGAATATTAAATTATGGTGTTTTCATAAATATTATTTACGTAATAGTATTATTTCTCTATGCCAAGTTTATTACCTTAATAATTCTGATAATAATTGCAGGTAACAACGTACCGTTAATATCAAGAAAAATTTCTAGAATGAAATTTTTGAAAATACTACTTCCCTGAAAAATTTTACGTTGTAACTTAGCAATTTTATGCCCGTTTCTGTACCATGTTTCTTTTGTCACAAGAAGATAATATTCCTTGTGCTAATATAAATGCCAAGAATATAAACGACAGAAATAAAGTAGCAACGAAGCGAGTATCTTCTAAAAATTCTTTCTCTGATGTCTTCTAGTTTTTCTAGATTGCGAGCAAAACCACGAAATTCCAGGCACCAAGGAAACAGACAATGACAAATCTTTGTTTAATGACTTGCAAACACGAGAGAGTTGTTTGATATTTAAAAAGTCGATAGAAAGGTTAAGACGATATTTACAAAAAATTAGAAGTTGAATCCTAAACTTTGTCTTCTAATAGAATAAATAGTCGCACTGAAATAACCATAAATTACAGCCTTGATACTCTGTTTATAATTTCCGTAATTTCTACGATAATTAAATATCACAAGTATTTCTACCCAAATTAATATTAACAAATGCATAGCATATTAATGATAAATAGAATATCTTATTAGTTTAGAGGCAGTTTCAAGGAATAATAAACGTATCTAATAAACAATGATTGCAAAGTTGCTTTTAACTCTCACAATTACTTTTAATTATACTACATTTTATTCTGTCTTTTGTATCTTTCTTTTTCTGTACTTTATTATATCCTCATTACGATTCTTTGGAACGTCTTCCTACCTCTTTTACAATGGCAGAACAAGTAATTTCCATAAAATTGTTACGAGATCCTCGTTAGTAGCCAAAAGATTAAAAGACTCTAAATTTGATTCAGACACGATACCAGCGACCTAAAGCTTCAACGATTCTGCTTTATGACCGATGTCCATCTCGTAAAAGCTAGCTCTTAAGACGCCAAAAGTCCTCTCATTTTCGTTCATCCAATCTATTCTTCCAAGTTACACAACATACAGCTCCAATAAATCGCCCCTATCTAACGATAATCAAACCGTTACTCCAACTCAACTTAATTTTACCAAACTGTTTCTGAATTTACCTCATTCAAGGACTGGAAACTAGATTTTTGTCAATTTACCAGTCTTAATCCCTCCTCCATTTCGTTTCTTTACGAAACGTCAGGCCGTGATCGCTAATTGAAAACCGTCGCGAAATTCAAGTCGCAATCGGTTAAAGCTTGTTCGCTCTGCAGCTTCGAATAGGAGTTCCTTAATCCGACGAGATTTCACCAGCGTTGGTTATCTGGCGACGATTAAAATGCGATTTTAATTTACCACGTCGCAACGGATTTACACTGCTATGGCTCTTGAAACGGCTCGACGGTAATTTCCACTCCCGATGTCCCGTGAAATCTGACGCTTTTCCGGTTCTCGTCTTCTATCTCACAGCGTCCTTCGCTTCCATCGCTTTACCCGGAGATTGGATTGTGGCTGAAGCGTCGAGGATCATGGCGTATCGATCTCGCGTATCGGAATCACAGTTCGTTCGAGTGATTAAATGGTAGATTAGGTTATGATTAGAAGCAAACTGGGTGTGGTGGAAGGAATCTCGTTCGTCAAAACGGCCAAGTAGCTAACAGTAGTCACGCGATTCCAAGTGGATTTATGTTGGAGAATACGTTAATCTTCTTGCTTCTGACAAGAGTTACATTTGGCATTCGCAGAATTTGTAGAAATAAAAGAGTTTTCTTGAAGAATTTATCTTTACATTTTGAAAATTTTCCTTATTGTGAGTTATTACTTGTAGAAACATTTTATGAATATATTATGCGTATTATATAAACCATTTTGAAATTTCATTAATAGATACCGTAATGAGACTCCACTACCATGATTTCAATCATTTACGATTCAATCCTTAATTGGTATCGTTGAATTATGAGCGATTCATAGAAGTTTGGGTTGTACCATTTAATTCTCATTTTGCTATCATTTTCCATCATAATAATTATCAACGTTAGTTTACAATTAAATGTTATAAAATTAATATCATGACTAAAATCTAATTGAAATTGTTATGAAAACTTACGATTCGACGGTTTCACTTACGAAATAATGTTTAATTGCATAGTCAAATAAATGTAATTTAATTTGTGTAATCTATATTTGATTAGCCGTAACAAATATCGAATTACATTAGTATAAATATCAATGTATTTTAGGTAAAATAGATATAACATATAATTAGGTTCCATATACACAACAATCGGAAATGAGAATGAATCATTTCAATGTTCGACAATTTGAGCCTGGTTTTTAAACACCAGTTGAGTGGAAAGTGATTGTTTGGGAACTCGTTGCGCCTGATACGATCGAACTTTTTTATTATGTTCCTGTCGATGACCACTTTTCTCCTCCTAAAGGTCATTGAACCATTTCGATGACGCACGGGTACTGAGAAACTTTTCCGGAGAATTAACTCTTTTGCTCTGATTCGTACCCTTGCTTATGGCAGTAACGCCATCATCCCCTGTGAGAGGTTGAATTATTACAGTTCACCGTTCCCCCCATCATTCGACGGCTACATCAGGCTGATGATATGAAGTACCATCGACGACATCGTGCAATTTCTGAAAGCTTAATATCGAGTTGTTAACGAGGAGAATTATTAGTTTGTTACTGAGACCGAAGCTGAAGGGGTTTTCCTCATTCGCTGTGTGTCTGCTCATATGACTTTGAGTAGTCATAATGAAATGTAGCTACGTTCGAATATTTCAAGTAATGTTCCTTCCTTTTTGAAGTAATCTTCCTGTGGTACCTCAATCCATTGTAAATAAATGGAAATAAATGTTAGGTATTGTATATTTTCATATAAATGTGTTTCATCTATTTTGATATACTAATTTTGCTCTTTTTCATTCTCTAAAACAAGAGACTTTAATTTAAACTTTAATTTAAGGCAAGATATAAATAAAGATAAAAAAAGCGAATGGAGAACTTCCTTTTTAAGAGAATGCAAAATAGAAATTATTTACCGTGCCCTAAGAATTAAATGTACTTATCCGGAATAAATATTATTTTACAAGACTTTATTAATTACCTTATTGTTTACACTATATATTTTCTGCCATAATATACGTTACTTTTATAAGCTTTTGAAGCTTTTGCATATTAAACTTTGAAGCATCGAATTTCATGTAAATAACTGCACCTTAAATTCTATACTGGTTATGTTTCTCATCCTTCTCCTTTTTTCTTCTATTCCATTTTTGATTAATACACGCTTTCTCGATACAGATACCAAAATACCAATTAACCGCTCACTATATCCATCAACATCAATAATAATGCATAATCCATAATAGAGATAATGGTGCTCCATTTTCATGGATACTATAAATCTCCCAAAAATCCTACATTTGTATTAAAAATTTATCCCAATATTTCAGGAAAATTTGGAACTTTATACTTTATGAAGATTCTCATTTTTATTACTTTCTATGCAATAAAATAATATTTAAAATAATATATATTTGTGTATTCATATGAAACTTAGACTATCCTCAAATAATTACTACACGTTATACGTAAATGAATACTAACACGTTAGCAATTCTAAATTGAAAGGCCATCGTTTATGCTGTTGTTCGATCTCGATTACACGCGTTTCTAATTAACATGCTTAATAAAGGATACAGGGTTCGAGATACGTGCAAGAGATTAATTACGAAGATATGTTCAGAATAACTACAGTTAAATAAATTTGGTACTATAATAATTTATTTTATTCCAGTTTTTATGAGTATTTCTATGTATTATTCACATAACGAAGTCCTGCTTTCAATCGCATAATTCCATTTGTATCTAAATTACAGTTCTAGTATCAGATACAAGAAAGTTAATGAATTAAACTTGTAATAAATTGTCTGAAGCATTATTTATCTACAAAAGAAGTGGGATATCATGGGATATCAGTAAATAATGAGAAAGACATAGAGGAGATAAATAACAGTAAAACAGAGAAGAAAAATAGAAAATAGAGAAAAAATATGAAACTGAAGGATCGCATAGGTGGAAGAAAACACAGGAATATAGAGAAGTTCAGTTTCAACAGACAAAAGAGCTGTTCAATGAACAATCGTTAGATTCGTGTGTTTAATACTCAACTATGCTATCCTCGATCATTGATAAATCACAAGATCGTATATCTGTGTACATTATCGTGATAATTGCACTCGATACTGAAGATAGATGGTAGGGAAAATATCGATATTTCCTGCTCATAAAATATTGACAATCGAAACCATTTTTCCAGTTAAATTACAGCGAGAGTTGAAACAAACTCAAATAGAGCTCGGGCAACGCAAAAATTTATTTGTCAGCATTAATTTTTAATATTTTGTGATATATTTTCTACAAATTTATCTATGAAGTTATTCATACTGAACGATTTATATGATTTTTGTAACAGATTTACAGAAGTATTGTGTATTTCTGATTTTTGTTAGCGTGTAATGATGAAATTAATGCTGCCACAAATATTTTAATAATTTTATGACAGCAATAAAACGAAAAGAATAATTTTTATATTTAATATTCCAAAAATTTTCGGAAATATTTAGAAGCATCTAAAACATCATACGTTTTCGAAATAAAAGATCTTCCTTCTGTCACGAACATTTTTTTCTCGCATCGCACCATGTCAAAGACATCGCATCAAGTTGAAAAGGCAGTGAATTCAAAGGGGCGAAAGACTCACATTTTCACAGCCTAAACCTTTGCATGCCGTTATTCGATAATTTTATTAACTCTCTGTAAGGGAAACGAGCGATCATGCAGTTAAGAAAAAAAAAAAAAAAAAAAAGAAAAGAAATGAAGAGGAAACTTTAAAGGGATTTCCAAGCAGTTTACGATACTCGTCCATCGTCTACTATTTCGAAAGCTAGACATTCCACTTGGCTTGATTCGTTCTATTTCAAGAGATTTCGTTTCCTTTCTCCTATGCTTTCCTCTCGTGTTCCTCTTTCGTATGGCTTTGTTTTTTCGCAAGGTTATACGAGCCACTATTCAACCTTCTGAAGATTTCTTTTATTTCACTACGGAACAGATAACGAAAGCCAGACGTATTCCGTGATACAATGATAAACGGTTTTCCATTTAACAACCTCGAAGAAATATTGGTTGTTCGGAAAATTCTTTCCGGTTTTTTTCATCCCCGTCATTACAAATGGAAATGCGATGCATCAGATTGTTTTCCGTTAAATCGTGGGGAGCCCATACATTAAAACGGTTTATTTGGCAAGCTTCACAAAATGCTCGTGGATGGTGAATTTAAATATTTTTTACATTTCTGCTAATCCATGTGTCGTATAGCGTAGGTTATTCTCGATCAGTGTTTTGATCTGATCTTCATCAGCGATGGAGCCGGGCATTCTTGATCTTCAAGGTTGAAATCACCAGCTTTAAACCTAGAAAACCACTTTTGCACAGTCCTTTTAGCCATAGCACTGTCGCAACGCATATTTTGTTTCTGCTTGTGTGGCATTTTTGCCTTTCCGATAAAAGAAAAGCTTCAAATGCCTGTTATGCACTTTGTTTTCTTCCATATTTAAAAGCGTATAAAACTAACGAAAATTAACGTATCTTAACGAAACTTTTTTTCAAAGATGTCTAAATTATCACTTTTTAAAATATCTACACAAGTCATTTGTTTTCAATTATTCTAATATGTCCTAATGCCACCTACCGGCAATCGGCACGAACTTCTTTTCCGGACAGCCATAGGATATCTATTATCCGTTCTATTATGCAATGAAGAACCATGCTAGTTTTTTAACCCTTTCGCCGGAATTTTCTTTCACAGAAATATGTCCTAATATTAAAGCTCTAAATGGAAGAATTCAACAATAGTTAACTAGTCTCTTAGCAAAGAATTTCTAATATTTTCGCAGAAAATGAAAAAGGCTATTCCTTTTCTTAGGAATTCATAAAGTAGTGCGTAATGTCTGTTAAATTCAAATAAATATACAAAACTGTACAAACATTTTATAATTAAGCATACTAGTTAAAAATGTTCAAATTTTGTAAATGAATTTAAGTATGCGTGGTATTATTTTAGTTTTACCTTATACCTTAATAAAAATTTCACTCAAGAATTATTCATTTAAAATACTTATTATTTTGTGTAACTTAGAAAAAGTTAAATAAATAGATGATAGAAATACCAACATTAAAGATAAGATAATACACTAATTCAGCAAAATTTAGAACAAATTATGAACTAATGGTTCAACAAAATAACATTTTAAAAGTATTATTTTCCATTCATATATATATATTTTTTATATTTATTCTTTATAAAAATATAAAGAAAGAATTATACACTATATATATACATGAATACCTACAATAAATGCAATAAAATACATGAACACGGTGGTGAAAAAGAATTAACTCGAGATCGTGACAAAGGCTCTTACACGTCAACATTCGTTCGATCCTATTCCTCCACTCTATCTCTTTTTTGTTTTTTTTCCCGTCGTACGCGATGTTTTCCTCATTAGTTACCAACAATGGAGTCGGGCTTTCATGAATATTTACACAATACCAAACGAGAGCGAGGAAGTCAGTCTGCAACAATACATCGGTTATATTCAAGTTTGATCGTCTCTCGTGAATTATGTTCCCATTGTTGGCCGGATATGCGCGTTTATTTCTTAACACTGAAAGGAAAACGGAGCAGTGGCTTGATGCTTCATGATCGACGATTTTCGCAATGAACATGGAAGACTTATCGATGATCATCGTAGGCAATCGTACATACGCTTTCATTAAAAAGGAAATAGAGAAAGGAAATCCACCTGTAATTTCACTTCCTTATGTAATCGAGGTAGGCTCATATATCGTTATTAATTATTAATTAACGTTTTTCTATTTATTAATCAACGAAATTGATAATTCGTTTCTTGGAATCAAATAAAATTCATAATAATAAGTGCGCAAATTTTGTGGTGCAAAATGATGATAATTTTATAATAAAATATGTTTCTATTTATCAAGTTGTTCTTCTGTTTTTAATTAATTGATTTCTAAGTGATTAATTAAGGAAGAAAATTGCTACTCTGTTTATTGGAAATCAGTAAAGTTTATGATGAATCAGTTTTGTGCTTGTTGCATATCAAAGTTATAAAGTATTGATACTTATAGGTATTCTGTACTCATGTTGCTCCTGTAACTTATCCTGCGAACATTCAAATGCATATAATCAAATTTTCGCAAAAATTTACTAATAGTTCTAGAAATTCCGTTCACGTCTGAATTTAAAAATTTCATGAAAATCTAAAATCATTATAAGGATATAAAATAAAGAAGTAAAACTAAAATGAAATTTACAAATAAACAAAATCTGCAACTACAACAGAAGTTACAGGAATCCGAATTGAAATTATTCGAAATTATTCACAGATTATTCGAATTGAAATATCTCATCTTATTTTATCGTAATTTCATTCGACGACTATTTAATAAATGAAAACATTGTATTTCGCGTGAACTATATATCTATATATCTAGAAGCGTATTTGCATCATGAGTATGTGGAATGATCGTTCAATTCTTAATCGACTTGTTAGTCGATCGATACGACCGAAGTTTCGTATTCTGGCATTCGGAACGGGGTAAAGACTTCCGCGGCAAGATTCTCGATGGATACGTAGAGCTTACTGGTTTCAAGTTTCCAAGGAAAATTCCGGCTGGAATGCAACTAACACATTTGCATCTCACCGCATCGGAAACTTAGGAGCGATCAGGCCACAACTTGACCAAAACTCAGCCAGGTACATCAAAGTAGTTTCGACTGGGATCCTGTAAGGATTAAGTCAGTGGCAGCCGATGTCAATCGGTGCCTGTTACTTTAGTGTTACTGTTTGTGTACCAGAGCTTTTGTCACGTCGAACTTTCGCGGGAACAAAGACACGTTTCCGGTTACTTTGCAAGACTGGCAGAGGTAATTTAAAGATCTTTTGATTTGCATATTGTTGACAATTTTTAAAATTATATAACGTAACAAGCGAAATTTTTTTTGTATAAATCATACAAAAGTTATTGCTCGATATTGCTTTACTGGAAAAAAAACATATTTTTATTCAAAGAAAACTAGTTGTTGTCCTTTTGTAAACACGATAAAATCGTTTTCACAAAAGTGATAGAATTTCAACTTCTTCGATATCGGAGATTACGTTGTTGTACACGATCGTATTTAACAAAAATTGTTGAGTGCGTTGAATGAAATTCTAATAAGAACCGAAATATGTGCACCTACATATATTTACAACCAATATCCAGAATGAGTTTCTACCGCCATATTTTTCATTTCTAACTATATGATGTACAGTATGATATCTGTCCCGTATAAAATTGTTCGAACAATTTGCAAACATATGTAACTTTTATCAAAATATACACATTAATGCCAGTTAATCACTACAAGTGTAATTATAAGTTTATTTATATTATAGTTTATTTATATTATAATTATAAGTAATTATAAGTTTAATTATTACAAGTACTTATTACATATGTATAATAAATGATATTTAAACCACAATATATTTTCATAAATTCCAGGAACTTTCTTACAATATCCAATCTCTCTAATAATTTCAATAAATTGAATCAAGAATTAGTATTTTCATGTAATATTATAGCAATGAGAAATTATCAGCTAAAAGTGGGTAAAATAATATCGGGGTTTCCAATAGCGGTTTACACAGGCACGAGGTGGAATTATTTAGGCGAATCAATATATTTACACAATGATAAAATCTAGGCATATCTCGCGAACCGAAGCTAGAAGGAAGGATGGCTGAAACGAACATTTAACGTAGCATTCGGCTCTCGAGGTCTGACAATTTTTATTTTGCACGATTTTCCGGCAACGTACCAGCGACCGGTTTTATTCGAATTTGCCGTGATCAATCTCCAGGCACGCGCGAATTTTCGATTTCGCGTTCGAAAATTGCAGCCATTCATTTCGCGATACGCGTCGACGCTAATAAACGAAAACGTTGAAAAAAGTCTGGGACGAACAATAGCTGGGAAATGAGGGGATGCGGCCGACGGGCGCGGCCTGTTCGGCGTACGGCCGAATATTCAATTCGTTTCTACGGTTGCTTTCGTTACCCGCGACAGTTTGTAAATAAATTACTGCATTCGAATTGCACTGTACACTGTCAATTCTGTAAATCTGACAGTATTAGATAATTTGAGAAATCTTTCAGAGAATTATAGAACTTCTTCATAACTTTTTATTGTAAAATTTTGTAATATTCGTTAATATTCTTCTCTTTCCGTATCAGCTTTTCCTGTAAAATTGACTCATGCATCTTCAGAAATTTTATAGGTTTCCAGTGAAATTTCGTATTTAAAGATTTGGATGATTGAGAAATAACATTTTTAAAGTTCTACTATCTCTTTTTCCTTCCAGTAATTTGAGGAAAGTTGTAATCGTAAAATTAAAGCGAATTCTATTTATCCGAGGAAAATTGGAATCACTGAGAAAGAATTCGTTGAACCGTGGTTGTTAGTACGTACACATAAATTCGAAGATTTATTAAACGTGGGAGAGGAGTGTCAGTTTTACAACGACTTCGTAAAATTCGAAATCAATCGGCAGATAGTAAAAGCGACCTGTGATCTAGATACGCGACATAAAATTTTTCACTTCGTATTTGGATAGTTTCATCGATGGGATTTAGAGAATCGTTTGATTACTCTTTACAAATTATTATCACGGAACGGACTTTAAGCCTGAATTCCTAAAAAGATTTATACTTCCTTTACTCGTAGACTAACAAATAAAAAGATACTACAACTAGAGTTGATGGAATTGACTTTTAATAGGCTCAAATATAAACCTTCCTGATAACTGCTTCAACCGTAAGAAAATGAAAAGAAAATTATCACGAATGAACGCATCACGTCCTTTCTCGTTCCCAGCGATCTTCGTCTATCGTGAAGCAGAAGTTCGTTCGTCAAAAAGTGATTTCCAGAAGGCGGAACGAATTTCCTTAGGATCAGGACGCGTTTCGTAGCTGATCTCACGAGGATTCTTACGTTGGAACTTTTGCCTCGAATGTGACGAGGCTACGAAACCTCCAATTTTACTACTCGTCCTCCTTTTTGAATTCGTTACCCACATTCCCTGAAAGACTTGCTATCCACGAGATCCACAAAGATTCCAAACCTATAAATATACCTTCTCGTTACGGCCATTTTTGTAACTAACTCTGAATAAACAATACAATTAAGTGGCTCGTTTTTTCGAACATTTTTTTTACTTCGCTTTCACTACGATCACGTCTATTTATTGTTTAAAAACAATATTGTCAAATTTCAAAGAATTTCGTCATAAACTCTTGTAATAATTTAATTGGTATTTAATTGGTATTTAATTGGTATTTAATTGGTATTTAATTGGTATTTAATTGGTATTGAAAGACTTAAAATTATTTATTCGTTTTTTTTATTTTTAATAATTTAGATATTTGTTGATAATATGTTGTATTCTCTGTTTCAGGTAAGAAGCTCTGATTATTATTCATGGATGCAATATTCATATAAAATGCGTTATTGGAGCAAGCCTTAACACTGTATGTAAAAAATTTACTGATCATGTTATATTTTTTTGTCAATTGATATTTTCTGTGACATGATGCGTGAAAGCTTCAATAGAAATTGAAAATCAAGTCGAGAAAGGAAAGAGGGTAATGAGTAAGCTATATTGAAATAAATAATATGGAAATGATTTGTCATTAAAATATTCAATGCTTGCGAAATTTATTGATCACCTAGATCGAGATAAAAAATTTGTGTTATTTACAAATAGAATTTTCTGCAGCTCCAACCTAATATATTTATTTTAATAGCAAGTACACGGTGGTTAAGAATAAAGAATAAGTGCATTCCTGGTACGAAAAACAATATTTTGTTAACAAAACGTCTAAATTTCCTGGATTCGTTAAGAAATTCCAATAAACAGTCAAAATAAATCGATAAACACACAATGAGATTAATGAAGCAGTTTTAATTAATCATAAAAAAACAACTTTGTTTGAGGCGCTGTAAATCCAGTCACCTTAGCAATCACCTAAATTCATTATCGGCGCACACGTGCCCCAATTAACATGATTGCAATCGTTAGTTGTTGAAACTTTTCTAATCCATCCGATGTCTCAACCGAATCCGCTAACCAGCAGAAGGAAACCATCAATCACGCCCCTATCGTTGTCGTCTAAAAATTTTCGAAGCAGCGTGGTATAGGAGTTTCACGTGCGCGAATGATCCATGAATCGACAATAGCGTGCACATATTATTAGCGCGGCTTGGCTGTGCCAAATATAAAGTCAGGGCATGGCGGTGAAACGGAATTCCGGCCTTCGTAGTCATTCGCGAAAACACCATCAGTGCCTTCTCGGCATTTCACGCGGCACGGTCGTCGCACCTAAGAGCTTCTCCCCTCTTTACTTCGCGGGAGAACTCTAGAGAACTTGCGTCGAAATTGGCGGGAAAATTCCATCCATTTGCGAAAATGTGATCAGTCCCGTATAATCGATTCCTAGGAAAAGCGTTGATTGTTGGAAATTTTGAAACGTTAATTGTTATTGCGTAATTCGTGAATATTGAAAGTGTTGTTACAGTTATGGATGAAGTGTAATATTTTGATTAAAATTTAGGGTTATTGGGGACACTGAAGAATTACAGAGAAATTGTAAGTTGATTGATGTGCTTTTGGAAACTTAGATACTATATCTTTTTTTTAATTTCGTTCCTTGAATACTCTACTCCAGAATTTTGCAATTTCGTAATAATTTTTATTGAGAATGAAAGATATCCTTTGAGAAAAGAGTCAGGTATAGACGATGTATTTGTAAAATGCGAGCTATTCAGATAAAATCGTCATATTTCAGGAATCAGGAATCAGAATCACTTGTATCACTTGGTGAATTTTTCTCGAGCTTCCTTAGCTGTCCAGTTCCTGAACTCCTTAAATAAAATATCTAGAATTCTCATAGATTACAGATATGCATTGTATATAAATTCTTATGATCATATTTTGTCACTGCTTATTCACGATTATTTAATCAATCAATAGTTAGAAGTTTTCAAAGAGATAGCGGTTATCACTAGAAATTTGTACTGTTACTAGTCTTTAAAATTTATTAGAATGATAAATTGCACTAAACCCAAGAATTCTAGTAGTCCTCAAATGTAGAATAAAATCGTTGCACAGCATTTTCTAAATAGCTGACCTATTAAGTTAGTTACAAATTTAAAGTAATAAAGGAAAAAACATAAATTCATCCGAGATTGTCCATTTAAAATTTTGTATACGTGTCACGTTTTCCCAATTTATTTTTCCCATAAAACGAAGAAGAAGAGGTAGAAAGCAAAAAAAAAGAGGATGCGATGCGTGTCATCCGCCCTGTTCTTTCTCCATCGCCTAAATCCACTCCCGATCGAATATTCGAAAAAACGTTCACCGTATAACTTCAGCCCCCGAAGTCACACGCTTGCACTCGCCAACGTTAATAACGCGACACCAGCAGCACCGATCCATGCATATCGATGTATGGGATCGATAAATATTTATGTCGTGGCACACGAAATATTGATATCGTCCACGATTTAATGCATTCCACGCGAAGGAACCTCTCCAATCAACGAGTTTCCTCAGTTTTTTTCCAAAACGGTCCGCTTGACGATTCGCCTTTTTATTACTTTTTTCAATCGTCTGTCCGCTCGTCCATTGAAACTCGTTTGGAAATTTCTGCGATTCATCAACGTGGCTCATTTCCACTGGGTCGATCGCAATTTACTTCTCTTCTCCAACGATCGACGATAATTTCACAAGGTGCAGGTTGCGATTTAATCGCGTCCTTCGATTTGATTGAACAACAGCCCGATAAGAGGCGACAGGAGACCACCTATAGAAACGAAGACCGAGTTCGGTCAAGCTCTTAATGACCATTTGTATCGTTTAATGAACGCCGGTGTCCAAGCTAAGGTGTAGTCCCTTGAGAGAAGATACATGTGTAGAGACATTTTGGAAGTTGCCTTTTGACGTAGACAATGCATATTTCGAATGGCTACAAAGCTGAAGGGATCAAGTCGATGAAAGCTGATCTGAGACTCACCTCTCTCTCTCTCTCTCTCTCTCTCTCTCTCTCTCTCTCTCTCTCTCTCTCTCTCTCTCTCTCTCTCCCTCTCTCATCTCTTGTGAGATTTCTCTTAAGAAGATTATCAAGAAGAAATGAAGTTTCCTATATTACGTAACGAAGGGACATATGTAGAGACATTTTGAAAACTGCATTTTAACGTATCTACGGATAATGCATTCTTCGAAAGGTTGCAATGACACAGGGAGGGAATCGAAGAGTTTCAGTAACTGAACTGAAATGCGAGAAGATTATCAAAATGAGACGAAGCTTCCTATATCGTGAGGGACAAGAATCGAAGAAAGAAAGATCGAAGGAAGAAAGTATTAACGACTGAAGACAGAGAGAAATGAAACTAGCGGAGGAGTAGAGCAACGTCGATGTACCTTAAATGGAAGCGAAGAATCGAGTGTTTTTTCAGTTTCATTCCGTTTGGTATGGTGGAAAAGAACTAAGAACGTAGGACTCGACGAACGAAGACCGTATAGATAATAACAGAGACCGGCAAGCAAGAAAGTAACAAAGGAACTACTCTAAAAAACAAAGAAACTGTCAGTGAATCTCTAAGAAAGAGGAATATGGTTGGAATTTTGGGAGGAATGAGAGACCATGAGGGACGAAACGAACCGAGCGAAATAGTTTGCTTTGATAGAGATGTAGACAGAGGTAAATGCTTGCTAGCCAGGGCGAGCGGAGCACGGCTGGAAACAGTTGTCACTTCGTGATTAGGAGTTCAATAGCCTAGAAGTGCTATTACCACGAGACACGCTTCTGTGTCTAGGTGCGTATGGATACATGCGCACGGATGTGTGTGTATGTGTAGACAGGGGTAGATGAAGAGAATGGTAGAGAGAGAAGGAACGTTTAGAGAACTTCAATGCAATTCTCAGGCGGGGTCTCAATATTCGTGAAGTCAACCGCTTACGCATACTTGTGCAGTGTGCACGTTTGTTGAAAGCAAGTGGACCAATAGCCAGGGAAAGATGACTGTCGTGTCGAGGAACACGGATTCCACCGAGTAACTAGTCGCATCTTGGCCTCGCTATTATACTCGAAAGGCCGAATCCGTTTGGCCAAGTGTCCTTCGCCGCCGTCTATTGGCTGAACTACTGGCACAGAACTTTGGAACCGGCCAAGGATAAGACCGATAATTGGCTGGAGATGGATTCCGATTTTGCAGCTCCCCGATCGTGACCTGTTTGTTAACGAACTCGCTGTTCGAGTCTCTCTGGGGTGCGGTGAAAGCCGAATTTTTCAGGACAAGGATTTCCAAGAGGCTCCGAATACTTTCCGAATGTGGATCCAATAAAATGAAGCGTGAAACCTGGAGAATTTGATTTTTACAGTAAAAGGAATTACGAACTAGGGAAAGTTAAAAGAATTGCTTTTACTAAATTTAGGCGATGTAAGAAATTGTATTTGGAGGAGTTTTATTTCTTTTAATTTATATATGTGTAGAATATGGCTTTTATTTAAAAGTATGTATCGTTTGCAATATCGTTATAATTAGATAGATTGTGGTTTTTTATGCATTTGCAGAAAATTTGAAGAAACAAAATTGTACAAAATGCACATAATATGAAATAGTATAGTATGCTTTCTATAATAGTAGGTAACATTATTTTCGATCGAGGTTCTGCTTTTATAATTATATTCTCAAACCTATGAATGTGCACAGAAATCCGCAGTATAGTAATGAGTTTCAGATTTATTCATGGTTGTTAAGAATATCAAAGAGGTCATCAATTTCGTTACAAGAATTTACGAAAAAGTGGCTGTAGAACGAACTCTGATGTTCCATTGGGAGCTAATACATAAATCATTCTGATCATTGGACTTTAACTACAGTGAGCCACATCGCGACTCTTTCATCGAAATTTCATAACCGATATTCCCTCGTGACTTATTTGCGTTGTTGAATCCAACAACGCGGTACTCCAGAATTCTCGATTCTACGATAAAGCCCGAATCCACAATAAGAAACCAGAAGGACTTCTTTCCTCTCATCCAGCTTCGTTTGTCTCTTTTCTACCGTGCTGACACGCGCCACATATAACTTATCCAAGGAAGTATATAATTGAAATTGAATCTTGTTTTTACGGAAATACGAAAAATGTTGTGTCTCTCTATGGGAACTAATATCGAAACCGCAAAAACGGATATTGCTTCGAGATGCCTAAGTTCCCGTGCCGGGAAGACGCCACGCATTGCATCGGCGGGATGTAGGTGCTGTAATTCACTTGGAGTAAGATCTCGCGTGTACGAAAAACGTGTACAAAACGTATACTTATGGTTCTAGGTTTATAACTTTCTAATTTATGAAACAAATTGTATAGTCAAAATTGTAATTATTATATACTTTCAATGAACGTTAAATATAAGGAACATTGAAATATTGTGCACAAAAATTATTGATACTGTCCCTGAAATGGGAGTTAAAAAAATTTGTATTTGTTGGCTGCTACTACATTTTTCATGAAATAGTCTTCTACGTATCGTGAAAACGTATTGCAGCAGAGAATAAAGCTATAACTTAATTGATTTTCCTCCATTTTTGTCGCTAAATGTAGGCTAAATATTTTCTACACGATCCTTTAATTTGTCCCTTATGTCGTTGTATCTTCAAGAATCGTTGGCACGAAATTGTCAGCGATAGTTTTCGGTCAGAACAGCATTTCGTAATAAATTGCTGAAAGCACAAAGGATGGGAAGTAATTTTTTATAATGGAACATTAGAAATAGAACGAACAGTATCGGTGCACGAGTTGAAAGTTGAGCAGTATCTTGTTAAAGTTTTGGTGTTACGTTTGGTGAAAGACAGTTGCAGCGAGGATCAGTCGAAACTGCCTTATTTTGTTTGAACTACTTGTCGTAAATGTTCGTAGAGAGATTAGCCGGGGAAATGGGGCGAACTTTCGCTGTTATTTCTTCGGTTGCATGAGCAAATCTATTCGAAAGTGGATTGATGCGCCAAAAAGATTGAAGTTACAGTTTCCATTCGGTTCGATGAGTATTGGAGTGTTTATTTGAAAACGTATATCAAATGTGATGTTTCTAATTCCAATCATTATCAACCAACTACAGACTAGACTTTTTTTAAAAAGACTAATAGAATTTTTCTGATCTTTTGTAGACTTGTAGACGACTTTGAACTCTGTAATATTTCTGTCATAGATTAAGAAAAATATATGTTAATTCTATTATTTCTTACTGTTTCTTATTTTATATAATACTTTATTTTCTAACGCAAATATATTATAAGTACTATAACGGGTAGTAATATAACTTCATGGCTTAAATAACCAGCTTTTTAAATTTTGTGGGTGCCAGGAGTAGGTAAAGACGTGAAATCCGCTAATATGAAGAAGATTTTACAGTATTAAGAATCAAGTTCCAAAGTCCAAAGATTTAAAAGAATCCAATCGAAATTCAATTTGAAGTTTAATCGTTGTAACGAAACTGTTCAAGTCGAACTTCTTTATGCCGCATTTCTTCTTCTGAAAAATAACTTAAAAAAGCTTATTGTAACTCTCCGAATGATTTACTAAACGCGAGCTGGATTCGAAGTTCTGTGTACAATATTTTAAAATCAAGTGAAAGATCCTCTCTGGTACGAGATCTTGTTCGGGAACATTTTAAAATAGAATTTATTGCTGGCGCTTGATCGAGTAACAAGAAAGGCGTGTCCAATTCTCAATTCGATCCCAGTTTGACGATTACCGACTTCATTAAATTGTCTAATTTCACGAACGGCGGACCAGCTGGAAAAAGAAATTGAAACAGCTGTGGTAAGTCCCTTAACACCTCGAGCTCAATTGCGAGGGAGTCAATTGGCGAACGATTCGAATTGGCGGGGAAATCGAATATCCAGGTTATCGTGATTGATTACGGATCACCGCTTCTTCTTCGACCTTCTTTCTACTTTAGCTTCGTCTATTTTCTGTCTTTTCTACGTTATATTCGTTTCCTCTCCCTTGGTATTTCATGCCTCTACGTTCTCGCCATTTGTTCTCGTTATTCTCAGGAAAGGACTCGCAAAACAGATACAATTTGAAATCTGACCAATTTCGAAGTTCTATAATACATTATACACGTTTTATTAGATGATAATACTAATAATAATTCTTTGATTATAATATTGAAATTCATGGTCCAAACAAGATAGAAGAAACAGAAATCAATACTAAAAGCTACAGAATCCTCATTGCAGTCTATTTTCTCTCGAACATTTTCAAAACATTTCTCGCGCATGCTCTACTGAAAAAGAATAATGCTCTAATAAAAGAAATCTTCCTAAATCCAAACTAAAGAAGATAGAGATAAATGCGATCATCAATCAACTCCAGAAATATTGGACACCAATAACCTTATAACAGCACAACATCACCAATCAAAGATCGGAAGGGTACGAGCTTTTTCATGACGCAATAACTTCAACAATAATGAACCGACGATCCATCAACTCTGTTCTTCATAGTTCGATCCTTGTCTTATGCACGAGGGGAGGAAACGTTTCTTCCCAAAGAGGATTACGCGAAGACGAAGCATAAGGCAAGGGGTTGCTTGCAAAACAAGAGCGTGCAAGCCGCCCAATACACTCGAACTGATTTGCTCTTACGCCTGAAAGCGTGTTTAGTCGCTGTAGGGACTTTTAACCGAGAAAAGAAAGACTTTGATGACGATGTCTGACGTTCAAATTGACATAATCCAGGCTCGTAGCGTAAAGAGGATCCTCTAGGTCCTTGTACTCCTTTTTTTTACAAGTACAGCCCTCGAGTACTGGAGATTTTTTAATTCCTAGGACTGTTACGCGACACGTCTCCATCATTGATTCTCCCTTGACTTTTGACGAGTGTCGTAGACGAGTAGGAATTAACTTCTGAAATTTAATCCACTCTCAAGGCTTTTGGCCGGGATTACCTTCGTTTTGGGCGCGACTGTTGCTCGAGAGTACCTTTAACATCCCTATTCTAAAGGAATAGGGTTCACAGCATTTTATAGTTTCGTCGACTATCTGTATTTTTGGCTGTATTTTTTACTGCATGACGTGACTAATGAGATGATGAGACTGATGATGTGACATAGAAAGCATTGATTATTTTGGATGGTAACGTTACTATTTTTAAAGACGATTTATGCAAGAAGCATGTCGTTATTTGTCAATTCTCTTTCACAGAGTCTAGACTTTATTCTTTATTAAAATCAATGCCTCGACTTTAAAACCTCTCTATTAAAATTTTCAAAGAGAACTCGGGCTCTGTGCTATTTATTTTTCATGAGTAAAGTAGTGTGTGAAAGTAATATGAGATCTTTGAAGATCTCAAACAGGTACCAGAAAGTACACACTGAGCTATGGATCATTGTGATATTTACATCCATCTCTCAACCTTCGTCATATTTAAGCTACCAAATATCTGTATCGCGTAGCACAACAATTATAGTATTTTGTTTGTATAATAAATTTTATTTAAAAATATACTATTTTATTTAAAAACTGCTATCAGATTCGATAGTAATGTCTCTATTGTATTACTTTTAGAATAATTCATAAACTTGCAAATCTTTACTATCACGTATACCACAAGTCAAGCTGGGTTCATAAGGGATTATCCTTTAATTCTAATTTCTAAGACCCAGAACAAAGAGCAGGATCACAGACCGGTGTTTGAAATCGATTTTGAATTGATCGCGGTCAATGCGCCGAAATCGAGGCATTCTGAAGAATGTCCCAGGGGTGCTGTTCGATTCTTTTCTCTAGTGGCTGGGGGATGAATATCACGGCTTTTTAGCCTCCTCCCTCTACCCCTTGCAAGTTGACGCCCGAGTCACGAAGCCATCTGTTACAGTTCGTCGAAGTTTCACCCGCGGAAGATCGTATTTATTCGCACGGGAGGAGAGAAGAAGAAAGGAATCTCGTATTTTTCACGAACGGATGAAGAGTTTCGAGAAGTTTGAAGCGCACGACCGATTTGTCGATCCTCCCTTACGTATTCTTCCATGACCTAAAGAACGTTTTTATCGTAATTTTTGACGATTATGGCCTATGACTTGATTCGGGGTAATTGAAAGCAGTGGTCGAGGGAGAAAAGCCTGATGATTATTTTATGTTTAATGAAGGAATTAGGCGAAATTACGTTGGAAGTTACCTGGAGTTTAGATGATATTTCATGGATAAATGGAGTGCGGGATAGTATTTAGCCTATATTGCCTGTGTTGGTTGGTTTATGTAGGCACTAGATAGTTCACGAAATATGTAGAACGATAAAGACTGTGTTTCGTAAACTGAAATTCCACGAAATTAATTAACGCTTTTGCTAATAGGATGTGGTTAAAGTATCCGATACTGTTCATAATTACTGGGAATTTGTACTCGAAAATTTGCAATAGACAGAGTAAGTAATCAATACTGGATTTATTATTAATAGACATTTAGATAACTTTGACAGCATTAAGGTATTTAATAAATTCACTTTTTATTATTAAGTAACTTCACTTACGATGTTAGTTAGTACTCTATCTCTTTTTAATGAGAATTAAACCAAGTCTATTAATTTTATCAATAGAGGAAGAATAATCATTTTTGAACAGTACGTATTTTGATTATTAAATATTTTTGTTCGTGAAACACGAAACCAAACTTTTTATCATGATATTCCCATGAAAATAAATTTAACTTCGATAGACTGTCATAAAAAACTTACTACAAGTAATTTCATACCTAGCACAAATTGATTTTTCTAAATCGTTTCGTTGATGTTGCGGGAAAGTTGCAGCAGGAACTAAAAGTTGAAATTAAACCTTTCCTGTCTGTGATTAAAGGAATTCTTCCGCGTAAAACAGATTAATTTTATTCACGTGTGAACTCGCCGCTTTAAATCACACGAGCCAATGCACCTAATGCAATTTCCTCCCCGTTAGATTACCTAAAATTTATGAGAAAACCGGACAAATAAATCACCATTAAATACTATTGACATAATTCTAATAACTATGCGTTTAACAAGCAAAGCGTTCATATTAATATCATTATTTGTTTAAGACCTTCAATTTATATTTAGTCTGACCATCTATCGTTAATAATGATATAGCATATATAATCTTGATTTTATATCATGAATATAGATACGAATATTATATTATAATTTTTTATTGAGAAAGATCGATAATACCGGAGACATAGGACTTTGTGCGAAAACTCAAAGATCGGCATGACACGGTAATGCGAGTGGGGTCTCTGCTAATGCTGTCACGTCACGTCACGTCACGCCTTCTAGGTGGCCCGAACCGAGTGACCTGTCGATGACAGCTTTTCTATCGCTGACGCGCGACGCGATGCCTATAAGATCGAAATTAACCCCTGTAACGCGTCAATTCACCCCTTTGCCCAGAATTCATTCCGCTCGATTAACTCTGAACCTGCGATCCAAGAGGATTCGAAAGTAGGGCACGTCGATCTTCGCCAGTCTCCCGAAACAGTTAAGTTTCATTCGCTTTGGATATGTGGAAAAAATCTTATTATGTCGTTTCGACTTTAATTTCTCACACTTGTCACATTATTACTAATTTCTCTTTGTTCGTGACAAAATATTTTGTATAGGAATGGAGATAGGTAAAAGGTTCTTAAAATTTGTTTACTCAAGGATCCATTAACAGTAATTGAACTTTTGTCTCTTGTGATAATTCTATAATTTGTCTTTTTAAAACGAAGGATTTTACGTAATTTAATTTACGAAAGATTAACACAATTCTCTGGGATTATTCAAAATTTTAAATATGGAGGAAGTATATGTCTGAAACATTACTAATATATAAACATTATATACAATATATAAACATTACTAATAATAACAAACATATTACTAATGAAAAATGTGAATATTGTGTTGAGAGAGCGCAGTAATAACATAAATTAGTATTTGTATATAGAAGAAAATACAGCACTATTTTTTGCTGTTTCACGCGCAATTTTTTTATCTGCGTGAGTAATAATAAAAATGAAAAATGTGCACCGACAAAAATTTTCATATCGTTGCAGGATAAAATGGAAAATAACATCAACTTTTAAATATCAATTCTTATTTCAGTTATTAACTAAAAGTTATCATTATATTTCTTACTCTAACATAATTTGTTCAATTTCATAGAAATTCGATATTCTAACATATTTCAACTATTTTAGAGTAGAGTTATTTAATACACTTCATAAATGGATATATTGTACAATAAGTATATATTTAATAGATTATAGATAATTTAATATATTAATAGACATTTCTAAAAATAAAAGAGAAACTAAACATAAGTAAAAAAAATATACACATACTTAATGCTACATACAACCGAAAAAAATTTGCCTTTCTTATCGCTAAACGTAGGACAAACAGTTTCTACACGGTCCACAAGTCAACATCGTTTAACTTGCCACTTGCTTCGTTGATGCTTCATCCTAGTACACCAGTATTCGCCAAATATTCGGGAAGAAAACGTTCTCTCGGATCGAAGATCAGGGAAGAAAGCAGGAGGGTTGTTTCCCTTGTCGGTGATTGAGACGGTGTCCTGGTGAACAGCGTCAATATTTATACAATTTATATCAGGGGAGAATGCTACGTGGAAGATCTTTATTATTTCAAGCATATGGAAAGCTGACAGACCAGTTCACTAACCGTAACGTTTTTTTTTTCTTTACCTGGATTATTGTCTAGTGAATGGAGACTGCAAGCCTATAAATCGAAAGAAACGTCGATGTACCATCTGTGGTAAATTTTCCATGAATAGAATGTCGATCGAAAGCGTTGGTGTCACTCATTGGGATTGTCATAAGATTCTTCTCCATGAAAAAATTTAAACATTTGAGTTTTTTAAAATTTAAATAAGAATTTGAGAATGTATAAATTATATTATTCACCTATTTCTATTAGTTCTCTTATCTCAAGAGGATGATGCGAATAATAGTTAATTCTAAGGCAAATTTGAGAACCGGTATTTATAACATCATCAAAATTCATTATCGTTCACGCATTTTTCATTTTACGAAGTTGATCAAAGTGGCTTCTGAACGGCTCATACATGACATGAAATCGATAATCGTCCGTTGTAATAGCGTAAGATAAAGCTTTTAAAATCCCCTAATAACATTTCACATTAACAAATGTGAAATAAATGAGCATAAATACGACCAAAACGTCATTCGCTTGAAACCACAACAGAATGTGCGCATTAAAAAGCTATCAAGCAAAAGTGGCACGTTCGAAAAAGCAACGTATCGCCATTCGTAATTTAAATTAAATATAATCCGAGAATCCTGGTTACGTCCGGTGTACATTTATCGGCAATATATGTGATGGAGAATAATGCGCGTCGGGTCACCGTTTAATATGTTTAATGCACTCCGCTTGCTGGCATCCTGGTAACTTTTAATCTCATTAGGGGGAGCGCGTCTCCGCGAATACGTCATAGTAATGCCTCGAGGGACGAATTCTCCAAGCAGTGAATTACTCGCGCTCTAAAAGCACGAGGTAGGGCTCACTTTCCCGGTCCAATGAAGAACAAGAAAGCCTCGTTCTCTGTTTCGCCCTTTTTTCTTGATCCACCATAGCTTGTGCGGCCGATTTTATGACGTTGAATCGTGGTCGAAATTAATGTCACGATGTTCTACCTGCAACCAGAATTTCTCCTACTTTTATGTCGGTTTTAAAACGTTTTGTTGACCCTTCTGTTCCTTTTTCTAAGTGTGAAATTGTACTTTATCTGAAAGAAAAATAACGAAGGGAGAGGATTAGTGTGAGTTAAAGCTTCCTTTATAGAATCAGTTAATAAGAGCTCATTTCAGTTTAATGACACTTCGTTTATGTTTCTAGTGTGGCAAGGGAACCGTACTTTGTTTTACGGGACTGATGCTAGAATTTCAGATGGTTTCTTTTTAGGTTCGTCATATTTGTGATGAAGTTTGTGCATAATGATTATACGCGAAATTTAATAATACTCGCGGTAATATAGCAGATTTTTTCATTAGGTGTATGAATACAAGTTTGAGAAAATTATTGATTGAAAATATTGCATATCAAATACATCATTTTAAGTAATGTTCATTTCGACACAATGTCCACTGCTTTGTCTGTCTTTTTAAACCACTTTGTCTAAATAAGCAGAAACTAGAATGCAACAAGTGTGTCAGCTGCACTACTTAAATAAAAGAACCGCAATGTGTGCGTCGATAGAAGCAAATGTGTTTTATCATATAAAAAGAAAAGAATACAAATTATATAAAGATACCGTAAAAATAATTTAACCTAAATTCTTATTGACCGCTTATGATCCAGTTGAAGGTTAGGAATATTTTTCATTTCTTTTTTCAGACATTGCGATATTGATAAGATTAAAAAGTGACAAACTTACATGGTAACGCTTCGTTTATTAGTTCGAATTATTTGGGAAAATTCCAGAAATAAAAGGGAACGTCTCGTAGAAGATTTTAGAGGAAACCACTAGAGCGGTTTCCTTGTATCGACGTTTCTATTATTTTACTCGAAATCCCGGATATTCGTGGCGCTCGAGCAATGAAAATGGACGTGTGAAATTTTCGCGGAACGTAATCAACGACACAAGCTGTATCTCGATGTGAAACCAACATCGGCTGTACCGACATCATTTTCAACTGTATCGACATCGTACACTGATGTCTTCTCAATCGGTCCAAAGAAAACACGCAATATAATTATTGCCAATAATAATTTAACTTTGATTTTCTTCTCCCCTTACTTCGATTTTATAAACATTAATTACTATACTTTGTAGTTTGAAAAGGTATCCCGAAGTTAAAATAGCAACAAATGGCTTCACAGTATTGATTCAATTAAAATCATTAATTAAATATTGAATAATTCATCTAAAAGCTTGAAATCCGATATTGAAAGTCGAAAATTGGAATTTAGGGATTGGAAACTTGAGTAATTGAAAATTGAAAATTTGATATACATTTGAAAGAAAACTTTACTTGCTTTTCACTTAATTTCTCTATTAAGAATTTCGTTATAAATAGAAATTACGATACTCCTCCCTATCTTTTTCCTGTAATTATAGAAAGATTACTAAAGCTTACATATTATCTACAATCCCAACGTACGCTAAAACACCGAGAAAGATCAATAATGTGCAAATTGAGGATTCCGGTAGAGCATCACTGAACGCATGACGAAAATTTACACAGAATCAAATTACGGATTCGAACAACGCATAGTCATCTCGTCTCGTAATCCTATTACCAAAGTTAGCCCATTAAACCTTTCGTTACTCCAAATATTCGGAAGAGCCGAAAAACAAGAACGCATTAAACGTGATTATCGTGGGTGCCGGATGCAGGCGTGCGAAACTAAAAGATTTTAACGCGTTCGCGTTATTCTTCGTTACTCTCGAATGGTTTTCTTCCGTTTACATTGTAATCATGGTCTGAAAAACGCGCGAAGTAAGGACAATGTGCATTTACGAGGTGTAGAAAATTTGATAAAATAGCTACGCATTATCGAGCAGCGTATTCCCATATCCATTTGTAACTCACTTCTTCGTTAATCTTCAGCATTAGCTTAATGTCGAATGATTCGTTAATTAATGAAAATAAATGTTTCGTGCAAATTAGAGAAAAATGTATTAATATACTTCTCCTGTATTTCCACGGTGAATTATTCTATATTATCGTACGGTATATATTCAGCAGGTTCATTTATCTCCATGGAATATATTTTTATAAAAATCAGAAAATACAGGAGCAAATATTCTCGTGTACAAATAAACATTTCAATATGTCTCGTGCATACGTGATAAATCAACGTTGAAACAACACGGAATTATATGTTTCGCAGTATTGGGATTGTAAAAAAAAAAAAACGTTTCAAAGCTAGTCGAATATTTTTCATGTATTTAGAAGCTTTTGAATCTAAACCTTTCAGGATGTATTTCATTTCATATATTATTTTTTCATGGATTCCGATTCTACCTGCGGTATTTGTTGTGTACGTGCTCGAGCAGGGATACAGGTTAAATCTAAATTTCTTCAACGTGGAATAAAAATTTATTCTGAGAGACAAATCGGCGTATTGCTATTCATGGAAATCTTGTGAATTTTGATCCGTGAAAATCCTCTGCTGTGCTTAGTAATACAATTCATTTCATAGAAATTATCTAAAACCATTGAAAACCGAAATTATTTATTTTGGAACAACTTACGTATATGTATATATTGATTGATAAGAGTACTCAATAATTCGAGTTCATAACAATTCGTAGAATTTCCAAAACTATCATTGATTCTATTGATTAATGGTAACAAACTTTACAGAATTCCTGATAAAAAGATCTATAATCTTACAAATAATGCACAATTTTCTATAGTTTTAGATTTAATTCAACCTATAGCTTACATTTAGCTTTAAATTCAATTTAAAGCCATAGCAACCGGCACTGTAGACATTTTATGTAAAGAAAATTGAAGATTTAGTCGAAAAATTTTAAAAA
This sequence comes from Bombus hortorum, assembly GCA_905332935.1. Taxonomy (NCBI): domain Eukaryota; kingdom Metazoa; phylum Arthropoda; class Insecta; order Hymenoptera; family Apidae; genus Bombus; species Bombus hortorum. Next base: position 13,887,261 of record HG995193.1, read on the forward strand.
TTTAGTCGAAACAATTGTAAAGAATGTGAAAAACTGCATTACTAATTGATTACGTTACTTATAGAATGATATAATACTTTTTATATTACTATATTATATAATATTGATATTTCAATATCTGTGTATTTGATATTTAGATATCGAAACAAAAGTATTAATATTTAAATACAATCTTCTAATATCAATATGTACTTCGAAGGTAACAATTCATAAATTTGTAAAAAACTTCACTCATAATTTAGATTTTTCTATTATCGTAAATCACGTCCCGTGACAAAAGTCATTCTTTCTTTTGCAGTGTGCGTTGTTCTGTGAATGGACTCCGGTTCAATCTTGCGACTCAGAAGGGTGCTGCAGAATTCCCGAGGAAGAGAAGAGGGACGACGCGACGATTTGACGGGTGCAGAAAAGTAAAAGAAAAGAAAAGAAAACGAATGGAGAAAATATTAACCCGGTCAAGACGAAAGTCAGTGTCTTCTTGGCTGATTTGACATTTCCGTGTGCGCGCGCGCGTTTGTGCCTGCGAGATCCGTGTTTTCATCGCTTCAAAACGGAAGCTCGGAAGAAGAGAAATGGGAATATTGGGAAAATTGCTTTCGTCGGTGTCCCTGGTGTCCATCTGGTGTCTGCTGATCGTCGAACCAGGCAAGGTTCAGAGGGAACAGGATCATCTGGGTAAATCACCTTCTTATTGTATTTGTGCCTTTAGTTTCCGGGCTGACGTCACACGATTTCACTTTCGGTTCGCGGTAACTGTTAGTTGCTTTTGAAAGACGAGATGAAATTTTTTGGAAAATTGATAATGAAGTTTCTGCGTGATTAATTTTAAACGATGAAACGCGAAATTACTAATATTAAATGAATATTCGTGATTCGGAAAATGGAGAAATTTATATGAATTCTTTGAAACGTTTCCTTTTGTAAATTATGAGTTTTGTTTCGACTCGGAACCGAAATTTTTGTGGTGTACATTAATAACGAAGTGTTATATGATTTGCAACGGAAAGTTCATTATTTGATAAAATATACGCGGAGGAAGGAATAATTCATTATATAAAATTTCTAGGTGTTATAGTTTTACGTTGTTAATCTGTCAATCATTCTAACATCTAAATACTTTTTAATTTTTCTGTAGAATGTGACAATTTTGTTCAGTAGCTTTTTCATTGATAATTCTATTCAGAAAATTATTTTTCTTCTTTGAGAATTTTATTTTCATTGATGCATTGTATTATTCGCGCTATTGATTTATTAATCTAATCTAACATTTTTGCAATGTACTAAGTCAGTGTAAATGTATCCATATCCAAATGTAAATGTAAATCCTGATTTATCGTTTCTATATGTTTGGCAGATTTATCACTCTTCTGCCTGGCAGTTCGTCCTTGAGGCAGATTTATCATTTCGAACAGAATTTATCAACCTCTTTTCCGACAAGTCCAACTAGAATCACATCTTCCTATTTTTTATATTATAATATTTATGGTAGTTGATTGTAAACATTTCATCATCACGAATATTAATATCGCGAACATGTCTACTGCAACGAACGCGTTTCATTAATGAACAAGAGTAAAACGCGATTTTGCCGCGCGAATTAATGAAACAGTTGAACTGAATGCTCTTTATCGCATACACCGGAAATTTGGCGAAAAATGAAAAACGAACGAGATATCGAACAAAGGCTGCATTTGCCATTTAAACGCGAGAATTTCGTCTCTCGTTGCGATTCATAGACGCGCTAACACGACTGGATAGCTGTTGCGCTGATTGAATCGCCACGTTGCACAATTATATCGCCGAACAATTTATACGCGCATATGTTCGCGTTGATATATTTTTCTTTCTACTTCCGTTGATCGCTCGACGATTATAATTACACTGCAAATTTTTATGCAAATCTATATTTTTATGGACAGAATTGAAGAAATCGTAGGTAAATAGAAATCTATTCATGTGCATCATATTATAATGAGTGTTAATTAATATTACGAAATAGTATACCTTTAACGTGGTAGATATTTCGTACTTTTCTGTATCTTTAAATTTGCCATAAATTCATAAACATTGATAGTCTAATTATGTCCGTATGATTCGTCTTCTGGATTTTAAGGAAATGTAAAAATTTTTAATTTCGAAGATATTTACAAATGTTGAATTTTTCATTAAAAAGAAATGCACTTAGTTAACTAATCATGCTATTAAGCGCGTGAAAAGATTGTTACGGAATCTCATTTCTTAGCTACCCCTTTCGCTTGCTTCTTGATCTTTCCTTTCCCCGTAGCATTTAATATCACGAAGCCATGGGTACAGCTGTCCACTGGAGCTTTGTTAATGTTTCGTTGCGAAGATATCCCTCGCCTTTCGGCATTTCATTCTGCATCCTTTATTTCTGCCAGTTGCTATTCTTAAACCACCTACCCTCGAATCGTTTATCTTGCGTTCGTTCGCTGTGGAGCCGCTTTTTACGATCGCACCTGTGTCCTTTAAGGAAATTCGATTGTTGTCCCTAATTCGACGAGAAAAAGAAAAATCGAGGATACTTTATAAATTAAAGGAATAGAAAAATTAACTTTCACATATAATGTAAAAAATATGTTCGAGATTGAATTCTATTTTATATGAAACTTTTGATAAAAAAAGAAAGATTACTTATATTATGCTTTCAACAGTATTTCAGTATTGTTGGGCATTAAAGAATTTACAAACGTGAATTGGAATTGTTTATGATTTTCCCATGTTATATGGCAAATTCTACGTTATATATCGCACTCTAAAACAAACCATTTCATTTTGCTAGTGAACGTGTGTAAGCGGGGGCGTGTTAAAAGTTTACATGCAGAAACACGGATGTTTCTACAAGAAATATTCTTGCAAAGTGCTGCCATAAAGAATGATTTATCACCAGGCACGCGAGAAGTGGCTGCTTTTTATTCGCTTATACAACGTCAGTTATTTCGAGAATTATAATACGGAAACGTTAACGTAAATATCGCCACATTTGTTCGCCTGGTTTAACCTCAACAATACTCGAAAAACGAAAAATGTGATTTTCCTTCGTTTCACATAAATAGGTTAACGTGACTGTTTATTATTACCTCGTTTATTCACCAGGTGTTTTCTTTAATTAACGCTTCACCATGTAGTAACAGGAATAGAAGAATATTGGCCTGAATATAGTTGCTCTCAATCTGGAAATAAATCGATATTTCCTATTTATATAATGGTAGTGCAAAGAATTTATAAATTTAGAATTACTTCGAAAGTATTAAAATAGAAGTTGGTTGATCATATCGATACTCACTTTATATATTATACGAGTTTAATGGCCTGATAGGTACGTTGAACTTACGAATCGTATGAAATTAGAAATGGACTTTCTTATTTTCGATTAATATAATTGCATAGATGAAATCTTATCTTCCAAAGTTGTATTTTAACAAATATACTACAGCCATCGATAGTTCCAATGCAAGATAACCAAAGTATATCCCTCACAAGCAAGAACTTTGGTCAAATCGAACTCGTCTCAAGCGAAAATTCCACAACGATCACCAGTGAAAACAAAGAAATATATATTCGATGGCCCCATTGAAATCCAGCCTTGGAGCAGTTCGATCGGACAAGAAGCACAAATTTCATTAAACGGCCCACATAAATCCACGATTACCCTCGTCCAATAAGTCCGCAACAGGGAATAGGAACACACATATCTTCCCCGGATCTCTGCATCGATTTCGACCAGCATTCGATACGATGGGAATCCAGGGGAGCGAATCCGCCATGAAGCATGGCTCAACATCTACGAAAAAAAAAGGTAGAAACGTGCTTGGTTCGCGTCGAAGCCCTCTCGAAAAATGATTAACAATCGGACAGGGAACAGTCGATTCCAGGTTTACAGGCGATCCTCTATTTCCAGTCAGTGATCATCTCAAAAATCGCAGATCGTCGATTGCTTTGATCGGACTCGATATCGCGGTGAGCCACGTTGATACGTTTGCTCATGCCACGCAGAACCTGTGATTGGTCTCGATGGAGTATTTTAAAAGTCAGGGATTTCTGTCATACAGACTGTGATTCATATCGTTCGTGTTTTATTTACAAGTTGCATGGGTCTTTATTTTATGAGAATCGTTGTTGTGGTTTAGAGGTTGGTAGAGTTTAAGATTGAACAGTTTAGAAAAGGAGAAATGTTGCAGAGAAGATTGTTAGACTGTTGTGGATGGTCGATCGATGGTCAAACGAATGAATGAATTAATATAATTTGATTATTTTCATTTATATTATTGATCGACAAGTGCATCGTTATATGCCTCAGAAAAATTTCACAATTTTGAAAAAGAAAATATAATATACTGACATGTACATTTTTAAAAAAAATTGAATACTTTTTAAGAAAAATGAACACGATGAAGTCAAAGCTTATTCATGATCTGTGATATTCGTTGTAATGCAGATCTTATTGGCCGAATTGCAATAAATTAATCTTTTCTGGTAGTCAATAATAAGTTATGTGATCATATACATAGTATGCGACGAAAATAACAAATGTAATACATCAGAATTGATGCACAATATGACACATAGCAAATTCGACGAATTTCCAAATACTGATGTAAACATAGCTTGAAAGTACTAACAATAAATAACAAAAGAAAGAAGAATTTTAAATTCTTTTAGAATTCTTGAAGAATTTAAAAGGAATTTTTATGTTCCTTAGTATATTCCATTTCGATTAATTTTATTTAAAGGCAGAAGTGATGATCTCAAGAAAATCTTTTGCGTTATTTAAGCCGTTCAAGTTAAATAAAACACCTTATATATGTATAGAATCTTTTTGAAGTATTAATTTTACAATATTCGACATACAATAACATTTTCATTCCAATACTGTATTCACAATTATTGTTGAGTAAATTGTTTTCCCGTTAAAGGGCCAAGTGGGAATCAGACATTCAGTAGACAAAATCCATAGCTAGCCTCTTATACAACCGATGAAAGCAGCAGAATCGATCGCGTATCTCAATAAAGAGGTTGCCTGAGTTTCTGCGTTCTATCCATGGCCCGATGAAAAGTGAAGCGGGAGCGGATAGATGCTTTTTGTCCTCGCTACCCTACTTGGTGCTCTTTACGCGTGTAACCATTCCGGGGTTGGTAGTTCCAGACTTCATTTCCGGAAACCGGAGCCACCAGGAACTACTTGCCCGTAGGATCTAATAACTTTTATCGGTTTTCATGGCGAGCAACGGCCGGTTAGGATCGAAGAGAATAGGCGCGGGAGATGGATGCGGGATAATAGAGACAGATGGACGCGCGAAGGGATGAGATTAGATCGGGGGGGAGGAGCAGAAGATGCCGTGAAATAGGGTTGAAGGCAGTGGGAGAAAATGTAGATATTTTAATGTGAAATTTTAAGGGATGATGAAAGACCAATGAATGATTGCTACATCATAATGGAAGAAAATGGTAAATTATTGGCAAATTGAATATGAATATGAATTGGCACTTTTTTACGAGGGTAAAATAAAGCCAAGGCTGGTGGACATAAAAAGAATACTAATGCTTTAAAGAAATATTTTTCCTGTATCTATCATATTAAAAAGAAACTGTCGGAAGTACATTAAGACATGTATATTAAAGAATAGTACTTCTGAAAAATTAATTCTATGATTCATCCAAAGCTACTTAACAAAACTTCCGTAATTCTAAAACATTACTAAGTGATTATAATATTCCAACTAATCCAATTTTATTTCAATCTTTACGACTTCAAACACAACTTAAAATATCGTCCTAGTAATGCACGAGTCAAACAGTCTAATACCGCGACAAAGTGTAACGAAGAAAAATTCCTGGAAGAAATAAATCGCCAATACCGGAAAACAAAAATGAAATCAGAAGTTACAACTAGGAATCATACCGAGCTGAAACAAGATCCATAACGAAGAATGACATTGAATGAAAAACTATTTTCAACCATCGTGGAGACCAGTATCGTGAAAAAGAGTGAAAGAAAAGAGGAATAGAAGAAGTGGAAGAACGACGAAAAGCGGGAATTGGAAAAGAGGAAAGAGAACGTAGAAATAACACGAACGGATATATATATGTCGGAGATGAAAGGACACCGGGCCTTCCCTTTGGAATTCCTTGGAAAATTCCCAATCCTTAAATCTTCATAAATTAACCCGATTATAATTGTCCGAGATTTGCGATAATGAGTTTGGGCTCAAGACGCCAATTAGTCGCTGAACGTAGCCGCGGTCACGGGATGAACGTTTTTACCTAATAGAAGTATAGAGTAATTGTATAGCTCTCCTTAAGAAGAAATAGTTGTGGCGGCACTTGATAGTAAACATTCCAATGGTTTCTATCCCGTGGCTCGCCACACACAGACCCTATTCTTCGGGCAAGATGATTGCCAGATGTCGATGCATCTGTCACGTAAAATAAGAAGGAGAAATCGACGATGAAAATAAAACATAAAATTAAGATATGAAAGTGAGAATTTATTTCTTTACACTTGGTTTACAATTCACTTCCGAACTCTAGCCGTGACTTTTTAAGACTGAAGCTCTTACAGCTTGACTTTGGGCGGAATCCGATTCCTTTTTCTTTGTCACCCCTCAATATCCTCACCATCCACGCGTTTATTAGGCGTCCACGACCTTTGCCCAGTATGCCTTTTTCTCGAACATTTGGCGAAAGGACCGTTGGGATATTGAAGGTTCATTAGGTACCTGACTTCGGCGACACATATTGTTGCCGAGTGCCCCTACATCTTTATTTCCGTCATCGGCCCATCGGTTCCGAACCGCGACCTGGTATCTGATGTGGGCTGACATGCGGCTTATGTTACACATCTCCACAGGACATGTTCAGCTAGGCTGAGAATCTTAGAAGTTAGTTAACTAAGGTCCTTCAAACGGACAAACAGTCTTTATCCTAACAGTCTTTAAATCTATCACCTACTACGGGAAGATACGGGAAATCTGCTTCTCTCACGAACGACGCTTCCCGCTAGCAACTTTCTCTCAAGGGCGGCTAGCATCTTTCTCTAGCCACCAACATAGAAATTAACCAATTAACAGCAACGTTCATTTCCCTCACTTTTTGAACGAGGGTTGTTCTCTACGAATCCGATGATCTCGTGTCCTGAGACACACTCCATTATGGTTTTCCTCTGCAGCATCACTGTGACGGAGAGGAACAGTCTCGTGCGATCTCGTCAGCAAGAAAAACAACGTCTTTACGATCAGTGGGTACTTCACGTTTCAACAACGAGTCCGACTTAGACTTTGGAAGAAAGTATCTTCGTTAGCCCATTGGCCGCGGATTCGTTATTGAACATAAGATCATTGTCATTAGCATCTCGAGTATCTAGTTACCACGATTACTTGTCAAATCCTGTAATAATCATATTTATACTAGTAAATACCTTCTCTATTGCGTAATAACAATGTTTAATCCAAATGAAGATTCATACGCGCCCTTAATCATAATGTGAACCCGACATATGTGTGTGTATATGTGTGTGTGTGTGTATACACAGATAACGGAATTCATCACTATAAATACATATTCGACTATCTGTAGAATGCATCTATTGACCGTGGTAGGGTGTATCGATAATCGAAGGCGAAAGCCGGACGATGACAAATGCCTTTATCATATATGGAGGTGAGCTGTGGCCACCTGCTGACATTGTCACCGTAAATAATTCGCGGCTGCCGCTTCGAATCGCGCCTTGTCATGCAGATGTCGTTTCTATTGCATTTCGACTACGTCAAGGAAATTTCTCTACACGATAGAACGGTTCGGTGGGCTGGAATCGTGCTACGATGGGATTAGTTGATAGATCCAGCGGTCACAGGTCGTTCTTCCTAATCGAACGCTGTCAGTTGGTTTACGAATGATTTAACGAATATTACATAGTTGCAAGGATATGGAATGTTTAAAAGTTAAGGCATGATGAATGGTTTGATGGCGCAACACTAGATCACAGAAGTATTTGAATACTTAATATTGAAAATTTATATGCTCATACCGTGTGTATTATATAAAACTGCTTGACATTAGCACTGTAATCAGACACGACAGCTACATCGGATAAGTTTGAAACCAATCTGGGAATGTAAATGAAATTACAACACAACAAGACATTTATTGTAAACATTATATTTAGAAGAAAATTAGTATATTACATTATTCTCTAACCATGCTACAGCAGGAACATTTTTACATTGATTTCACCGGAATTTCATAGAAAAATGGAATTTCACGTGGCTACAAGTAAATCTCTATTCCGAGCTAGTTGCGTCGTGCAAATTCCATTTCTGTCGCATTTTGCCTAAGAAACGGAAAATCGATGAAGAAAATCGTATCGCAAAATGGAATTTCGTCTCTATAGAACTTTAGTATGCAATCTTGTGTATCGAAGAACTATGGGTATATATCGCAATTTCCAAGCTCGAATGGCTTCGAATTTATGGCGAAACGACAACGCTTTATCCTTTATTCTTATTTTACTTCTTGCCCTCTATTCATTTTGTTGTTAGTCGTTTGCCGAAATACCAACTGTTTCGTTCACTCGCGGAGAGACGCGTTCACGAGAAAGCACGTCAACGGGAGTCGTAAGTTCCCGTTACGATCTTACAATCGACGCCGCGAAATGATCGATCCCCTATTTCGTTTAGGATAATAGGGGTGTTTGAATAAATTAACACTGTGTTAACAGGGTTAATAAAATATGTATTTATAACAGTAAAGTAAAGAGCAACAGATAATCAACGATAAATGCGCTTGCTGACAAGGTTTCAATGGTTTCGATTCGCTTCCTCAAAGATGACGAACTTGAACGTAAATTAATTGTAACCCGACTTTCCGATGTGTTTAATGTGAATCTGCAGATGAGACTGATCGCCTTTCGATGGTTTCTTTTTTGTCTTGGAAGACGACCCCCACCAAGCCAGGATCACGCCACCGTTCGCGCTACGGTCATGTACGCCCCTTTTTAGGTGTTGGAAAAATACCGGACCGAATTCGAAGCTTCTAGAGCTCGACGCCCGACGAAAATATGCGCTCGCCGCGACATTGTAGGTATTTCGCCGGTGTCATGAGGTGATCGGTCCGCGACATTGTAGTATCGCGCGCGACGGTTGGGAATACGATTCATCGAAGGTCTCGTGGCGTATGGCCGGGACTAGATAGAGAGCCGGCCGACGTAACATACTCCCCCCGTTGAGAGGGTACCGATCAAGCGATCTGATGTGCTGTTCGTGTGAAGTATGGCTAACTGGATGATGTCGCTGTCGTCAGAGTGAGTTCGATGAGACGGCCGAAGGACCGTTGCGTTGAGGCTACATTGTCTGCCTTGTGGTCTGGATTGCCGGGGTCCTCGGCATAGGCAAGAACCTTTTCGTTGACGTCACGACCCAGGAAGTGTCATGAAACCGCTCGGCCCATGAAGTATCGTAGAATACCTCGCCCCAGGAGGTGTCGTTGTCTGTCTTGTCGATTTCACAAAGGTAAGTGAAATCTGGGTGTATGGTGATACGGAGGTACACGGTTGAGTGTGGGACAGGACTCCCCCCGCTGACCCATCCGTGTCGTATCTTCTTGATACTGCTTGATGGTGGTGCCGGGTTGGACCTACTATCCACAAAAGACAAGATTAGTGAGATCTTACCTTCCTGTTGATTAGATTCATTTTGCTGCATAGCAGTCGGAGGTGGAGCATCTGTAATCACAATATTTTGATGTTGATTATATCGCTGCGTATTTAGTCCTCGTCGTATAGCATTAACCGTATTCTGGGATTCAAAATGATGCGTATTCACCGAAGAAAATGTGTTTGCTGCAACAACCTTTTGTTGTTGTAAATTAACGTTATGTTGTTGTACATTTACATTTTGTTGTACACTTGTATTATGCAAAATAGCAGATGTATTTTGCTGTTGCGTGCTTGTAATAGCATTTTGCTGTGCACGAGTTAAATCACCAATGGCAGACTGCAAATTTTGTTCAATGTTTTGTACATTACTAAATGCATTTTGCTGTAAAACATTAATTGTATTTTGTTGAATACTAGAATGCTGTTGTAAAACACTCATAGCACCGTGCTGCATTGCGGTATTGCAAGAACTTTGTTGTTGTAACATGTTTAAAGAATTATGTTGATCCTTTGATCCAGAAGTTTGAAGGTTTCGTTCAAAAACTTGTTGGACATTCTGCGTTTGTACAGTCTGTGCTGTTATTTGCTGATGTTGATTATGCTGATATATCGGTGTTTCTTGTTGCAGTGGTATTGATTCCTGCTGATGACTTTGATTACCTTTTGTCACAGTATGTTCATTTTGTATAGTTAAATTATTTGGTAAGGATTTTTGAACATGAGTAGCACTCTGAGATATTTTGTTTAAATTTTGTCGCCCATTAGTAGTAACACTAGCATTTGTGAGTCGCACTTGACTAGATTTTTGTGCAGAAACATTAGAATTTTGCTGATTACTAGCCGTTTGACTCGTATTAGTCAATCGAGAATTTTGTACACTGAATGTAGTACACGAAGGTTTTGTTGCTAAAACCTCAGAAGTTAGAACATTGCTGTTTGGTTGTGGAAGGCTAGAATTAGATGACTGATTAGCTGTTGTTGTTAGTGTGAGATTTTGTACATTAATCTTTTTCGATGCTTGCATGTCCAATGTTAGTAGAGATACCGGATTGTTCTGAACGTAAACATTTAGCACAGGACTGGATTCTTGAGGAACATTTACACCTTTCTGTTGATTGTTTGATTTCGAGCATACTTGCACATGCTGTGGACTAGTAGCACAAGTAACACCTTGTGGAACTGCGGAACTTCCAGTCGTAGTAACCGCTGAAACGCTGGATGATAAAGGTGATTTAACGAATTTTTGTCTCTGTAGCACAGTACCTTGTGTAGATTGTGTCGTCGTTTGTGCTTGTCCAAGAAGATGAGAAATAGTTTGTGAATTTTGTCCACCACCTTGTGTTAATGATCGTATCAGTGCTTGAGCAGTAGCTTGATCCATTTCAGGCTGATTTAGTTCTGGAGTACGGTGTAAAACAACTCTCTCATCTTCTCCAAGAGCAGATCGTAATTGACCTTGTACATTCTGCACAGGCATTTGAAGTTGGGCGAAAAGGTGACTATTAAATGTCTGAGATGCAGACGTTTGCGTGTTCGTTGTATTTGGTGCAGGTACTTGTATCAAATTCTGAGCAGGACTGGTAGGTAATGTAGGTACTTGGGATGAAGGTTGTCCCAGGTTTTGTCTCGAACTTGATTCCACTTGAACTTGACAAGAAACCTCTGATTCAGTTGTAAGATCAGTATCAAAAATATCATCATCATCTCCAATTCCTGATATTTTCATTATGCTAGCAAGATCCAATCTTGGTGATTCATCATCTTTCTGTTTTGCCTCCTTTTTCTCCCTCGCCTTTTTCTTAGGAAGTGGTAATAAAGTTTGCTCAACGATAGCTTGCGTACATGGAGTGTTACCAGTATTGGAACCTGAATCTACTTGTGAAATTTGTGGCTGAGGACTTTGTACCATTGCATTTTGAGTCATTATGGAATTACCAATCCCTGACTTAGCAGAAGGTGCAGGAGAAGTCTTCGTGTTATGCCCCGGAGAATGAGTTTCCGATGCGGAATTCGTTTCACGTGTTGCAGGTGACGTGATGCAGGATGGGTTATTAACCATCGAAGTGTTGATGGAAGAAAACCTGTTCCTGGATAACTCGATCATCGTGGCTTCCGGAGAGTCTATCGCAGGTTTCGATTCTGGGTTGACCTCGGTATCGTTGATGGGATTCAACCCGTTACTCTCTTCGTTATGAATTACAGGGCATCGCACATCCTGTAACGGATTCGGAGAGATAACTGTCTGTGACGGCTTGTCGCTTGGTGAGGTTTTCTCCTTTTTCCAATCCAGTGGATCGTAAAGGGTTGTTTTCAAATCATGTGCCGACGATGAGTTGTAAGTGAGAAAGGTCTTTTGACTCAAGGCCTGTGGTAGCGTTGTATCTGATTGTTGAGATGATAATGACGCGAGTTTGATTGTCGTCAAGTCGTGTGCATGTGCCGAACCGCGAGTGTCGTGCAATGAGCTGCGCGTGTCATGCGACACGATCGGAGCTAAATTTAATACGATATTTTCCGTCGGCTGAGTATGAACGTTGTTGTTGCTATTTAAATTATTGATACTTCCCTGGAAACTGATAGGCGAGTTGCTGCTGCATTTAGGTGGTTGTGAATTCGCCATGGTCGTAGGAACTCCGGTTGAGGACGGATTGATTGCGGTGAGTTCTACTAATCGTGCATCCAGGTCTAAAGAGAGCTCCGGTGACTCTTCAGAGGCAATGTTAAGCTGTGTCTGAATATCGTCGACCTGTTTGCGATATGGCATTACGAGGTTTTCGCTCGGCTGGCCAGACTGTTCGTATCCGTCGGGCAGTCGTGATACGGACTGGAATTGATCGTTTAGATTGCTTGGGTCCCTAATCAAGGGGGTGCTTTCTTGTGCGGTAGCCATCGTTGCAGTTGGAGATTTTACGAGCATGCGTCGCGATGCAGGTACTTTGTTAATGAAGACGGCATTCGTGGGGTGTGATAGATGTTTTCCGATACGAAGCTGTTCCGGTTCAGAGAGGGTTTTTGTCCTGAAGGTATTGCAGCTTAGTGATTTTGATGATGATGCTGGTGCATCAACCATGAGCCTATGTACTCTTAGTGACAGATCGTAATAGATGTCGTCAATTTCGGACACGCGCCCGTCTTCCCCTTCGCCTAAATCTTCCAGTTCTTCTTGCAATAATCTGTACTGTTCCCACGCGTCGTCGATCCATATCTTATGGGCTGTTAAAGAATCCCTATCCTGTTGATTGGATTGTTCAAATTCGTCGAGGTGTTTGGACGCGGTAGTAAGTCGGTCAATTTGGCTATCTCGTCTCCGACGTAAGGAGGTAATTTTGTCCGTGTTTTGCATTGTTACAACGGATATTGAGTAGGTAATGCAAGGAACGAGCTTACCTTGTCGTTTTGATTTGCACCTGATTTGATGGCTGCTTAGTTACGGCGAGAAGCTGCGTGGATGCGGTTTTCAACCACCAGGTTTGCTTCTTGTAAATAGACGGCCCCTAGCGTTACTGACTTCGCTGGAGTGGTAACGAATAGACGACCCTTGGCGTTACTGACTTCGCTGGAGTGGTAACGCTTCTGTTGCTAGTAGTTGGACTTGCGTGGCACTGTATGATAGTGGGTGTCACTGATGTGCACTTTTCACTTGCCACTGCATCCGGCTCGAAGGACCAAATGTTTCGTTCACTCGCGGAGAGACGCGTTCACGAGAAAGCACGTCAACGGGAGTCGTAAGTTCCCGTTACGATCTTACAATCGACGCCGCGAAATGATCGATCCCCTATTTCGTTTAGGATAATAGGGGTGTTTGAATAAATTAACACTGTGTTAACAGGGTTAATAAAATATGTATTTATAACAGTAAAGTAAAGAGCAACAGATAATCAACGATAAATGCGCTTGCTGACAAGGTTTCAATGGTTTCGATTCGCTTCCTCAAAGATGACGAACTTGAACGTAAATTAATTGTAACCCGACTTTCCGATGTGTTTAATGTGAATCTGCAGATGAGACTGATCGCCTTTCGATGGTTTCTTTTTTGTCTTGGAAGACGACCCCCACCAAGCCAGGATCACGCCACCGTTCGCGCTACGGTCATGTACGCCCCTTTTTAGGTGTTGGAAAAATACCGGACCGAATTCGAAGCTTCTAGAGCTCGACGCCCGACGAAAATATGCGCTCGCCGCGACATTGTAGGTATTTCGCCGGTGTCATGAGGTGATCGGTCCGCGACATTGTAGTATCGCGCGCGACGGTTGGGAATACGATTCATCGAAGGTCTCGTGGCGTATGGCCGGGACTAGATAGAGAGCCGGCCGACGTAACACCAACTGAATCAATTGCGTAACATTTATTACTCCAAGATACAATTACATCATTTTTCTTAATTTTAAACAAGGTATTTAATACGATTTAAGAAACTATAGGATACATTCGATTTCGATCTCATTGATGCTACAACGACACTTTAATGCTATATTATCAAATACAAAATGACCAAATGTTTTAGCGCTATTATATTTATTATAACATTTATATACTAATCAATTAAATCCAAATATATTAAATTTGGCATCTTTTAGTAGTATTTTTATATGATCAAAAAATTTCATGCTATAAAAGTGAAATGCCTGATAAAAAAATGCTTCATTGACAAATAAGGATATGTGCAAATATTTTTTGTAGCCACTGTACATACTATGAAATCTAATTTTTGTATACCTAACACCGGAAACGCCTAAAATAAGCATTCCACGAGATTGAATGGACAAGTAGACGGCAGACGACCTCGAGAATCGATAATCCCCGAAGACTTGGCTGGAAAGGAAAAGAAAACGCGGTCGAGGACGGAAGGGAGAAATGGGGACGGTTTCATTGCTAAACGTAATCTTCCGTAATTAATCGACGAGTGGCGGTTGAACCGGCACGGCGCGGCGGCTAAACGGGAAAGGTGTTAGGTGCTCGTGTCTGAGAGTGCCTAAATCCGCTTAATTACCTGCTTCTCATTTGATTCCCGGCTGCTCGCCGTGTTTCCTTTGTGCAATCCGCTCGAGGGGATCGAGAGGAGAAGCCATTTGGATCTAACAGCCGGTGAAGATATTCCTAAGACGTCGAGGTAATTATAAATGCGATGATTCGTCTCGCTCTTCAGATATTCTTGCTTTGCGGTAGAAAAACCGCGATTAATAGTCTTTCTTCGTGGCTCTTGTAACGTACAGAGGCAATAGGGATTTCGTCTTAACGATGTTAACGATAGTTCTTTGAGCCAGCCAGCGGTTAACCGGTTGTCCACGTTTTTGTAATTCCATAGCGTTCTTGTTTCTTCGAACGAATTTCTTCGAATTTAATGCAGAACAGAAATGTGAAAACATAGATGTAAACAGTAATAGATCTCTATTTTATATGATATTTTGGTGGAAATTGTTTTAGCAAATTGTTTGAGATTTTGTAATTGCTTATGCATTGTTAAAGGAAATTGTTGAAGAAGACAGGAATTTAGCTTGTTGAGTTTCAAGGTAGAAGAGTTAGATGTAATGGATGATTTTGGTTATACTGGGTGTGGGGTACTTGATTTATTGTTGCTCTTATAAGGAATCAAAGTGATGAATTTAAGTTTGGGATAATTGTATAATTTGTTACTAGTGTGTCAGGTTGACTGATAGGGAACTCTGGATTTATTCTGAGTGATAGCAACTGTATATAATGTATGGAACAATTGGAAATTATGTGCGGTAATCTAAGATCATGTTTAAAGCTTTTCTGATACGTTTCATCTTGACAATAAAAACTGATTCTTCATTATTCCCACGTCGGGTTCTCAATATTCTTGAAAGAAATCGAACGAAATTTTACAATGGCCGCGAGTGAAAGAAAATTTTCAATTAATTCGTTGAAAACACGCAAGTAGAGTTTAATAACGTAACAAGTTTTTGATATATTTTTTCAAAACTTAAACATAAATTTCAACACATTTCATTTAAAGATAAATAAAGACAGAATGAATAGAAATTAATTTAGTTCATACTATAGTACGT
Source organism: Bombus hortorum (assembly GCA_905332935.1). Taxonomy (NCBI): domain Eukaryota; kingdom Metazoa; phylum Arthropoda; class Insecta; order Hymenoptera; family Apidae; genus Bombus; species Bombus hortorum. The sequence goes on from HG995193.1 coordinate 13,902,960, forward strand.
AATAAACCTCATTTATTTTAAATTAAATTAACTTATAACAATGAAACTTTAAAGCTTTTTCAATTTTCTCCAAAAATTATTTTAATGAATATATTCAAGAGAATATTACTTCCTCAAATTAAAAAAGATTCCTGAATCTTTGTTTTCGCAACGTTGTAAATTCAAGTTACCTGGCGCAAGGATACAAAGAAATAGTAATTTGTAACATGATGCCATGGAGGGAAAAGGAAAAATGTACGATAATGCTGAGCAGAAAATAAACTGTGCGGTGAGTAACGATATACATATAATATTACGGCCGAAACTGACCATAATATTGTTATTCATGCGAGGAATATGCCTCAGAGGCAATATTCTCTTTGGGCGATTGTCAGTGTCCAGTTTCTGAAATTGCTTGTTTGCTACTTTCCCGCAGTTTAGCCTGTACTCATGGTTACGCAGCAACAGAAACATCAGAACTGTGTCAAGCGTTAATAACTTCGCCGAATTTCCTTCCCTTCAAACTTGTCCCGAACAGGTTCTCGGCTGATGCCGAAGTTTACAGCCGCCAGATGGAAATATCGCTCTACATTTATCTAGCGCTTAGAAATCAGTCAACACACAGCTGCACAGATACGGGCCGTATCTGAATCGAGCCACCTAATTTTCCAAGTGTATTCTTCTCGGTATGCTGAATGGGAAATATGTTGTATAAAGTACAAATGTAGGTCTGTGAGGGCTTTATGTTTCATTTGTAGGCTTCTCAATTTTCACGATAGCAAAAATAGACAAAAAGGCAAAAAATAGACAAATTTGTTAAGTTTACAGCATTCAGTGGTTTTTGATAGGTATCGTTGAATTGTTTTACTTGGCAGAATTGCAAACAGAAAGTTTGGTGATCCGAATTTCATTCATATTCGAATTTTTATGTTAAATAATTTTTACCAATTTAAAAATTCATGTAATTTAGCTACTCAGATTAGTTGAACGTAATATGACTATTCGAATGTTACGTATATCCTCAACACTTAATCCATCTAAGCCAAGCAAATATTTGTAATAATTAAGTACCAGTAATTCCTATCAAAAGTTTAAAATATCTCACATTCTCACTCAGCTTTAAAAAATATCAAAAAATAGGAGACCATTCTAACAAAAATGAATTTTCACAGTTTTATACCGCAACTGTACTCGCAGTTCGAATATTGAATCCCTTTAATCCAATCCCTTTTGACACAGAATGAATCGATGAAAGACAAATAAAAAAGGATGGTCATTCAAAAATCAAGTGAAACAATTGAGAAGTGCCTCTCATACGGTTAAGAGTGAAAGACTCCATCACTCGGAGTGGTCTGCAGCCGCATGTCGGTCGAAAGCGAGACGCGAGAAGAAAAAGCTTAAAGGGAGAAGAAAAAACGGTCGAATTACCCAGAACCGCGGCTCAGGCGAGACAAAGGGGTCTACACTCAGGCAAATGAGGGAAGAACAAGGCCGTAGCGTAATTCGTCGTTTCTCGATGCTTGTTTCTCTTTGCGCTGGAAAATGGAAAGCATCGGGACTCAGGACCGGGGAACAATTGAAATTTCAGCCACAACTACTGAAGAGAGGGATACGGGGGAGAACAAGTCGGTTGTCCGAGTGACACAGCTCGAAACTGGTACAATGGGGTTAGAAACGGGAGTCGAAGGCAGCCTGTCTTCTGGTGTAAGCAAAAAAAGCAACAGCATGTTGGAGAAAACAGCACAGCTGCACTTGAAAGCAATTCCGTAGAAATGCTTTTATCGTGTCATTGTCCTAGGGAATTTTGAGAACTGCGAACTGAGAACTTTGAACTTGAGAACTGCGTACGTGTGCATGAGTGTTAAGGATGTGGAAAATGATTGGTTTTAGCAGTAGATTTGTTGGAGTAGTTGAAATAGTCAGTTGCAATTTTTCATGGAAATTTTATAGATATATAACAAATACAAAAAGTATTGACATTACTATCGTATTTATTGTAACATTTACATATTAATAGATTAGGTCCAATGATATTAAATTTCGTATTACTTAGTAAAACGTACTTTTACTCTTTTACATCCAAAACTCCGTACATGTATGTGTATTCTGTGGGCCATTCAAGCTCATATTCCATTTGAAAGATCTTTGCATTCCAAGTAGTCCTTCAATGGCTTCAACGTTTCCTGATGCATTCGTCCTTTATACCTATTTTTCCACACCTTTTGCTCGAGTACCTTGTTCGCGTACGATATTCATCATAAAATACAAACAGTATATTCAAACCATCGAGAAGCTGATAAAACTCACAGAAACGATTTCCTCAAAATCGTCCTCCTTTCTGACGCGAGATTCTTCGTCAGAACGAAACAAAGCAATTCGTCGTAAAGCGCACGATTGTAAACCAGAAAAAGCAAAGGAAATGTACAGAGTTACGAAAGAATCCTATCTAACACAGCGGATAGCCCGTATGATTCGAAGATCGTAAAACGCGTAGGTAACGACTCACCCATAAAATAGTTCTCCGCGCGATAAACTGTTACAACGATGTTCATGACAAGGTGTGTAGCATAGTTTCCAAGGTAGCATGGAAGTCGCCTTCGAAAAACAGTAACTCGGTCATATCGGGCCGTAACCACCAAGAATAAATTGTTAGAACTGCGATAATTTGAAAATCGTGTTGCGTTTTCGATGGTTCCTCGCGCCGATAAAAGCGAATGCAGTAGGCAGTGCATGAAGTGTGTAGAGATGTGAACTTCGTTTATGTTTTACGTGGTTTCTTGGAAATTAGATTTATGTTAGGTGTTCGCGCAACGTTGTTAAAGCTGCATGTGCGTTGTATTTGTAAATTTTGTTTTGCGTTGTCAGGATATTTTGGTCCGTGCAATTTTCCAATTCTGAGTTGGGTTCTCTATGAAATTTGTTAAGGTTTGGCGTGATGTAAGAACATTCGTTTGCCAAGGAAATTTTCAAAACGATATAAGGAAGTCAAGCATAATCTGTTAACTGCAGAATTTAGTTTCAAAAATCTCTTACGGGGTACGTAATTAAAATCAAACAACGATGAGTATACAGTCGAACGCGGAGCAAATGTTCATATTATAAATTTTACGAAAAAATAAAGAATTTTTTTCGTAAAGGAGAAAGGATTACATTTTTATTCAATAAAAAATTAACAATTTATTGTTAAAAAATGTATTGTTATTAAAAACTTAAAAATTGCTAAAACATAATTAGTAAGTAAAGTATAAAGTAGTAAGTAAAGTACACAAAATAATTCGGGGAATAGCCGGTATACACAGTAAAGTACACAAAATAATTCGGGGAATAGCCGTTGTACGCAGTAAAGTACACAAAATAATTCGCGGAATAGCCGATATACGCAGTAAAGTACACAAATGGGGATGCATTGAGGAAAATAATCAACCCAGTTTATAAAAAGTAATACGTTATACGGAGCATAACCAATATACGAAGGAGAATAATCAAATAATCAAAATTTATTTTATAAAATACGTAATAGGTTTACTGAAAGTATAAAGAAATATACCACTAAATGTCATTTTAGTGAAATTTTGAGTTTCTGTAGTAAATGGTAATTTCTTATGTCACACGACGAGTATACACGTCAACCGCACCTAAATAAAGTTTTGGATTGACGTGTATACACGTTGAACGTAGTTATCTGTTTAAATGAAATTTCATGTGATTTGTTTGTGTTTTCAACACGTTTATTATGATAATTAAATTTTAACATTTTAATTTGATAAACAGAAACGTTTGGTTTCTTTTATCACATACTATCTTTTAAAAATCATATCATGTTTTTATGTAATAATATAGTATTCTTTGTATGAATAAAAAATGAGTATACATCTTCGCTGATAATATTTCTAAGATCTTCTATCATACGTACTTCAACATATTTTACAAACTTTCTTATTCATAACGTTTCTCTTTTAAATTTACATCGATCTTTTATCTTCTTCTTTTTAAAGACGATCGAAATTCATGAAGCACTTTTTTCAACACAATTACTTTAGCAAAATTAAACCGCTAAAATAAAACTAATCTGAAGCAAATCCTATTCTCTATTGCAATTAAAGATCCGAAGACTGAACGATAAAACATATTCTCAACAAAAAGAACAAATAAAAATAAAAAAAAAGACGCAGGATACAACACAAACAAGCAATGGAGAAAATGGACGAAGCTCCATACTTCGCACACAAGAATAAAAACAGCGCGGAAGCCTCTCAACGTGGATATAGACGTTTTTCATAACGAGGAATAATAGTTGTTGGCGGAACGGGTGAAACAAAACGAGTTCTCGGCTCGGACACAAAGCACGCGCTTCGAACTCGCCAGAAAACAATAATCCACTTACGTCAGTTCACCGTACGGGGGAAAACGAGTTACAACGAACGTCCGGTCTCTGAAACTTTTTAATATCGTTAACGTATGTCGTCAACCGTGGCGCATATTTATGAGAATCCGTGGCTCGTTATTTAACGCGTGAGCAACCGCAACCACCGTCTAATCTGGAACTATATTAACGAGTTTCCAGCGGTTCGAAAACGGGTGCCTCAATCGTGCCGAAAAACAGGAAAATTCCTCGCTGAAATTTCACGAACGGAACCGAAAATTCCCGGTAGAGTATTAATTAGCGAAAATCTCGTGACCACGATGCGTAAGATATGTCAGTTGGATGATTCGAAAGCCCCGGGAACAGAGAAATGGCGCTGAAATTGCCGTAAAATCAGAAGGAAGGAATTATAATACTTATCGCTAATAAAGCTGCCTTCGGGTCTGTAAATAGCGAAAGACAAATGGAGGAATTTTAAGTGACAGGAATTATTAATGTCCCGGCGTTTGCATTTCAAATTATGTTCAAATAACACGACTTCGAGGCACAGAACTGAATGGGAATAAAATACGTGTTCCTAAGTTCCGACGGTGAGTTGTTGTGACACTTGTAACTGAATATAGATGTATAGATTAATTTTTGAATGGATAATAACAGATATTTATTGGAGGCATTGAGAGCAAAAGTTGACTAGGCCACATTTTGTATGAAAACAAAAATCACGATGAAATGATAATTAAGTGAATTCTACCAATCAATGGTTTAAATTGAGATTTAATAAGAGCTCTGTCTGTTTAATGAATTTAACGTTTACAAATGTAGGTTATGTTTCGCGGTCTATGATTGCGATATTCTTGTGTAATTTTTGATGAAAAGGGTAGAAAAGAGGTCAGTCACTCTGTTCACAATAAATGTACGAGAAAGTAATGAACATTTTTATGTAGAATAATGTTCGTGTATTGTACTTGTTTCGAAATAAAAAGTAAAACATTTTTGATGTAACAAAACGAGTATTAGAGATTTTCATTTCATTTGTTAATGCGTGGTTATAGCTATTACGAAACAAATTAAAAGAGATTATTTAAAATCATACTTCTGTCACAAACTTATAATAATATGTAATATGAAAACATTTACATCTGCAGTTTTAGTTTGAATAACGCATGACTTTAGTTAAATACGAAGATCTAAATTGTCTCACTGAAATAATTAGTTATTATAATGGAAAATGGATAAATTTTTATCCTCAAAGCTAACATTTTTTTAACGAATTAAGATAGAAATCTTGACAAGGTGGAGATTATAAGCTGAACGAAATGAACACGCTCGTTACTCGAAAATCCTGTCACAAAGAATGAACCCCACTTTTTCTTTTCGCTCCATTCGTCTGGTCAATTTTATCTCATTATTCTCATTATTCGCCTGATTTTTATACGGGTTTCTCGGTATATCTTTTCCCGTCGTTGTATTTCCTCGCCAGGATTTTGTTTCCTCTGAAAGCAGTTTCTACAATCTAAATGAACTCTGTCCATCAACTTGCTTTTATCTTGCCTTATTAATTTATCTTCCCGACCGTTCATCAGTTGCAATTTTTATTCGCCCGACCTTACGTAACTGAAGGAACAGTCATGGAGGCATATCAGGTCTAATGCAAATTATTGGCTTTTTAATTTCACGCGTCCAAATTGAATTAAATTGTTTGAATTATATATGCAGTTGTTCGATCCACGAAAGATTCCTCAATTATTGAAATTAATGAATCGATCTATCGATTCTTTGATTAATAGAAATAAAGATATAGTAAGTAAATATACATATAGTAAGATAATAATAGAAATGAATAATAGAATGAATTCGTAAATTATTATGTTCATTCATAATTTGTTCCATATTTCCAAATACATATCGCAAGTATTTGTTTTTGCGATATTGCCGCGTATGAGAAATAAGCGTCACGCTTTTAACAAGGAGGATCATTAAAATTTTCTAATTACGAAGAACATCCGAAGCTCTACATCGTCTCGATAAATTACTCGGTTTCTTTCTTCCGTTTCTGCGAGTCGACACGCGAACAAGAAGAATCGCGGATCCTCGGAATTCCACAGCGATTCCTCGAACGCCTCGGTCGTGGCCAACCAAGGAGAAATTCGGTTCGTTGTTGGAAATGAGCGTGCAAGCAGATGCATTTCAAGTAGATACATTTCGCGCGATCCGCATCTTTTCTTTAGCACCGGTGTGCTTGGAACGGGTTTATGGATGCCAAAGAAGATTTCGTGAAGAGGTGGAGAGGAGAAAATTCTGACGAGAATATCTGCATGTTTGTGAAACGTGTTTTCTCTTTGCTTTGCTAAATTATGTTTTCTTTTTTATTTTATATTTATTGTACGTATGGTACGTTTGCTATCTTGATTAAAAATGGAGCAAAAATAAGAGTAGTGTTTCATATTATAAATATGGTGTTGCTTATAAAGATTTATGAGAAGAGATGGATGAACATGTATATGCGATGATTATTCTATTCCTGTTATCCTTTCTATCCCCCTTTTTATAATATCTTCTTCTATTTCCTTTAAAAAACATTCCTTGAATAAATAGATTCTTGGAAATATTTTGCCAAATTATTAGCCCAACTTCGAAATGGTTTTACGTGTAACTAATTTAACTTTTTTTTCTTTGTTATAGGTAAGTCATGGAAGCTCGTCTATTAATTCGGGTTGAAATCAAACTTCCTCGCATCATAGGTATTTGCCAGCAGATTTCTTGATTGTTAATAACGAAATATAATTTATATTGGGTGGCAGAATATTTTTTTTCTTTATCACAAGCATTTCTATTGTTTTAGTAGTATATGGCAATAACTGTTTAATAATTGTATTTCCCCTACAAATTTTTTCTTTCATTCATAATGGGAAAACAATGTTCAAATAAGTTCTATAAATATTTCCAATGAATAAGTGAATTGAAGTGTCTCAAAGCACAAATCACACACGTATACTCGACCTAATTTTATGTAATTCAATTCATACTTTATTTCCATATACCATATTTCAATTCCTATTCAAAATACCAAAATTAAAATTATTCAAAATATTTCACCAATCTGATATTTCGGTAATCTAACACGGTCTGTACATGGAATTCTTTCAAACTTACGTTACAACAAACGCGAGTCAGAAAAATGATCCTGCACGTAACGTTGAAAGGAGTCTCCCTCCTTAAACCTTTCAAACGAAACTCGTAAACAGCGTATCAAACTGAAGGACCCGAACTTCAACGAGGGAAGCTCTGCATCCCAAGTTGTAGTATAGTGAGATGGTCTGTATTGTTTTTAAATTCGTGAGCATACATAAACGCGCTCGTTCTCGCGCCTCGTGGATCGAGGGCAAAGTATGCGGTCCGTGGCATGCGATGAAGTAGAAATAGCTCTCGCTTATCGATGCTTACGTGCGCGATGCGTTCGCATAACTGGAGCTTCTTCTTCCTTTCCGCCTCCGTATGACGCTTTTGCGAACAATAAAGCTTAGAGGTATGAAATGCGAGCGCGGATTTACGGAATGTCGAGCACCTTACAAGATGTTCGTGCATCAAGTGGAATATCGAGCAGTTTATGGGCCGCCTCACAATTATCAATCGATTTGATTCCAGAAGGATTCTTGACGCGTGAAGGTAATCGAGTTTTCAAAAGAATCGAATGCAGGTATGCAGAAGGTTTCAATGAGATAGAATATTATTGCCGATTATTGTCTTTAATTGACTTTTTCAAATATTTTTCTCTTTAGAGTACTTTACATTTACATCTTTATGGCTTTACATTTACGTTCTACGATATAAGTCTAAATTTACAAAAATATATGTATAAATATATATTTAAGAAATATCGGTGACTTCCAAATACCATAGAAAAATCTATTTTGATAATTTACCACTTCAGGAATATATAGGAAATATTGAATGTAAGAATGGTTTTATACAGCTTTTGTTTTAATATGTACTATAGACTAGATTTTTGCGAAATAGATAAGTATAATTCTCTAAAATTAAATTAATATTAGTCAATATTCTCATTATATATATTCTTCAAATTCGATTAAACTTTAAATAGTTAAATAACGAGCAAATAATAAATAGATACTCAAATATCTACTTCTATTCGACTATTAATGTGATTGTGTACGAAACTACCCTGGTATTTGTTTATCAGAGGAAATGTACGGTTCTAAAGTTCAATTACGCGTTTTTTTCAATTACGAGAGATGCTAAAGTAATCGGAGTTCAGAAAACGATTTAACAAATACGTTTATGTAGGAAGAACGAAGGAAAGTATTTAAGGGAATTCAGTGGAATCGTTGCTCGCGATTCCGTGCTTTGAGCCTACGAAAATTTCATTACTTACGGTTCGTTTGAATGTTTGATTGTCCGCTTGGAAAAGATTTAACACAACTACATCAAAGCCGCTACCGTCTACACGCGGAACCTGATCTTCCTTTCAAATTGCATGCTAATTGTCCTTGTCTGACAAACTAGGTGAATTTACAAGGTGATTAAAACAAACTTCGATCGCGTTTGTCGCAACGACAGCTTCTCAAAGTATCTAATATGCGTAATCGTGTTCGAAAATTCAGGTTAGGTGCATAATTCCTTCGAAAGCGAAGTAATTCCTACGGAAGCGATTCCCATCGTATTAGACATTCTAATTTCTTTCTTTCGTTGGTTTGATATGAGGGAAAAATTTTACAACGTTTCTTTATAAATATATTAAAATTTTAATTTTAATTTTGAAGTTTATTGCTTGATATTTATTCGTATTTTTAATCGAGAAAAATGTGTTTCCATAAATTTCAATAAAATTTATTAGAAGAGATTTATTAAAGAATTATTAGGATACGAGCTTTTTAATCCAAACGTGGCGTAAGTCGAAAAAATTGATTACCGCATAATAAGGGATAAAATAAAAATTTTGTAAGGGACCGAGTGGACAATTCTCACACATTCTCTTATCCACCGAGAAACTAATAAAGACATACTTGCACTATTTTTGCACAATACAGAATGAAGGTTGCGGTTTCGAAATGTGGTGTTAAAGCAAATAGACAAAAATTTGACTTACACCACTTTTGCATTAAAATCTCTCGTACATTAAAGAATCCATTCATATTATTTACTAAAAATCTACTGCACAACGAATTTTGCCTCTCCATTTATCGTACTGAAAGAATAATTCAGAATAATTTTAGAATTGCGCTTTACGATATTTCATACGATAGATTTCTTGAAATTTTTTTATAGAAAGATGCTTACAACTTAAGAATATTTTAACAGAGTCATGTAAAAGGCTCTGCGAAACAATTATGTTAATGTTTCCAATAGCTAAAGAATATTTTTCACTACTTCTGACATACACAAAAACCGCATCAACATAAACCACTTTAACTTGACCACCTTAACGTCATTTCAAAACAAAAAAAATACCACATAGATGTTGAAGAAAAAAATATATAACATAAGATCTTCAATCGCGAAGCATCCAATCCGTAAATATCGACCACGGTCGATCACCCTAACAGTCGAGCGACCAAATACCTACGTATAACTAAAGAGAAAGATTCGCGAGCTTCGACGATGACGAAGCCAGCAGTGGAGGGTGAATTTTTTCCTGCCAAACCTGTCCTCGAACACGACGAGACCGCGTGACTGTGGCCGAGAAACATACGTTTCGTCGAACGGATTATTTCCGTCCTGCTAAAAAGAAGGTTGCGAGTTTCTCGACCAGAGAAATAGGGAACGCGAGGGAATGCGAGGGAATGCGAGGGAATGCGAGGACACAGTTTCCACAGTGGAACGTAAAAGACGCGAAGCACCAGGTGTCGAGTTGCACGCTCGAGCTCTGATCTTTGAATTTTCCTCGGGTTTACGTAGTCAAAGAGATCCGGATCCACGTTCAGTTCGTTCTCGACCAAATGGTGGCATGAAACGAAAGTCGACTGTCTGTATATATGTGTATGTATAGAGGAAAATAGCAGGGCAGGGTGAAATTTATTGAAATTGAGAAAGGCTTAAGGGACAGGGTAGTATAACGTTGAGAACTGGTAACAACGAAGTGGAGTTAATTGGGTTATGAGACAGGTTATGGGACCGTGGTAGCGAGGGTGATTTTATGGCATATGTATTATGTTTTATCGCGTGCTGGAACGAGGGCGAGAGTTGGGAAACTGTGGTTCGGAGAGATATTTTGTAGCTGGATGGTGATGTAGGTCGCGTTCGTTTTCGTAAAATGAATTATGATGTGAATTGTACGCGTGGATTTAGTGGAAATGTGTGAGTGAGTTAGTGAAAAGGACTTTAAATATCAGAAAAAATTAATTTTACTATTTTGATATATTATATTATAATAAGTTAGATTAAGTGTTGATATTCTTCTTTGTATAGCCTCACTCATTTACAAATATCTCATATAAAGCCAGTTTCTTTCCTGGCAAAATATGGAAAAATTTCACACTATACTGTGTTTAAATTGATTACACGAGAAAATGTTTCTAGACCCCAACAGTAAGTGTTGTGCATCTTTCAATTCGACGTCGTTCCCATCTCAAATGGAGCAGCTTTGTGATATCGCGTCGTAAGCTCTCGTCTTGCACGAAATTTTAGATAAATTTAAATTTTAAACACGGGGCATGGTAATTCGATTGAAATTTCCTAGGACGCCGCTGTACGTATAAGTTCGCGATTCACATAGCCTGAGATAGAAAAGGGATGCCGGAAAGATCGTCAAATTTATTGTACGTCGTGTCGGTATTACCGTGTAATCTTTTAACCTTTTATCTCGGTCTCTTCGTAGAAGTACGACACAACATCTTAAGAAATTTTCGAGCATAGTAATTCCATCGAAATTTTTCTCTTTGTTCTGCGACGTTTCCGTATTTTCGATCCTTTGGACTCGACTGGATTTTTCGCGCTATTTACTTTGGCCACATAGCTCCCTTCGATCACGAGAAAGGCTATTTGAATTTTCTGCAACTTTTTGTAAATTAAATACCGAATTGGATTTTATTGATTTTGATCGTTGGAAGACAGGAAATAACTTGCTCGTGTCAGTAATAATCGTAAAGAGAATATACGGTAGTGAACCTAAACAGTATAATTCCGATTTGTTTATTTTTAACATTAAACATTGTAAGTTAATTTATCTCTACAAAGGATTTTTGTCACTTTTATTAAATTCGACTACAATGTTTTTCGATATAAAAGTTATTTTACGTCACACGAAAGTATATACGATTTTGTAGAAACAAAATTAACAAAATAACTGACAAAAGAGAAACAGATTTAATTGAACGAAAAGGTAAAAAAATCGTAATACAGAGTTTCAAACTCTTACATTTCGCTCACACTCATTCACCATCTCTCCATTATACCCTATCGATTTCATCCCTTAACGTACCTCGTGTAACGTCTCCCAATCTCTTTCTCTCCAACTTCACCCACATTTTTATTATACCACGATAACCTCAAATTACACGACATCCTATAAAACTGCTATTCTCACTCATGAAGTCTCGTTCATGTCATGTTGAGAAACTCAGGTTACACTCATTCGAGTTGGAAATTTTACAGGACATTAATTCAATCGGCGTTGAGTGATGCAACTATACACGTACGTCTACATGAATTACCATAGTGCTGGCAGAGAGCAGGGCATTACTCGCTCTCTACTGTTGATCTTTGATCTCGATCTACGGATAGGGGAGGGGGGGGGTCGTAAGGCGGGCGAATCGCGAAGCATCACCGAGTTTATTTTACTTTGTGGGCGCTGCACTCCTATCCTCGCCTCCTTTGTGCCTTTATCCTGCATTTACCCTGGCAACGATAACGAAATTGTAGGAGCAGCGTAATGCGGCTGAAATTGTCTGCTAGCTACGTTTTGGTAATTTCGTTCCTCCCAACGTTATCAGAGGATAGCTGCCTTATCGAGCGGTAGATCGAGTTTGAAAGGTAACACCATTCTTACCTTTTATTTGCCGGCTAACATAAACTGCAAAACTGTTGCACCGATGTCTGAAGATGTTTGTGACAGTTTATGCAAATCCGTATGCAGGCTTTGCTTACTTTTATGATTGTGCGATGATTGTGCGAGAAGTAACTGCTAAGGAGAATTTATTGAGAAAGTTAGTGTTTGAAATTTGAAAAGAAAGGTAGTGGAAAGGTATTTAGGGAATAATTTTTTATTGTTATTAAAATATTTTATTGTTATTAAATATATATCGTAACTTTTACTTTTATCCAATGTACGAATATAAAGTGTATCTACAAACTTGATGTAATTGTAACTATTCTTTCCATATCTTCTTTTTTTTTTAATACATTCAAAACTAAAACTACAGTTAATTTTCGTATCTGCAAAATTGATCAGTCAGGGGATACTTTCATCAGGGGGACAAATATTTTATATTATAGAACCAGAAACAGCATAATGCCGTTTTTTGGGTTTAATCTTCGGTCTCGTTGTTGGTACTGAGAAAGGTGTACACAGGCAATGTCGGAACTCGTTCCGTTTCCTACTGTCGCTATCTTTTCCTTTAATAACACCACTGCTCTACTAGCATCGTAGAAATTCTTGTTGTTTCTCGATTGCAATTAAGCGAATATGTTGATTTCAGCGTCAAACAGTGACTTGGTATTTACGATTTCGATAAAGGGCCATGACAAGGCATGATTCAATTGACAAACAAATTCTTAACTAAAAATGATTGGACGTAAATTTCCTAGAAACTTCCGAAATTTTATTTGGAATCTTAGATACTTGATATATTTTTGAGAATATTGGATTTTATGATTAGAAGTTGAAGTGTTTAAAATTTTAAAAAGAGATAAGAAGTAAATATTATATAGTGGAAATGAATAAAATAATAATAATTTATACAGTCGCAGACATATGAAATATATCTGAAAATTCTATGTGTATATAACAGTAAGGGATTAGTCTATGCCTTAAAAAGAAATATATAACATATTTGTAAGATAAGATTAAATGTCAAATAAACCAAAACAAAGTACAAATTTTGAAACTAATCAGAATATAACAAAATATCGTCTTTGAGAATTCTACTGACATAAGGAAATAAAAAACTATTATATCCATTATGCATAAATATATTGATAAAGTGCATAATATGAAAACAAACAGGATGTATGGCGAAAAAGAACATTACGTAAGAGAACGCAATTTTATGATCCGTGGTATATTTTAATCGTTCGGAAAAGTGAAAATTGAAACTTTATTTATTTGTTTTAGAAGTTATGAGAAGTTTCAAAGCCAAATGTAGCGTATAAAAATATTTTATCGACATTGCGTACGTGTTTTCGTGATAACACATATTGAATGTTCTTTTGATCGTTCGAGCGCTTTTAAAAGCGAATACAAAAATCAAAGAGCGCCGCGATTAATTTCATACAACATGCTCAATGAACCATAACTTTGTCAACCTAGACGTATTGAGGTAATTGGCAGAGAAAAAAGCATGTATGTGGTTGCTAACTGCGATCAAAGGTTTTCGACTTTAATATATTAACACAACATTGTTAAAGTTATTGATCTTTTCACTTTCTTTTATAGTTTAAAAAATTAATTCATATTTGCTTTTTAAATTCCTGTTAAATTCCTGATACCATCAAAGCGTATCCATTTAATCTTCCTATTTCATTTTATATTTTTTAAATGTCTTCTACTTCTATGTTATAAAACTTTATTTTTTCCTTAAACCTTATAATACTTGCTTACACGTACGTTCATCACATTCATGAAAACCAAATTCTTTTCTTCTATATAATAATTCTAAATTGTATAATTTTAATAATATACATTTAAATAATAAATTATTTACTAGAATCTCAATCTGGCTAATGAAGGTAGCCTAAAAAATTATTTAAATATTATTACATGGATTACATGGATATAAAATTAATCATATATATGTTAAACACTTTTCGGTCATCGCAACGTTAATTGTAACTATTTAAATCGCTTGCCTGGAAAAACATTGAATTGGTTCGTAAAGCCACGTTTTCTGTTAATTATCCCTGAATCAGACAATATCGCACGGGAGCAAAGAAAGCTTGGCTGACACGATTATCTTAGTTTTGCAGACGGTGAGGTTAACTTAAGAATTCTTTGCTTTAACAGAACTTTTTAGCCAGGACCAGCACAGGGCATCCAGCTTCTTTAGAGAAAACTTTTTCCGCCATTTATACTGTGTATGCAGGTTACGAGCGAATCTCGCCTTAATTAGTTGTCCTCGATTGGACAAGAATAAGCTATGCAAGTACATTATCACGCTTTAATAATCTGCTTTGCCTTTCCTTCCTTCAGTTTTCACAGCACGAACGTGTCGTTGTTTTCTTAACTAGTTCAGTGGAATCAATGAATGAATAATTTGTTTCTACTTTATTTCTTTATGCATAGAGAATTGTACATTCTTCTAAAATTGTTGTTCTATCGATTAATATTTACAGTAAGTGAGCTGTAATTTATCAGAGACATTTGATACTTGTTATTTGATATATGAGAATTGAAATTGGAAAAATTTGATGTAAGAGCTGAGGGAATCTGGTGAAACTTTTTATAAGTAAGAATAAGATTAATTTAAAGGAATCAAGAATTTCGTGAATATTTATTTTGCAATTTTTCGAATATTTATGATTATTCATAATATTTGAAGTGTATGGAACATCTTCAATTTCTTGTAACAAACAAATAAATAGAACGCAAAAAAGCGCAGCATTACTGTTGATGTGGATTAACTGAATCATTTGCGACCATCAAGTGAAACAGGCCATCGATGAAACCGACGTGTGTCGTAAATCGACTCCTGAATATTCCTGCGGGCTTCTGCTGCAGCAGGCGAATGCAAAAAGGGTGAAAATGAAAAACATCGATTCAACACACGATGTTTGAAATTTAGCTGTCGACGAATCTTTTGCTTTCCTGGAAAATCGGGCTTTCGATGAAACCGTGATAGCGTATGAAAATAGATACAATAAATCCAATCAAAGTAGTGTATTCATACAGCAAATGCCCATGGACCTTTTCACTGCACCTTCAATTCTCTTGCAAATTTTAACAAAATACTATAGATCTAAATCGTAAAAGTAAATTAGAATAAATCAATGAAATTAAATTTTATGAATTCTAAATTTATAAATGTAATATAATATTCTTCATAACTGATGTAATAGTTCATAAAAAATATAATATAGTATACATAAGTAATAAATAGTACAATAAATAATACCTTATACAAAATACATAAAAGAATATTTAGTAAATAATACATAACACGTGCGCATAAACTAACAAAATATTTATACGTCTCTGTCATATACTTTTCATCGTGCCTAACTTCAGCTATATTTCCCAACCACAGAACGACCAGTGACGAATTCGTGAGAATTTTGTATACCAAATTTTCTCGACTTCCGCCGTGGATAAAAAAGGGCACAGCAGTTGATTCAAGGCGCATTTAAAATTCAAATGCGTCGCTTGAAAGTTCCTTCGACGTCGTTCGATTCTCTTCCAATGGCGAAAATAGTTTGTCACCAGAAATTCCTCGTAACTACCGGTTCGAAAAATTTGTTTGTACGATAATCGAATTTTGCGCTTGTTTCACAAATAAAATAAATGGAAGTTACAGTGACGACTGGATCGCTTTGGTGGAATATAGTTACTGGCATGACGTCGTCACGATCGTCAAATGAAATTTGCATCGATTGTTAGTCAGGAGCATTCTAAAGCGTGATTCTCGTTTCGAGCAACATTTACTCTCGTTGATGATCGCTCGTTCGACGAAATCTGCCGACCGTATGGAAAATGCGTCTATTTTCCTGCTGGGTTTAATTGAATATGCTTCCGGTACGTCCATTGTTCTTTTGTTCATCAGTGTTTGCCATAATGATTGCCACCGGTTCGCGTGATGACGAGGTAGAATTATTTTACGATCTGAAAAATATTTTTGGTATAATATAGAATGAGTGCGAGGAAATGAGGATAGAATTTCGAGTATTTGTTTGTCTATTTATCTGTTTGTTTAATGGATGGTACATTTGGTGGAAATGTTAGAAAAGGAAGCAATCTGCCATACAAGCAATGAAATAATCTTAGGAACCGTAGATACCGATGTCCTTTTATAACAATCATTTTACAAAATTTTCATCTGAGATGAAAAGATTTTTAATAATTTACGAAGATTATTAATATAACCATTTGAAAATCATTGCGGCAAGCAGAATGTTAAATGTAGACTTTAAATTAAATGCGATAATGAAGATTATACTAGCAAGAAACTATATATTCTTTATATGATTATTGTTTCCTGCATTGTAAATTAAGGTAATGGGTGGTGTTCAATCATTAATTAATTCTATCAGAAAGAAGAAAAGAGGGTATTATAGCTCTAATTAGATCAGATTCCTACGATCTCGTTCATCAATATGGAAAATTATTTCAAATTATTAAATTTCATTTTCCAATACGCGAATCTTTCTCATCAAACCAATCGTATAATTCCATATTTCTTATAATGAAACAGACCGAAACGCAACAAAATTTAAGGTTCATTGACCACAAATTCAAGAATTTATCACCGTCATACGAATTTTCCAATAAAAGTATATATTCGCCGACAACGTTGTCACGTAAACAAAGACGCACACATTTGAAAAATACATGTTGGATCGAACTGCTTGTTCAAATTGGAAACTGCTATTGACGGAATCGAGGAAAAAGGGGAAGCTGGAGCGAAATAGCGATCCACACGCAAATTCTCTGTGTCCACGGAAAACCTTTTGTGACCTGGAATTACGAGCTGGAATTAATTAATAACCGATACACCGACAAGATAGATCTGCTGGCCGGCCCTACATCGGGGGCATATAATTTTCCTTCTTTTTTCCTTTTTTCCTGCCTTCTTTTCTTTTTCTTTATCGTTCTCACATATTTTCTATTTTGTTATATTAATTTGCTTCCAGTTCGATGAGCGAATCAAGTGAAGAAAGGGAGTGGAAAATGCGAGTAAATGATGCAATTTGAAATCTATCTGTTGTTTTCTTTTGTGAATTGTTTTTTTATGTTTGGTTCTTTTATTTCGTATGATCCATGATATTGATAGTTTATTGCTCGTTTTACGTATACCTAATCTTTGTTGCATAGGAACTCTATTCTATAATATTACGAACTCAGTAATAAAGTAATGTAATTAATCATCTATGTATGTGAAAAATATCGTATATCAATCTTTTGTTTAATAATAAAAATAGATAATAACAAGTTTTTAAGATATCTACCACAAATACAAAGAACACAGTGAAGTGAAATAACTTCATTCTATAAATCGATGGAAGCGAGAACACTGTACATTTAAATTTATGGCTTGTCTATTGTGTGTAGATCTCTTCTTGTAAAACAAGATTGCAAAATATGTGCATTCAAAATTTTAAGATTCCTCTTCTTCTTGTTTCCTCTATTTATATTTCACGGTATCTATTTTTCAACACTTCTACAGTTTCATCTTCTTCTTATGCTATTTGTAGCAACACCTTTCGTTCTTTCTGCATATTCTGTTTCGCCAACTTCTATGTATATATAATATATATATATATATATATATATATATGTACATGTATTCTTTCTAACCTATATTTTTCATTCTTTTTTCTTTCTTTTTACCTCGTCTTTTTCTCCTTTCCTTCCTGTAGAATATTCAACAATTGAAAATTAAAAGCGCGTAATTTTTTAGTAGCTACGATATTTAGGTCAACTTTTATCTCTGATATTCCTATACATATAAATTTGATTCATTCGACGTTCAAATATTCTCAATTTGCCAGTAAGTAAATATGTCCTAAATTGATACTACAATTATTAAATCTATCACGAGATGGTTGTTTTCAAATGGAAACAACGAGTTTTATATTTCTCGTTTTTATTAAAAAAATGTATATTGTCTTGTATTGAAATGGAAACATAACTATTACATTACTTTAATTATCTTTAATGTCACACAGTAATGTGAATTTCTATAAAGATCCGCAGTCTACTTATTATACTTCTTTCTCATTGAAATATGCCCGACTTTCTGAAAAACTACTTTTGACAGATTTTCCTACCATCCACGTTTTCGTTTTCGTCAGGTTTCTATTACAACCTCCGCGTTTAATCGCTACGCAACACGCGGACAAATTTCGACTCGCTAAACGGCAGGATTAACTGCCCCACCGGCGTCACACTCGTACGCGTGATGGATGGGATATTCTATAAGCGACGGGCCAGCGACGACCCAATTTAACAGATGCGTTTATCTGCACGCGTGCCTCGCGTGACTCGTGACAATGACGCGCGCGTGCATCATAGTTTATCCCTTTTTCGTGTCTCTGTAGACTCGAGCCGCGATTACTCGTATTTTTGGCAACAACGATAGAATTCTGCTTTCGAGCTCTCGAGCAACGGGATCGAGTCGTTGCAAAATTTACGAGAACTCGGCGTTTTGTCGCCAAAGTTACAAAAGCTCGCCGTAATTTTGCGAGCGAACTGATAAAACTTTGTTATTCCACAAATTCATCTAACAGCCTCGTACTTTTGATTCATGTAAATATACAATGTTAAGGATAGCGGAGTGCGTCATGATTACGATATGGAAACAATTGTTATTTTTAAGAACTCTCGTGTGTCGTTTAATTGTGTTCGTTCATAATCGAAGGGTGAGGAAAGGGTTGAAAGTTGAGCGCTGGTAACTATGAACGTGAGAGTATTCTATAAACAAAGCAGCGTATGATTTTCTGAGTGTAGAACATTTTGTGAAAAACGACAATTAGGTAGTATTATATACGTAGTAGGTGTATTTAAAATATAACTATATTATTATTACTATAGTAATAAAGAAAATTATGTAAAGTAGATAAATCTTGCTTTCTCTTAAAAAAAAATCACATAATCTTCTTTGAGTATTATCAATTTCCTTCATAAACTTTTCATAAATTATTCGAGTTTAGTTTTGGAATACCGTTCCTCTACAAAAATAAATATGGTATAGATTGAGTATAGTGACTCTGTTCATTAGGATCGGGAACGATATAAAGTACCCTGCTGTTCGGTATTATCCGTTGATTTGCCTAAGCAGAATAAATAAATGTTTGATACTTGGTTCTTGCTCGAGGAATGATCAAGAAGTGGTCTTATTTGGATGATAGGCTATTTCTAGAGGCGCGAGGATGCCAAATATACTGATGCTGAGAATTCCCTTTGATTACCGTGGGTTAAATAAACAAGTAGTTTCAGGATTTGTTTGCTCAAGAAATCGTTATTTATCTTCTTGCGTAGCTAATTTGTAGTAGATGATATTTTCTGGTTTTTATTTTTACATGCTTCAAGTTTGTCGTTAGCATTATAACGTATGCCATTATTGTGAAGAATTTTTGGAGAAAAAGATGTATTTTCTTTGATATAAAAATGGTATACATAGGAGTAAATAAATGATTATCAAAAACAGAAGATTAAATGGAAAATGTATACAGTGTGGCGCATAAAAATGTGAAACAGTTAAAGACTTCATTCTTCTATTTTAAACAAACACTGACTCGTGCGTAGGGAAGTTTTCTTCCTATCAATTTAGAATTTATTACGTTCCTCGGAGTAGTCTGGTAATTACCAAGCTTTTCTAGTTAACAACAGAATTATAAACTGTATTTAACCAACTACGAAATTTTGGAACTTTCCCAAGTAAATATACCAAATTATTAACTTTTCTATCTGCAGGTATAATAATCGCGTTTCTCGGTGTTCAGACAAGTTTAATAAAAAGATGAAAGAAGTGGAAATTTACTTTATGCAATAATAAAAATATAATTTTGTTTCTAGCATACCGAAATATGTAGTACTTTTTCATACAATGAATAAGATCTTTCAGATAAATTATTATACAAACATGAAAAAGAAAAGTGACTCATTGTTATTCGTAGAATCTTAATTCATTGATTCATTTTACTTATTTTCAATCAAAGAAAATATCTATAACATCTTCACGTTTTTCTATTTTTTATTTAGCGCACTTGATCAATGTAGCTTCTAAACGGCCCATACGTCGTTAAATAATTGACTCGACAAAGCTCGATCACGGCAAGCCGATAAAACGAGAACGAGTCGCTGCGAGCGATCGTAAAATCACGGCAAATACACATGGGAGCTGGTGCACGGTCTCCGGGTAACCAAGTCGGAATAAATGGGGCGAGTTAACGTCGAAAGAAACAAAGTTTCCGATCCGAGCGCTCGCGCGGGCGCGCGCGTGTACACGGCCTGAAAGTTTAATCGGCGAAATCTTAATTAGAGGCTGCATTTATTAGGGCGGAACTCGCGGCAGGATGCGCGCGTCGTCCTC
The DNA here is from genome assembly GCA_905332935.1 of Bombus hortorum. Taxonomy (NCBI): domain Eukaryota; kingdom Metazoa; phylum Arthropoda; class Insecta; order Hymenoptera; family Apidae; genus Bombus; species Bombus hortorum. The sequence continues at coordinate 13,923,720 of HG995193.1, forward strand.
CCTTTCGCATCGGCCATCGTATGCAAAGAAGATACCCTCGTTTTGTTCGCGTGCGAAACGGATGCCTGCAGTCCTCCGTACGCAGATAACGAGACTGGCAATTATTGGCGAAAGGCGGAGTCTGGAAAGAAAAAGAGAAAAGGTGGGAAAAAGGTGCACATAGAAAGTCGGAACGCTTCAGCTGGCTGCAAGTCGAACTGGTAATATTTTTCAGCGACTACCCTTTCGACGATTTGACTGGATCTGCTCCGCCACGAGCCGCAGGCAGAATCGCGATTTCCAGGGTGCGATTTCGATCCAGTCGCGTTTCTATATTATTTGCTTCCTTTATTTGTCTTTTTACAGTAGAACTCTAGTAGAATTTATTAGAACGAAATCTTAGTTAATACCCGATTAACTGAACTTTACTAGTGGATGAATTTAATAGAATGTATAATATGTATAATAAAAATGAAATTAATAGAATGCAAGAGGTTTTTTATATTCCAGTGTGGTTAAAAGTGCATCGCCGTCTTTCTGAAATTTTTTCCTCGTGTCTGCGTTCTGTAGATATTAAATCAACATTTCAATAGTAGATGAGTAGGATCAATCCTTTGTGCGTGTGCTTTTAATAAACAGAGAAATCGAAATATGTTTTACGAACACTGAACGAATATTTTTCTTAGAAAATACGAGGAAACACACAACTACTTTTCATGTATGTTCTTCTGCATTAATATAGTGACGTAAATGCAATAATTTTTGCATTATATTATATCTTCTATACATTTTATAAACATCAATTTTCAAAAAAGTTCTTATTATTTTATATCAAAACGTCGTGTTTCGTTCACTCGCGGAGAGACGCGTTCGCGAGGAAGCACGTCAACGGGAGTCGTAAATTCCCGTTACGATTTGACAATCGACGCCGCGAAATGATCGATCCCCTATTTCGATTAGGATAATAGGGGTGGTTAAATGAATTAACACTGTGTTAACAGGGTTAATATATTGTATTTGTAACAATGAAGTAGGTACTAACAGATAGTTTGACGATAAATGCGCCCGATGGATTAAATATGTGTTGACAAATTTGCGATGCTTTCTATTCGCCTCCTCGAAAAAGACTAAAATGATCGTTACAATTGTTTAGCGACGAATACGATTGAAGTATGTCAGAAATGTAACCCGACTTTGTAATATCTCTCGATGTATATCGTTTGAACTACAAATGAGACTGCTCCCCTTCGATCCTTTCTTTTGTCTTCTGGAAGACGACCCCCCACCACGCTCGGATCACGCCACCGTTCGCGCTATGATCATGTATGCCCCCTTTTTTGTATTGTAAGATACCGGACCGAAATCGAAGCTTATAGAGCTCGACGCCTGACGATAAATATGCGCTCGCCGCGACATTGTAGGTATTTCGCCGGTCTTATAAGGTGATCGGTCCGCGACATTGTAGTACCGCGCGCGACGGTTAGGAATACGATCTATCGAACGCCTCGTGGCGTATGGCCTGGTCTAGATAGAGAGTCGGCCGACGTAACACGTTGCAATGGTACAAAACTGAAAATTGGTACAAAATTTGAAATCAAATGTAAATAAAAGATGATATAGTAAATATAAATTTCATTAGAATGATTTAAAAAATAGCATATAATGTTTATGCTTGTTAAACATTCTGTACTGTTTTAGAGAAAAATGAAAAAACATAGAAATTACAAGATTAGTAGGGAAAGAGAATTGCAAGAGAAATGTAAACAAGGATTCGGTTTACACGTGAAATAGTGTGAAATATATACATATATAACGTTTTTATAAAAACTTACCAAGGAAAGAAAAACAAAAATAACATTATTCATTCTTTATGATCAAAATGTCTATTATACGAGATACTATCCATTTTATAGGTCTAACATATTAGGTTTACAATATGCTATACATAGTTATAGCTACAATATATTATATAATAATACACAATAGCATATGTTTAATGCTTTATGTATTGTATTTATTTTCTGTTTTATATACTACTGCAGTACTATAATACTATTTGTACAATATATTACACTGTACCTATAGTGTATAGAATTTTATTCAACACTTCAATATCATATTTACTTTTGCATTTTGCTGCACTACATCTATCTCACAAAAGGTACACTTTTAATTCAACGTCCAGGCAATTTCACCCCACCCCCGACATATTTCAATCCATCCCCTGCTCCAAGCTGTTAACACCATGGAACTGCACTTGAACAATGTTCCATTTAGAGAATCGTTTCAATCTCCATTGCAAAGTTATTCCATCCGTGATCTGAACCTTTTATTCAAACCTTGGAACGAAGCAGGTAGATGGAAAGTGGCGGCAAAACAGGAAGATTCGTTTGGAACGTCACGCCGCGTATACTTGTTTATACGGTTGTTTCACAGCACGTGGCAGGTTTCTATTTCAGTCGGCTATTCTCGAGGATTTCGGCCGGCACGAGGTTCAACGTGCATCGCGTGGAAACGAGCCAAGTTATTTTTGTTTGCGCAACGAACCGGCTGCGTAACAAGAGCGGGTCCATCGTTGGACTTGCTATCGTTAGCCTAATTGCACCACCGATTAATTATTACCAATAAGCAGGACACGTTTCGAGAAAAATATCGAGGACCACCGTAAACCTGGAACAAGTTTATGTGTTTATTAAGCGTTTAAATTGGGCTGCGTCTTTGTAGCTCGATGTTTAGGGTGGAAAGTGCAATACATTTCTAACATCGGTACAATGTGCAGCTTTTATACCATTTCCATTTTACGTTTATTATATTTACGCATCTACAGTTGTATATTTCATAATAGTATACAACAATAGTAACATAAGTATTTCTAAATATGAGTGCTCTTAAAAAAGGAACAACCTGCATTTTTAATTGCTAAAAATGCAAAATATAAAATTTGAAGAGCAAACTCAAGGCATTATCGGATTTTTCAGTTTTGTATTATTGAGCAATTTAACGTAATAATTTTGTGAGAAATAGACATACATCTTTCTGTATAAATTACAATCTTTTAATATATTTTCTATTAATTTTTCGACCACTTTGCTTGGTAAATACTTCTAAATATTTTACTATGTAATAGATCTTGTAAATTTTGTAAATTTATAACATTGCAGTTGATATCCTTTATATGTTAATAATATTCATTTGGAATCTGAATTTAATATAAGGATCTAAGTTTAAACATAATAAAAATGTAAAAATCTAAATGTACTAACGATAAAGTACCTAAAAATATATTCATGGATTTCAGACGAAAAAATGTTAGAAAGAAGAAAATTTTTTTTAAAAGACAATCGTTATATAAATACAATCATGTACGCTAAGAGTACATTCGTGTACACTTGAAGCAAGAAAAGATCACTTATCTCAGAGCGGCGAAATTCATTTTGTTCAAAATGAAAGCGACGATTCATTTCTTATAACGCGACATGTTTCATGAGAAGACATCACTTGTACACGAAAAAGCACTTGAAATCTTCTTGCTCCGACTCTCTTATATTTCTCGATGTTGATAACTGCTCTATCTAATTGCTATACGTTTAAGTTGTGTCTCTTTATTGGTAAAGGCAAATAAATATTTATAACGTTAGTTACGTTCATATTATTATTCATTATTCATCGACAAATAGTTTGTCACTTCTTCTCTTACCGAATTCTTGAAGCTTCTTCTTTGTATTTCACATTTTTACACGAATTTTATACCTAAAAAATTCATTTTATGAAGGCATTAAACATTTAAAGAAGGAGCAAAAAAATTAGGTAGAATTTATGGTTCTTCTAGTAGCTTTTACGGAATGATCGATCATGGTGACACTACGTATCAAACTACGACATACTTTTAGAGTGATATCATATTTTCACATAAAAATATAGCGACCTACAAATCAATCTTCCGACCTATTAACTATGTTACTCTCATATTGTACCTTTTTCCTTACGCACCCTTTATCAATACTACACAATCATACGAAGCATTTATCTCCTGTAAAATTATATATTTAGCGGTAACTCATAAAAATCACATTTGGGTATAATAAAGTATAAAAAATATCTGAATTCTTTATTACTAAATTCTAAATACAATTCACTGTTAGGTCTTACATAAAATATGATATTTTCAACGTCAGTAACCGCATATAAAAATTCGAAGAAATCGTTGAAAATAGAATAAAAGAAAGATGGGATAAAAATGATAGCTTTGGATGGACCTGAACATCCATTTTGCCGGTGTTATTCGAGCGACGCACAATATTATCCTTCTTGACGCGACGACGGAAATGGGCAGCGATTTCGAACTGGTTCAAGGGTGAATAAAGGACGATCGCTTTCGCGTGTTAAAGGCTTCGTGGCCGCAGGATAAAACAATATTTCGTCCAGGGATCCCGCCTCTGGCAAGATTTTCGAAGCGCCCGTAAGAGCACTCGAAAACCCTTTCTTGATGGCCAGAATCGATCGATGTGGTTCCATACGTTACAAAATGTCGATTCAATGTACGTCGATCTTAACGTTCGATGGTCATTCGCTTCTATTGCACTCGTGTCGTAAAATTCATCAGAAACTACCTTTTCGAAGAAGTTGCTATACCTGTCACGATTTCTTCCATCAGACAGAACTGAAACTTTCTCTCTACGCTTATCTTTTCTCTGTTGTCTTTAACACTTTTAACATTTTAACATTCTCCCATGCTTTTTACCCCTTTTCTTTTCTTTTATTTTTATTGTCAGCTTCATTGAAATTAAAGTAACACTAGATATAGTATAAGTTTAACTCTGAATTTTCTATTTCCTGGTTCTTCTCTCTTTTTTCTTCTTTCTATGAAATGATGAATAGAAGAACTTGAAAAATTTGAAAGAATCTCCTTTTTCTTCATCGTAAGTTCGATATTTCATTGAAAGGATAGAGAATGCATAGAAATACAGATATTTACATGAATAAGAAAGCAGAAAGATTAGCATTGGAAGAATTTTATTGAAATGGCGAAAAGGAATAAAATCATACAGCATTAAATCGTTCGTTGTTGGTGAATTACATCATCTTTTCTGAAAATCCAAATGCATTTATTACTGTAATTACTACTAATTACTAAAGATTTCTCTGAAAAAAAGATTACGAATAAAAAAAGTAGAAGAGATTAGATCGTTACTGTACACAATCTTGATTCCTGATTTTATTCGTAGATTAAAAAAGTTCTTTGAATTTTCGAATACTTTTACAGAGACCTAGCTGCAGTTAAATTGTTAATTGAAATTAACCCGTCCATGAGTCGAAAAAAGCTATCTGATCTCTGTGAAAACACTCAAACCCCGTTCTCGAATGTTTATTAAGGCAGTCGGTATTGATTTTTTTCGGTGAAGGCGGGTGTTTCTTCCTTTTGAACCCTTTGAACCCCTTTAAAACTCTTGACCCGTTTATACGGTCGGTATTCATGGTATGGTACGAATATTTACATAATGTTCCGTGGCACTTCATATTTTTAAAGAGCTCAATTTTCGTCTAGCTTTTTACAAATAAAACTTTTATTCGCCCATTACAAATCATTCTCGTCTCTTCCTTGATCTTCCCCTTCTTCTATTTATAATTTTCCTAGAGTACTATAACTTCTGCAAACATCTTAAATCACGAACAGAGAAGTTGAGAACAAAGTAGTTTTATTATTCATTATGTATTAGTTATATAATACAGGTTTTATTATAAATAAACATTACATTGCTTGATATCTATAAGTCACCAGGACATTAAAATTTCAATTTTTCAGAAATATTGAAATAAAATACTACATTTACTTTCTCAAACGAGTTAAATCTTGCAGAATCTCCTTAACTTGAACTATTAATCGCACTAATTGACCTTGTCCAAATGCTACTGATCTTTGAATTCATTACATAGGAAATTAATTTTTTATTTCTCTTCCAATGCTGTTTTAAATTTACATGATTAAATCAACAAAGCATAAAATCAACTAATTTTATTGAAACTTTTGCATTAATTAGATCGATTTAATTTAAATACGTAATCTACAATTTTATATTTTTTTCTTTTCTTACTTGACATATCCTTATCACTTTGCTATGGTTTTCATTCCTCGTAATTACTTCACAGTTTCCTTACAATCGCTTTCGCAACGACAAATGCAACCTGTCTTCCTAACTCTCTCTTTAGTTCTCACGAGACGCGTAAATCGCAGTCGGAATTGCTCTCGATTAATATTACTAACTCGTACTCTCAGAACGCTATCTGCTTGGCAGGTTAGTGTAAGTGTCCCTGGCACAGACACGTAGGCAGTTTAGCCGGTTGCAAAATGCAGAAACGCGGCATAGAAACGTGCTCTCGCGTTCCAACTCAAAAGCTGCCGAGGAGCACGCTCGCTTTCCTTCCTTTCGCGCATCCTCCGGAGATTCTGCACTGTAGATTCTCGCGTAATATTCTACCCTCTCTGCGCCATGCTGATTCCTTTGTGGCGAATTTATCCTTTCTGGTTGATGGAAATTGTTGCCAAATTTGTCCCTCTTGCATTGCAACCGGATTTGGTGTTTGACATTTACGATATATGTAATAGCCTCCATTGTGTGCAAATTGGTAAACTTAGTTTTGCGAATGTATCATGTAAAATCTGTTTTATTTTATGATCAAAATTGTTACAAAAGATGGGAAAATATTTGAATATAAACTAAAAAAAGATAGACCTAAAGATATCAAATTGATGTATTAATTTTGATAAAAGCGATATAGAATTGTAATTTTTATAAAGTAATTGTCGATCATTGATAGATTTAAAGATCACTCTTACTATATGAATACTCAGTAATTAATAAATCACTAATATTTCTAATCTTTTATAAATATAGTAATTCTTAAATATAAAATAAATAGTAGGAACACTAGTAATAATGTAGGAAATATTAGATAAAGTATAAGACTCGCTGAAATAGTTTAACAAAGTTACTACATCTTAATGATGTATGATAAATTTAACATTCTAGTTCCTCGTATGAATATAAAATAAAACCAAGAATAGATATATCAAGTGAGAAACTACGGTTTCAATAACAGGAGCAACTATATACATTTACTACGACAGAGGTTGCAATTAAGCGAAGCGGCCAAACAGAAGAAGCATCGTGTCCCGCACAAAAGTCCAGACATCGTTTTCCACGATACACTGCGTCATTATAGACCGCAGCCGCGGCGGTTTTTTTTCATTGGAATAGTTAATTGGCGAGTCGTATCCCAAGCGCGTAACATTGACGCGGAACAAAGACGACTCTGTTAAAGTCCATGCAATCGCGTCTTGTTTCACCATCTCGTTTCAACGGATCGTCGCTTCGAGCTTTCGCGGCGCGAAAAGTTTTAATACCGCTCGCTTCGAGTTTGGCGCGTTCATCATTTCACTTCTGGTGTATGGGAATGTTTCGCGCGCGAAGAATTCAAAATCGAATTCCATACGCTTGTTGCATGGGACACATTGAACTTTAATTGCATGCGATAGACCGCATCCATTACGCAATTCGGTTATTCCGCAGGAATTCCACGATATTCCAATCGAATTGGCCAAGAGAACTGTTTATACGAGTTTGCATATTTCACCTAGAAACTCGCAGATTTACTTGTTAATCCGTTTACAGAATGTTTATCACCCTCCTCCCCAGAGACTTATATTCTCGCGAGTATTAATAGGATATTGGAAAACAGCCTCTCGTTGTTAAAGTTTCTTCATTTTCCAATCATAATGTACTGCACGATCTGGAGTGTGCATCAGTGTATGAAGGAGTTTTGAGGTTTGGATTTTTACCTCCAATTATGTTTTCTTATGGTATACTAACACAAGTGTCATATCTAATACATAATACGAGGTCTAATCAAAAATTGCCTAGACTACTGACAGGATACTTTGTTCGTAAAATATGGGTGTATCGTTGTATGAAATTTTCGAGGTTTGTATAGGTTTGTATAGGTCTAATTGTATCTTTCTTAAACTTACACTAGCAAAATTATATAATACGATGTTTGACAACAAATTACCTAGTCTACTGGATCTATAATTTTTATCAAATATTTCTGTATCGTTATATAAAGTAGTTTTGAAGTTTGGTCCATTTTTTATAAGGTCATAAATTTCACACTATCCAGGTATATAATTAGTGTGTTTGAACGTTTGAATAAAAGAAATCTTATTTTCATAAATCTAGAACTTCCAAGGAAAATTTTACAAAATAATATTTGTAATTCTTATTCTTCTATGTATTTTAATTTATCGAATGAATCAGCATGGCTTCTGAGCGACTGAAGTAACAATTCAATATCCACCCAACTATGTGCTCAGAAAACCGCCCATTGCTTTCAAAATTCGCCAATGCCTCGCAATCTTAAGCTACCTGAACCATTGTCCATTCATGTAAAATTTACACTGATAGTCGATAGATTTATGATTTGAGCTTGTAAAATGAACATCGTAATAGGAAGAACAAACAGTATCCCGCGAAGCATCAGTCAGCATGTTGTATATTAGCGCTTTGTGCACGTTTCTAAGTGGGTTGCGGTCATGGCTTGGACTGCTAGAACAAAGTGTTGGAAATACGCGTTTCACCAGGCAAATTGCTTATTGCGGGGCTGCTGTAATATGTAATTTTCCTGCATCAAACGATCTGTCGGCAACGGTATTACGGCTGACAGTTGGAGTCGCTTCTGGTTAACGCCGAGAAACTGTCGGAAATACCACGGCCATGTTAAGTTGGCCCTAGATCCTCCTTTTCGACTATACACTTGCATTTCATACTTGTTAACCCTTCCTGTTAAGATTATATACTCGAATTTGCTTATATTTTTGATAATGCCGTGCTTTTCACTATATATTATAATATATTCGCTATATATATAATATATTATAACATATTCAATATATTATAATCGAAGTGTCATAACTGTAGTCAATATATGTATATAAGTTTTGTTCGTAACTATATTTATATAGCGATAACATCAACAAAGAATAAACTATGAATTTTTATAATTTATATTTGTATTTTATAAAAACTTCACGATAAAGAAATAAGGCAAAATTCCTTCGCGGACTTTTTGCTATTTCCATTGTATAATAACATTCGACGATGTTCTATCGCGTTATAAACAGCGTGTTTGCTCGTTGTCGAAACTAATAGGAGAATTGTAGCGTGGCACGATTGTATATTTGCCATTTCCTGCACTGGGAAACGAGGTTACCCTCAAGCCGAATTGAATCAGTTTGTCGAGGTTCCTGGTTCACTTGAGTTTTAGTCGCGTTTTCCTTTTCAACGTTCCTTAAAAAGTTTACATTTCCTTGGATATTTCATCGAGACGGGAGTAGTGCTTCAAGTTTAAAAATTTTCTATGCTATCTATGTATTCCCATTCTAGTTCGTTAAAAGTCAAAGTAGAGTTTGACATAGTGAAAATATATGCAGGATGCAGGACGAACGAAATTTATTTTTTATTTTTATTTTATTTAACAAACGAAATAAGGATACGAAACATAATAATAGAAAAAGATTATAAATAATTTGAACAATAATTTAATATAAATTCTACAAATATACAAAACAACATAAAATTACGAATGATAAATTCTATCAACAAACAACATAATCAAAAATAAAACTAGATAATCAATGAAGCTTAATGAATGTTCTCACGTTATACGCGTAATTATTATATAAAAATATCAAACAAGATTCTTCTACTATTCACCAAATTACTCGTTCATTTAATGTTTCACGTTTAACAATTTCCTTAACTGAAATTACTTCGACACGATTCAAGAAATGTGAATAAGTCGAAAGAGTTCGAAATTCTTCTTGGACTCTTAGGATGAGCGTTTGCATTTGTATCAACAACTGCTAGTGGAAATGAGACATAAATCCGTCGAAAATGTCACAGGAAGGGACCTAATCCATTTAATCTTCCGCTGAAAAATCGTTCCGCAGCGACACTCGTTTCGCTTATCGCGTTATTATTCCTTATCCTCGTGTGTACCTCTTTTTGAACGTTCTCCAAGGTCTCATCGACGAGATGTCTTATGATCACAATTCTCGTTTCTCTTCAACCTCCCAACTATCTTGTATTGAATTTCTATATGGTATACATACATTTAATGCGATAAGATACGCATTCATTTTTCTTTCTTTTGCACAATTTATTGGTTGATATTTAATCTAGATGACTTTTGATCAAATTATTAGAAGGTGAAAATTATATTTTATTAAGATTTAAGTAGGAAAAAAGGGGATGAAGTAAAATATTTTACAGACAAGTTGAAGTTATGTTCAATCTATTAAGGACCAAGAGCGAAATAATAAACAAAAAGAATATTATTAATGTAGAATATATAATGTATTCTATTATAATATATTATATTATATTATAATATATTATATTATATAATAGAATATATTATATATTCTACATTACTAGTTAGAATATATATAGTAAATTATCGTGGTTTAATTTTCAGGGAAAATAATTATGAATTATAATTGAATTAATTCCTGCAATGATATTATATTAAACGTAATTTATTATCAACAATTGCAACTTGATATTCAAATATATCATAATTTCGAATCTTCTTAATTCTTCCTGTCACAGTAACCAATCAAATCGAATAAACTTTGACTCAAATTTTAACACTGAACAAAACTCTTATTATTTCTTCATAACTCTTAATAAATCTCCGTAATTTCTCCTTCTATGCAAATTTTCCAAAATCATCGCGGGAAGGAATGAAATTGTGCTCATTTTCTCATATTTCATCGTCTGCTATATATCAAAGTTCCGGCCTTCTTTTTTATATATTTATTCACCCTCTCCTGGAGCGCCGAGGAATTTCCTCGGAACAACGTATCCAGGAAGCAGCACGTTTTCTTTCTCCCTTCCTTTCGCGTCTTCGTTCCTGAATCGTCCATGCAGCCTTCCAACGACGCAATTTTTCATCACTGTGAAAATAAAGCGCGTTCTCTTCGCAACGACGAATTCGCTCGTCTTAATAAATCTCGCAGCTGTTCTGTCAGCCTTTATTTTCTTAGCTAAGTCAAGGGACGTGTTCACGAAAATTTCGAATTCCTTTCTAAAATCGGCCCTCTATCCGCGTAAAGCGTCCATACGTCGCGAGTAGAGCAATTTCGAACAAATTCACTCAACGTTCTTCGATGGAGCCTCAGCGATCCGTAGCTCGTCTCGCGAGCATTTCCCCTCTCAGCTAAGATAGTTCTCGTGTTGCCATCAGCTCGTCGTTGTGTCGGGTGAAAGAGACACCGTTCTTCTCTAAACCAAATGTAATTGCATTCTCGTGTATGTAGCTGCTGATATATTATTCATTTGCTGCGGAACTTGTGTCTTCCGATTCGATTGACTCAGCGATCACTAAAGTAGGATCACATTGGTAAAAAGTGGTTTTTCGTTTCGGTATGGGATAATTATCTTTTGTTTTGGATAAATTATTAGGCATTAACTGGTCGAGAAATTATTGAAATAGACTATGTATTTATTTTATTGAAATGTTATTTAGTTTATTATCCATTTTACGTAATGGAGCGCTTATTTATTAGGTTCTATAAATTTTGTTTTCCTAGTATCGAATTTTTATAATGATACGAAAGTACTACTGTATGATAATTTACAAGACTTCCCTTCCTAACTTAGATGCTGTTATAGACTCTTAAAGTATGCTTCTTAAAACTAAAAGCATCTTATGTACAGTAGCATCTAGTAAACCTCACCTGCTTTATTGAGGACTAAATATTTAACGGTCGCTTCTTACCAGTGGAAATTTATGTAGTATCTGAGACTAATATTTAATGTTGAAATATTACAAAACAGCATCAGATAGGTATCTTTACAAACAATAGTTAGAAATATGTAATAATAAAACTATCTCAACTAACAAAATAACTTAAAAATTAGACTATTACAGTTAAGATTATTGTATCGTCGATGAAAATATCATAATTTCACATAATTTCAATACTATATCTATTATTTCATAATCTTGCACATTTCTTGATAGACAAATATATAATTTAGAGATCCTGACAAAAATGAATACTATCTTCTTTATTTCAAACAACATTATATATACCATATTTATTATTTCCCATTCTAAAAATCACTCTCCATTAAACTTATAATTTTCTGCATCCTATCTTAAAATACCTTTCAAACCTCAACTCTTTAAAATCGTTCCAAACGACTTCCTATTATTCAGAGCCATCTTCAATCTATCCGAAGACAATCTTATAAGTCATCAGTCATTCCATCACGAGCAGTCAGAAATTCTGGTCACGAAGAAGCAAAGGTTATTCGAGGATCGGAATAAAGGGCATCCTCTTAACTAGTTCGAATGGAGTTTGCTAATATTATTCAGTCTCGTGCTCCGTTGTCTATAATTCCGCAGAAAAGGGTTGAATAAGATTATCTGATTAGAGCACGTCTAATCTTGTGAGCGCGACACCGCGAGAAAGGATAGGGGTTGTGGGGAGAAGGGTAGATTGAATCCGACATCCCTTCTGAATGTTTCAAAACGCGAACTTTCGTATTATCCGCCTGACGAAACAAACGCGCACACGTTTGCGGATATTCTGTGTAGCGTTTCAGCGGAATTGCGAGCCAGGACGTTGCAATTAGGTACGCGAGGGCGTTTAATGGCGAATGCAACACGTGCGCGTGTACGGTTTACTGAAAGACACAAGATATTATTAACGAATGGGTAATGACCGATGAAATTTGTGGGTATCTCGTCCTCTTTCGTTAGGCGTGTTATCTTGATTGTAGATAATTGCGGGCCTATACCATGATGTTTTGGCAACGAGGCATCTCGCGTAGGGTTACCACGTGGGTGGTGATCACGCTTGCTGATAACCTCTACTTCCTTTGTTTCCCCTCCCCCTTTCTGGAAGAGGTTAAGACCATGGAAGTTGATGTATGTATTTGGGTTTCGATTTAGATTGTTGGAGTTAAATCTGATATTTCCTCTGAGTCATTTTTTGTCTAGCTGTATTCTTTTATTGTTAACTTGAAATTTTAACAAAATATGAAAGAATCGAGCTGATGCTAAATGCGATTATTTCAAGATTTTTAATATTTTAGAAGTCTTTTCGTTTATTGAACAGAGTATTATTATTCGGATGCAGAACAGTTATAATTAGGTTACGGTAGATTTATAATAGAATTCTACTTGATGATATGCATGCAGTTTAAATGAGAGTTTTTCGCTGATAGAAAACTGTAGCGCCACTTGAATTACATAAGCTGTTCGGGTAACTTCTTTTTTAACTAAATTTTTCGAACTAAATTTTAAATATCGTCGTATATCCGTGACTGATACCGCAGCAAGAGTCCGACGGCGCAATTAATTAGCGTTAATATTCACAGGGCTCTCCGCTCGAACTCTGCTTTAAAAACAATTTAATTAATCCTCGTCGAGACGGAGGGTTCTTTCATTCGCGCTATTCTGCATCGACGCCTTGACCTTCTTTTTTTGCCTCCCACCATTAACCCCTCCGTCTGCGTGGCATTTTCCAAGCGACACGGGCCACTGTTACAAATGTAATTCAACTTAATACCCTCGACAGAGCTCAACGTCCACGACAGAGGACAAAATCTGTTTAATCAGTCCCACTTACTGCTTGATAAGGAATTAAGGACAACGAGGATTGCTCGAAGTAGAGAATGGGAGAGGGAAAACAAAGCTTTACGCTCGATCCCTGGTCGCATATTTGAGATCTACACTTCAGGAGCATTTTCGCAGATCTATGCCATTTGCTTTGTTTTAGCCCAGGAATTAACGGACCTAACATTCCTGTCGCTGCTTTTTTGTCGCGTTAGGGGTTTGAGCAGACTGAGGAATGCTCGTGGAACGAAATGTCATGTAATATCGTGTACATGGTGTTTGTCAGCAAATGGTACAAAATTTAGGGAATATTATAAGCCAAAGAGTTTAATTTGGGTTCTGTATTTGGATTCTTTGTTAATTAGTTATTATTTAAAAATTGACTAAAATATCTTCAAAGTTTGTTAACCACAAAATTAATATGTTTCTATAACGGTCAAGAGTTAATCTTCCATACATACAATAATAAGTGTAATCGTAAAATAATTTTATACTTAATAAATACCTGAATGTATATAGATTAATGTAGATGAATATGTTTTGTAATAGTTCTAGAAATATATTTAAGTATGTAGTTAATATACAGTTTAGCACAATACTCCTAACCGGACAACACAAAATATCTCAACAATGCGGAATAACTCCCATCCCCAATTTCATTCATCTATTGCCTTCCGCATGTATTTTTCCACATAATATACGCCTACATTTGCCCATTCCCTTTTGTTCTATTTTACAATCTCTTTTACTAACTTCGTATAAACTGTGCAGACATTCCCAGGACACAATCGGTCACGTGCACCTGAAGTCTAAAGTTTGAAGTGATGATACACTCTTGTTTCTCATACTAATCTGAAGTATACTTTCCAAGTATTCGTGATACTTGGGGCTCGGTCATTCGCTAGAAAAATTCAAAACAAATTTACGTTTCTAAAATACAGAATGATACAGAAAGGATCTAATACATATGTGAATAATAAGTAGTAATATTGTTAATATTCAAGTTAAAATATCAATTTCCAATTAGGTTCCTCCTTATTCTGATTACATTGAAGAAAATGACAAAAATACATACAGTCTTAATTAAAATCCTACACATTGGAAAGTAGTAGCAAAGAAGAAAGTAGAAAGTAGTAGTAAAGAACATTTCTGAATAAATCTTACATCTGCAGCTCTTAATCATTCAAAGAATAAAGTTTCCAGGCGGCAGCATCGCAAAACTTTATTTCGAAACTTCATTTTTCTTTATCGTTTAGAAAAACTAATTACCTTGACAGAGGAACTTTTTCCCGAACGGTCGAACAGATCCTGAATTTCGTTGGAGAATTTCAACGAATCGCGACTGAAAACCGGAAGTGAGCGCAGTGGGCGTTTGAATATTGAATCAGAATAATTCTCATAATACAAATGAAACGGGTTTCCAGAAACTTTTCGGCTGTACTCAGCGTCAGCAAATAGATCCCAGCACAAAACTGAAACTGCCTTTGGAAACTAATAACAATCGGAGCATTGTGGAGCCACGTTAATGCAATCCTCAATTAAAATTCACGCTTGAGGCAATGGATCGCCAAACGCGAGAGCATATGTGGAGTAACAAGAATGATTAACAGTCGGTTTGTGTTCATGAACTTCGATTTCCAGCGAAACGACAATTTCGATCTGTACAGTGGGAAGAACACGAAATCAATATGAAGCATTGCTTCAGGTGAATTCAATTTCATTGATTTTCGTCGATGGGAATATGGATTTAACCCCCTACAGGCGACATCTTATTCTCATTGTAATGAGAGATGTACATTCGCGAGCATATAAATAAGAGAAGTTCTTTTTGAACAAAACTCAAATGAATTTAGTTTGTAAATTTGAAACACAAATTTTAAATTCGTCCTATATATATTAATAGTGCTTCAAGGTACAAGAAGTATATTTTTAGGTCCCATATTATACAGAAGAAATATAAATACCCATTTATATAACTCTTCGTGAAACAGGTAATTTAACAGGTATTTTATTTACGTACTTTACGTAGAAATTATATTGCTTACGTACTTTTTCGTCGTTCAGTAAATGATCTGTTATTAATATACAGTAAAAATTTATATTTATCTGACCTTTGGGAACAACATTTCAATTAATGCTTCATCAAACTGAACTTTGATCAATCAAATCCATTTATCGTTTTATTGGCATAAATTTCTATCGTAATAAACTATTTACTCTTTCAAGATTTCAAATAAATGAACTTGTGAACTTATTTTAAGCACTACGTCTATCTTACACTAAAGCTGAGAATATATACATCCAAATGCACGTGTCTGATACGTACAAATATCGAAATCACGAACACAAACTTGTTTCCGCTCCTACATCCGATGGAATTTCGCGAACTGAAAATTGCGTTTGTCTCGATTACTGACTCAGTTCCGCGTCGGCTTATCGTCTTAAAAGTTTACTGGTACTCATTGTCAGTACCGTGCGCGATATTTCTCCTTGAAACGTGCCACCGCATTCTCTTCCCCGCGAAATCATCTTACGGTACGGTGTGTCTACCCGCTAGAGATTGCTTCGATAAGTTGAAATAGATTCCCGTCGCCGTTGCTTCTCGAAATGTTTGCGCTGGATATGATAATGGAAGCCTTCTCACGCAAGCTTTCTATTGGCGCAGCGTGTAACACAGATGCAACCTTGTGTATTTTTCTGGATTTATGTCAGAACACGGGAATGCTCTCGCTTGGAAACGCAAGATTTGTGGCACTGCAATTAGAGATACTTTTTGAAAACGGCCTGTCTGGTCTGTTTTAATATTCAGTTTGTTCCGCAGATGTAAACTTGTGAAAATAAAACCGTGCGTAATTTTTTGGAAAGATGTATATTTGAAGAATCAGCTGTTGCAAGAAGTAAAAATTTTAGGCTCTTTTTAGCTACTTCAGCGTTTTGGAATTTTTTGAATCTGCATTTTTGTAAAAATCGCAAATTGCACTGCTAATGTGATAACAATAAACATAGTTATGACGAATTCAATTTCAGAAACCGCGTAACGAGCAGCAAAAAGATAAAAAATCAATATTTTATATTCACCAAACGTTGCAATATGGCTTGCCCATTAAAAAGTTTATATCGTATCTCATTATTCTATGTTCGCAACATCGTATCGCGTTTCATTGCGCTCCGCTAACAATGATTTTCATCTGAGTTACTAACAACGAAATAATAGCCATCCTCCTTGAGAAAGAAAATAGGCAAACTCTACAACTTCGTCAACATTTTCTTGGTTTGCAAATAATTTAATAAAAGCCAATACAGATGACAATTTCAAGATTACATTTTCAGATACATACCTTGTATTCTGTTAATTAAATAGTTAGAATTGCACATGAGGGTGTTCTAATTCGTCTTGTTTGCGTATTTTTCTTGAGATCTTGTGCATATGAAATTTCGTATTTAAAAAATATGAATGATGAATATAAAGAATAGTGTTGACTGTAATGTTTCCTAGAGACATGTATAAATTAGAAAAAAATCATCAAAACTATAACTGAAAGATATGAAATTCTTGGATTTTCAGTATTAAAAAGAAATATCTTTATTGATATTAAACATTATCCAACTATTAGACGTTAAACCGTTATTAAGTAATTTTTTATATTTATAATTTCATTAAATTAAGATATTTGAAAACTATATGGTTGTTAGAAAGATAGGGATGAGAAATAAGAGTAATATGTATTTGGAAAATTTTATGATAAAAGTATGGTCTGATTCGAGCAATAATGCCTTTGTTTTGAGATAATAGACAACGTGAGATTTTGTCGAGCGTAAAATGCCGTCCGCGAACAATTCCGATTTCTCTGCTCGATTTCGCGAAAGAGGAATCGTAAATTGTTTCTAACCGATAGAATGGCTTTTCCACGCGATTGCTCTAAATTCAGAATTTTATATGTGACTCGATATGACTAGACACAAGATTTCGCTAATTTTACCTCGTTTATGTGTTTCCCTCGTTCTCCCATTCGGTACAACAGATTTATCGGCATTCCCTGATTATTCTTGTCGACCAAAAATGTTAATGAATATGGCCAATTTTTTATTCGAAGTATTGAGAATTTGATTTAATATGTCTATTAATATATTGAAAGAATAGGTCAATTTACATTTTCCTTATTTTACTATCTTCACTGGATCGTCAAATTATTACTATAATCCTAACCGGTTCTACATTAATATTTTATATTAATGTTACACTTATCAGATGTTTGTTATCTGCGCTATTTAAATTTCCCTTTATAAAAATAATTTATAAAAATTCTTCAAAATCTGGTATAATTTAGATAGACCAAAGAAATATTAATAAACAGATAAATCAGTAGTAAAAAGCATTACTAACATCATACCTCCTACTAAATTAAATTAGATCCTAATAAATTAGGTTAAACTTCGTTGAATTAAAATTGAAATTTTATTCCAAAAACAGATTCTAATATATCTTCATTTATAAATGTCACTCAAATTACATTTTATCAGACGATCATTCGTCAAGGAAGGATTTCGTGTCGTTTCCAGTGAGGAGGCTTACCCGAAACTGACGAAAGCATAAAATGAATCGAGTGCAGGTGAGTGAAATCGCGAAAACTGTCGTCTATTGGCAGCCCATCCGGATATTCACGCTCCATTATGGGAATAGAGGTCCGCGCGGGTTATTACCGTTAAGTCGGTTATCTTGTGTCCTCGATGAATTCCCTGGAAAAGCTTCACGAGGTATTCCGTCGTGGGAATGCGTCCAACGAACCTCGAGCAGTGCAACAAACCGGAAGAAATTCTGTTTTAAGAAACGCAACCGCGCGAGCATAGTTTACGTTATTTGAACGAGAAAATGAAGTAAAATCTTGTTCTGCGAAGCAATTACATCATTTCATGATACCCTTCATTACTTCATATTAATATCGGAATTTGTATCCACCGATTCGTAAAATTATGCGCGAAGGTATTAGTCTTATTAGAATTATGTCTTAAGGTATTGATTCTTTGTGAATGTTGTGAGTGAAGTATTGAATCGTATAAATAATACATAATACAAAACATTCTCAGTTATCTCATTTTGATAAATGGAACTAGTGAGAAAATATTATTAAATAATATGTAATAAAGACATAAAAGAATTGTTGCAGTCGCCTTAATAAAAAATGTTCATTGTTAAATTATTTTTATTTTTATTGTAGATCACTTTTTTATATTTGGATAACGAGATTTGTTTTATTGTTATATTGTTGTTGTATACAGTAATTATTATTCAATGAATTGAAAAATCAAATTTTATAATGAAATTATTTTCTTTCGAGAGAAACATTATACATATCAAATGAACTGTATTAATAATATAATATTTCATTAAACTTGTTGTGTATACCATTCGTTGGTACGAAGTTAAACAATAGACATTTTGGAGTAATTCATTTTAATGACCTCTTGCAAGCTGTACAAATTATTATTCATGATGGGCATCTTGTATCTTGTAAACGATAACAAAATTATTATGAACTTCGGGCACTCGTACTACATCATAATGTATATTATAGATCATAACACAATATTAAAGCATTAAAATATTATTCAGCACTAATAATTAACATAATTTTAATGCGACCATAATATTTTTGTATTGTTAAATGAAAATAGTAGAATTGCATCGTTTAACTTTCCAATTGATGTTACCACGTTAATGTATTTCGTGCCGCTTTAATTTTATTAATTGTAATATTTACATATTACAGTTTGTTTATATGAAATGTGAATGTATATAATAATGTTATGCTGGGAACTACACATAGCCTGTAATTTTATTTAAAACGTTCCAAAATTCTTGCATAAATGGCAACTCATCAGCGACAGAAACATCTTAATCCAAACTTCACATTGATGCTGTTCCTTTTTAATTGATGAAAGCTTGAGAAAGTGAGATATCGTATCAGTTACTGATTACTTGTCAATTTCTTCTTTTATTAATCGTATTTTATATAGTAAAGTATATATAATACTTTAAGTTATTTGTTAGTCATATAATTTTTAAATACGTAAAAAAAAAAAATAGAATTAGCAGAAAAAACGATGTACACTGCATTACAAAGAATAGGAGTCTTAAAAAATAAAAATGTTGTATACTGTGTTAGTAAAAACCAGTAATCAATCTCATCAGGATTAATCGTTTAGTTTTTGGAAACTTGATCACTACAATATTGAAATGAGCAAATTTTCCAAGGACAAGAGTAGTCAATTTATCATTTAAGTATGTCCTGCATAGTTTCCTAAGATATTTACATATTAAAATTTAACAACTCCATTTCATCAAAACGAATCAAACAGTTTTCTTCAAATTTATCACTTTCCTATATCATCCGACCAGTAAACGATATACAACGAAAAAAGCAATAGAATCTAAAAGAAAGAAGACTACCCAATGGTACTAATAATCGTACCGTTTCTGCAGAAATTCTTCTCACTTTAGCGGAAATTATTATTTTCACGATGCAGTTTAAATCCAACCCTATTAAATTTTCTTGGTGTGTCCTGTTTTCCTTGCACTCCCTAGGTTTGCGGTTCGGGACATTTTATTTCAGCGCCATAAATTTCGTCGAACATTTCGACGGTACGGAGACAAGACGCACATACACTCAGCATTCTCTACGCGAGAATCTATGGCTAGCAGCTGAGACACAATTCCGACGAGTTACGATTCACAATATTTTTCGAACGTACGAAAGAAAGAGAGAGAGAGGGGGGGGGGAAAGAAAGAGGAAAAAAAATAGAAAATCGATCGTTGGATAGCTAGAAGCTCGACGGCGAAGAACCACTTCCGACCTCTCCGCGAAAAGAAATGCGTTACGAGCAAAGAGATCCTGTTGCTACTGTGCAAAATGTCTCCCACGTGCCAGCGCGTAAAATGTTTTCGTTTTGCATGGCCTACTCTCGAGCCGCATACGCCCATTTTTCAATCATTTTATTCCTTATTTTGCCATTTTTCGCCGAATTAAGAACCGCTCGCAAACTTCTGCTCAGCGAGACTAGCCAAGTGGAATCAACAATTAAAAACATTACAGGTGCCAAGACGTTGTTCAGTCAACATGAATTTCTAGATAGATTAGATTGCTCTAATAGTTTTATATATTCTATATATTTTTATATATATTAGCTGGTGTTACGTCGGCCGGCTCTCTATCTAGACCCGGCCATACGCCACGAGACTTTCGATGGATCGTATTCCCAACCGTCGCGCGCGATACTACAATGTCGCGGACCGATCACCTCATGAGACCGGCGAAATACCTACAATGTCTCTATAAGCTTCGAATTCGGTCCGGTATTTTTCCAACACCCAAAAAGGGGCGTACATGATCGTAGCGCGAACGGTGGCGTGATCCGGGCTTGGTGGGGGTCGTCTTCCAAGACAAAAAAGAAACCATCGAAGGGCGATCAGTCTCATCTGCAGATTCACATTAAACACATCGAAAAGTCGGGTTACAAATAATTCACGTTCAGGTTAGTCATCTTTGAGGAGGCGAATCGAAAACATTGAAAACTTGTCAGCACGCGCATTTATCGTTAATTATCTGTTGCTCTCTACTTTATTGTTATAAATACAGATTCTATTATCCCTGTTAACGCAGTGTTAATTTATTCAAACACCCCTATTATCCCAAACGAAATAGGGGATCGATCATTTCGCGGCGTCGATTGTAAGATCGTAACGGGAACTTACGACTCCCGTTGACGTGCTTTCTCGTGAACGCGTCTCTCCACGAGTGAACGAAACAATACATATATACTACATATATACTATACATAAACTAGTTTTTGTATGTGCTTCAAACAACAATAACGCTGTCGTTAATTAATACATTCCATAGTAGGTCCTACGTTCCAATTAATACTATTTTTGCTATATTTTTTTATTATTCCTACTACACAAAATTTATATTTTATAGAAAAAAAACAAGAACATGACAAGAAATTATTTTTTAATATTAGGTTGTCTCAAACATGAAACTTAATCTGTCTAGTGTTGCGGTCTTCATCTCAATAGAATAAAATGGATCCATACATAATTCAATAAAATAATATAAAGCAAAAAATGTTGTGCATCTATTATTTCCTTATAAAACGAAAGAAAATTTTGGGACAACCCAATATTTTATTATTGTTACGACCGTTCGCGGAGAGACACGATCACGAGGAAAAGTGTCAGCGAGAGGCGTAAATTCTCGCTACGATTCAGATAATCGACGCCGCGAATTAGTCGTTCCCCTGTTTCGGTTAGGACAACAGAGGTGGTTCAATGAATTAACACTGTGTTAACAGGGTTAATATAATATGTATATTTTTAACAATTATGAAAATATTAACAAGAAACAAATAATTGGTTTAACGATGAATACGATTGATATCTCGATGAATTGTTTTTCGTTCGACTCCTCGAAATGGACTTTTAGTTATCTCGTTACAACCTCTCGATGTGCACCGTTTGTACTTTTAGATGAGACTGATCGCTCTTTGATCATTTCTTTGTCTTCTTGGAGACGACCCCCACTACGTTCGGATCAAGCCACTGTTCGCGCCTATGAATACGTGTGCCACCTTCTTTATATGTATAGAGTAACGGACCGAAATCGAAGTTTCTAGAGCGCGACGTTTGATGACGAATATGCGCTTGCCGCTACATTGTATAGATTTCGCCGGTCCTGTAAGACGATCCGTCTGCGACACTGTAGTGCCGCGCGCGACGGTTAGGAACACGGCATATAGCGAGCCTCGTGGCGTAACAATTATTAACATTAATATAAATTATAAGTTAATTCTGAGAAAGATTAGTACATGTGTGTAGGTTTAATTAACTTACTAATAAACTTTAAAGCATATCACAATATCATTTATCTTTCTTACTATCCATAAATATATTTTTGATGAATATAATTGAAAAATATTAT
This sequence comes from Bombus hortorum, assembly GCA_905332935.1. Taxonomy (NCBI): domain Eukaryota; kingdom Metazoa; phylum Arthropoda; class Insecta; order Hymenoptera; family Apidae; genus Bombus; species Bombus hortorum. Next base: position 13,946,357 of record HG995193.1, read on the forward strand.
CTTCTTCTGTTCCCCATAAATTTGCCTCTAATGAGATTAATAGCATGTAATGGGTTTACCAAATTTTCATCTATTTTTCCTCCACAAATGTTTCAAGTAAATAGATGTAACAACAACTATGTACACACGAACACTAAAATTTTTACTAATATCCATTACTCTGAGACACGCAATTAGTAACCCATAGGATGGTTCTCATCAACGCGAAGAACCAATCAGTTAATGATCAATTAATCATTCAGCTAGAACAGAATCATTTCGGTTGCTCGTAATCAGTCTACTACAATGAATCTGGCGTGCAATTAGCGTACAATACTTCTTGGAAGTACGTCGTATCGATTCAGCGTACCGGAATAGTAATTCACGCGATCGTTAGAACACATGATACACTTTATTTTCACTCGCTTATTCGTTTTTCTACCTTCTCACCTTCTCGAAATGCGCGCCAATGTTGCACTTTAGGCGAACTTTTTCGCTCGAGCCACATAGGACATTTATAACGGAAGTTTCCTTTGCTCATGATCGAAAATTTCGCACCCGTTGACGCAAAATACTCGTGGGTGCCGATGAAATTCGTCGTTTCACGACAAGTTTCCTACGAATCAAGGCAATTTTCGAACAAAGGACGGGTTTCATGGATGTCAAGGCAAACGATTGGATATAGTTGGTTTGAGACAAAAATTTACCTAAAATATTATTCTCTAAGAAATGATACTTGCTTGAAGTATCGTAAGATTAAAGATGAAAAATCGTTTTGATATTGAAATTATCTTATAAAGCGTATGTGTGAAAATATTCGATGCGAATTTCTCTTACTTTTACTACATTTTCCTTATTTATTTAAAATTATTAAAAAGCAGCTGAAAGCATGTATTTTTAATCATATAATCGGAGAGAGGAGATAATTTATATTTTAATTATTACAACAACATTAACTATTTAATATAGTAAATTTATTCACATATTAATATAAGATATAAAGGTAGTTTCATATATCCGAAGCTGAAGAATACACGTAAGAATAGAAACAATTAGATCGGCCACTGAGGCGAACGAAAATAGTAAGTAGAAATGGACAGTTTATGAGCAGACATATTATACAATTACCAAGCAGAAGCTATATGACTTATAAACCGTTTAGGAGAAGCATGATAAGGCACACCTTCCGTTTCTTACTAGAAATTTCAACGTTATGAAATTCACTACATTGTGAATTCCACATTGTCAAAGATGTTTTTCATTGAATACTTTAAAAAAAATATCATTTTACTTTACGGTTAAGTATAACATTGGATTTGTACAAAACTCCGCGGATTTATTACTTATTTTTGAAAGATTTATGTACATCAAACTGTTATAAACTATATTATATTAAAATATAATCAAAATACCACCAAAAATATTTTACTACTGACGCTATTTTCTATATTCGTTTCGATTAAAAATTATTTAGTTTAACATATTTATACTATTGTAACTTTTTAAATAATATTATTTGTTCCTTATCTTCCTTAGCGCGAGAAACTTCGTGAGTCCCTTCTTTCTTTTTTTTTTTATACTGCAGAAAACTCGTTCATCAAAATGAAAAGCTGTCGTGGAAATTGAATTTTCTGCTCAACAAATGTCGTGGCGCCAATTGCTGAACTGTCCAACGTTGTTTCATCATTTCATAATTGGTTTTACAATACTCGTATCCCGTTCATCCATGTGGACGGACTAACGTTTAGTTCCACAATCAAGGAGGGTTCTAGCTATTCGAATCCATTGCTCATCGACTTCCCGATTATAATAGCACCTATAAACGTGACACTTTTCGATACCTGGAAAATTCTTGCATGAAATTTTCAAGCCGATCGGAAATTAAGTTATCTCGTATTAAACCAACCAACGTAAGCGAGAATTGAAACGAGGCACTCTTGGTCTCTTTTAACTTTGTCGAAAATCTATACGTCTCGAATATTCGAATATTTTTTAGTTTTTCATGATACTTTTCAAACTTATAAATCTTACAAAGTATCTCGAGATGAGAGATAATAAGTTTTATAGGATTAAATAATTGAGTTCTAAAAGATACGACAGTTAACGTAACATTTCAATAAAGACCAAATATTCCCTCACCCAAATTTCTATTCCAATAAACAGACTACATTTGAACTTACAGACTATATTTTTGCAAATTCATATTTTTTCTGGTATAATTAAAAAAATGGAGTGTATGTAGAGTATTGTTTTATCTATTATATCATACAGAATACTTTAGTTTGCTTACTTTATATATTTTTGCATATTATATGTATTTTCTGTATTTTTGCATCTTAAAATTTTTCACAAATTTCACAAATGTATTTAGAATTTACATTAACTTACAGAATCGCAATCTAACACTTCAATTACTATTTAACATTTCAATCTCTTTATCTAAAACTAATATAATTTCCTAAAAGAAAATTGCGACCTAATACATCGGTACAAAATATCATATCATATATAAAGAGTTTACGATACAGTACTTTGTCACAATAGCTAATAATTCACTCTTCTATTTAATGAAATAAAAACACCCAAGAATCTTATGGTTTCCGAAAAAGAAAGTTGCCACTGTCGTCAAACGGAGGGCTGTGATTTCCCATGGCAATTCCGCTCGACCGGCAATTTTATTCTTTAATCAGGCGACAAAACAAAGGGACGAAAGCGACAATATTACTGGAGAGGAGATAAAGCGAAGCATCGGAACCTTCTGTCTTTTCGTCGCGAAGAAAGAATCTGGCAGGGCGAATATCGAAAGTTCTCGTCACAGTGAAATTTTCGAAATTCGACGAGTTGGGCCGAGCAATCATTCAAACGAGCTGTGTTTAATTACGGTTAAACACGGTTTGGTCATCATTGGACGAGGGGATGAGGGCGAAAAGAACTACAGAAGCTGTTGTGAAAGAAAGGGCCAAGATGGAATGGGTCTGTGTATTGTGTGGTAAGGGATGAAATTGATTGATGCGCCGCTTCCGTTCCAGACTTCGAAAGCAACGTCGTTGGCTCTCTTCTTGTTTCAAGAAACGCATTAATCTGAATTATCAACCACGAAGGAAACACAGAGGAAGTTGGTGAAACACACGCCAAGTCTGTCTGTTCTCTGCCTTGGAGTAACTTAAAATAGAGGAAGGAAATAAGTGTAATTCTTTTTAATCTTGATTACATTTTTCTTCTCTCTTTCTTGTGTGAATGGTATGAAGAAAGGGTACAATTGCTACATTATGAATACTTACGCAACTTGATATTTGTATAAGAATAATTAAAAGAATAGGATCTATGCAGAAATTCGTATATATTTTGAAAATTTTATATTTTACATTTTATATCTGATATATTATTTGGTAATTCAATGAACGATGAACATTTATTATTTATATTATTATTATTCGATAATTATTACGATATTAAACAAATATATATTACAATTTAAATATCCCTTGATTTGACCATTTTTATTTTAACACTAGGATTAAAAAATTGCCAGAATGTTTGTTTTTGTAATTATTGAATATATACAAATATCTTTGGCAAAGTTAATATTGGCTCTCATTATGGTAGAAATCTAATTATATGCATATAGGTTGTTTATTCGACCATTCGCTGAGAGACGCGTCGCGAGAAAACACGTCAACGGGAGTCGTAAATTCTCGTTACGATTAGATAATCGACCCCACGAACTGATCGATCCCCTTATTTCTGTTAGGATAATAAGGGTGGTTTAATTGAGTTTACACTGAATTAACACGTATAAATTAATGTTTATTCCAATAATTTTGTAAAAAAGATAGTTACGCTGTTGCGTATGTACAAGTTAAGTAAGTGATTGATTTAAGGGTAGAGACCCGTTACAGATATGTGTTGACTATTCTAACGATGAAGAATCAGTGAAGTTTAGTGACGATGCTGTGTTGGAGGAAAGCTAGTGATGTGTGTGTCTGACACGGGACTATCGGATTTGTTAATGACAATTTTGGTTAGAAAAGTGAGGGCAGTAGACATTGTTTCTGATTGGATAATAAGAAGATTGGTGGACTAGGAAGGGTCTTAGCCGCCCTCGATAGAATGTTGCTAGTGGGAAGCATCATACGAGAGAAAAACTGACTTCCCCGTGTCTTCTCGTAGTAAACATTAATAATAAACTTTAGAAAATGCTTTAGTAAAAAGATCTTTATTCGGTTTGAAGGACTTTAGCTAGAAAGTTCCTGAGATTTACGGTCGGTCCTTAAGACTATTGAGGGTACGCAATAACGGTGTGCAGACATCTGGATGCCACCTCGCTCGCGGTGAGTGGCCTGGTTTAGGTAGAGAGTCGGCCGACGTAACATAGGTACCATTTGGTTCCATTACACTACATTAATTATATTCATCTGTATTATTAATTTATGATTAATAATGAATGCAATGATAGTACGAAAATATGAGAAGAGGGAAAGAAAAAGTTATTCGAATTTCCATCTTTTTAAACGAAAAAATTGTTTTATAGCTAGGATCAATCTCAGCGTCAATTTATAATCGGGAAATACCATTCGCTTGGGTGGTTGATTTCAATTTCCCTGAAATTAATTTATCCGAGAGACATACGTACGTGAATTTCTGCGTAGTGCAAAATCGAGATGGTAAAATTTCAATCGCGAATATTTATCGTTGTAATGTTGTCGAAAAATTTCCATGCATTGCAAACGAAACGCGCCACGAGTACGTTTGAAATAGATCTTTGTTCATTACATTCTCTCTGAAAACATTCATCAATGTATGTTTCGATTGCCTTTTATTTTATTGCATTTTTATTATACCACAAATTAATTAAACAATGATACAAAAGTTACATCTTGAAAATTGGTTTAGATAAAAGATCTTGATCATAATAACCAAATATGTTGAAATATTTAAATAATAATAATAATATTAATAAAAATTGTACATTCTTTAAAATTCTTTAAAAATCCTGGGAAGATTGTTGTTAAAAATATGTTGTAATTTCCACTTAATATCAAAATAATTATTTTGATTATTTTAAACGAGCACTCATTACTAAAGATCTTTTGTATAATAGTATCTTATTTTATATTTTTAAAGTATCTTTGCAGTAATCATGATATTATTCATAATTTAGTATGATATTTAATTATTAATAGGTACAACAACTTTAAAAACGTCACTTGTTATAGTTTAATTTTAATTTTTTATAGAATTATGTTTCATCAGATTGTCTAAATTATTGAAACTCAAATACAAACTTTTAATGAATATAGTATGTAATACAACTACAACACGATGTTTGCATTGGTCGAAAAAAATCCGATTATATGTGATTTCATTAATTCGACTGTCCAAGTTATGGAAAAAAAAGAACAGCCCTGTGAGAGTGGGAATAATTTTGCAGTAAGTTTTGATACCTCTGCAATGTTTAATTACGTTCACAGCGAGAATGTTTATGAAAACATGTTGTTTGTAATCGACTTACACTGTATTGTATTTTTTCGATCGTTGTCTGATGAATATTCTATAGAAGAATAAACAGGATGCGCGTTCATCTATTCCCACATCTGGTGTCAATATTTATCCTGTTTTCAAACGAATACCTTCAATCAATATTTATGCGTTGCGAAAAGAAAATATTTATAGTTAGAATCACAGCAGAATCCGAAACTGTTCCTGCAATAAATTAATAATTATTGTGTATATTCATACATTATATAAATATTTACTAGAAAATGACCTGATTGCATTATTGGCCGTTTAATATCTAAAAATTGACTTGTAAATTCGTAGAATCGTTGATTTCAATGAAATCTTGATAATATATTAATATGTATGATATAACAGGTTTCTGATAAAGATTTTTATACGAATTGATTCTTACAAAAATCTCTTAGCGTTTGTATATAAAGTGAACTTACGACTTTGCAAAATATATTACAATAAGTTGCCACGGTTAAAACAAACGATCACTTTGTTCCATTAACTAGATTATCTGAATTGTCCATTTGGCCACGGAAATAGAAAAGTTAACTTCCGTTCTACCTCGTTACATCCCACGGGTTCGTTGCAATCCAAGAACGAAACCTAGAAATGTTCCAATCGAAGAATGTAGTTTCTCAGTAGAAAGCGTTTACTACCGATAAAACGTTTAACTAATTGGATTTTTCTAATGTCGTAGCGTTGCAAGCGTGTTGATTGAAGTATATTAATCTGCAGATATATACAATTATAATCGCACTACTATAGCTTCTAATAATTACAAAATTTATGGATTTCGTATGAATTTTCAAATATTAAAATATTCAAATTCCCAAACTTTCAAATTTTCAAATTGTGCAATCATCGAGTTTTCAAATTCTCAAATATCCAAACCTTTAGAAATTTTTTGATACAAAATTTAGAGGTCGAAAATATACCGAATTGAGATTCTTGAACTCCTACGTTAATTTTTAATGAAGAGAAGTTTTTTCTGTTAATTGTGCAACGCGAGAATAAATACATTTCATTATTTTTCTTCGCAAAGTTATATAATTAGAACTGAGATCGTTCCATCGAGAACTGGGTTGATACTCTGCGAACTTGTCTTGCTCTTTATTTCGAGAGAAATTTCGAGCTAGATTTTTAAATGCAGGAGATAGAGACAATCCTTCAACCGCAGAAACTGGGATATTGAGATAACTGAGATAACGAATCATTGAGTTCTAAAAGGTTGGCATCTTTTTTTTTTAGTTGTTCAAATGAAGAACAGGGTTTGTTCTGGTTTGTACGATGAATTTCGTAACCAGCTCGTATTACACATCTTCCGGTTTCCGTTACGATGAAAGTGATCGAATTTCGTTGCGAATTGGGAACATAGTACATAGAACAGTACATAGTTACATTTTCGAGGTTCTTGAACTTCAACGGATTCGATTTGTTGAAGGAGAAGCTGAGCAGAAGTGAAAAGTATTTTTAATGTAAGTTTGGAATATTAAACAAATAAATTTGAAATTCTTTTATATTTTTAGATATGCTTAATGAATGTAAATTATTAGGAGAGGAAATTTGGATAATTAAATAAAATAATTAAAATTCAAGAGAAAAGAAACTTTATATCATTAAAATTTAGCTTAAATCAGAATTTTGAAGAAATTCATTCAAGAAAGAAAATGAACGAATTGGAAGAGATGTTAATCATAATATTATTCAAATTTATAATTCGTAAATTTGTTAAATTATAATATTTAATACTTCATGATCTTTTTAGCAGAATTTGTGTTATCGATAGTAACACTCAACTTTTGTTTTGAATTTAATTTCGCAACATTGTTATTTCTTATTCTATGACATATTATATGGATACATTACAAAGTGTACAAATTAAAATTCCAAATTTTAAATTGAGCTGGTTTCTGAAAATTCCGTCGACGTAACGGATGATATTGCTGTCAATGATTTTAATTAACGCTATCATTAAACATGACATTAAAAATTCAAGAATGAACGAAACGCTTCAAATTGTCGTTTACAGCTGAGATTGAAGTTGGACGAAAATTAATTTTTAATTTATGTACGCTTTTAATGCATTATAATTATATGCAGCGTTATTTTCCTGTTTAAAATGGCAGTTCCGTAATATTTTTGCTTTCAGTGTTTCTGATTTTCGATCCTTGAAGAAATTTTGAAGATTTTTTCTTAAAATTCAATATAATTTCTGTTGTTCGTTAATTACAATTTTATAATAAAATTAGCAAGATAAAGAATACCTAATAACATTTTTATGCTTTCTTAAATATTCTATAATTTTAGTCTTTTTTAACTCAAAATTTACCACGAAAATCTAAAAGAGATAAAAAATAGTTCACTAAAATCTGTAAATAAGCAAAAAATGTTATCGTCATCAAAATTTTCCTAACCTTAGCTTTCATTAATTCAACATTTTCTGTTAAAACCTGATAAAATTAATAAACAACCAGAAAACAATTCTTCTAGCAATTATCTCAGTTCCCATTACATTTACCTTCGCCTTTTATACATTTCAATTTCATTGTATACGCTTAAGTAGCGTCGCAACGTTTGTAGACGTTTACACCACCGTCTGGTATCCCTTCGATCGAAGGGATGTTGCGCTAAGCCGACGGTAAGCTTTCGTTTCGAGTACCCTTTAAAGCTCGGATTAACCGGCGGACAAATTGACTTGTGGTTAACTTTGACATCATTTGATTAATCATATGCAAATCTCAAAGAAATCTCTTTTCATTTTTCTATCGCGAAATCAAATCAAAACCTGTTGAAATCGAAAGGAATTTCACTCATTTTAGCTTTTTATCAACAACCTTCAATCAAATAGTTCCGTTAACTTTCGCTCATTATATTTTACTTATTGGTTGCTTTAGGTTAGTTTTTTCAACACTTTTTTTTTGTTATTTTAAAGCTGTTGGCTTCTTTATCTGTACATGCATTGAACAAGTTGTCGTTCTGTCAATTAACGTTGAATATTTTTCATAGAAAAGTGATACTGAAATTGGCTAAAAAGCGAGCAATATTTTGACGTGACGTGACATTTTAATTAAACCTGTGTAATTATATGCTTTTGATAAGGTGATGGTTCGTTGCACCGCTTCGTTATAGTGTCCTCAACAGTCTTTCGTTTGGCGATTAACTAATAGATTTTAGTTATCGTCCCATTCGTGTGATGTAACGAATATTGTGGTTAAAAAATACGTAATTTAAATTAATATGATTATTGCGAATTATTAGATCAACTTTTTTAGGCTTTTTAGGTTTAGGGAATGTTGTGACACAGCTCAAATTTATAAGAATAACATTTTTTAAACCAGTTCTCTGGAACTGTGCTCCGTTTTAGGAATATTCATTATCTATACTTGGTAAGAATCTTTACAAATACATGTTTGCTATTAATTCGAAAGAACTGTATGAAACGTGTATACATATTTAGAACGCAAGATACAATTAAAAGCATCGAGGTTTCAATCTAAAGCCCCCTCATCCAGTCGCGGGTTTCAGAATCTTTAATTATTACAAGCCATACAATACACGAATACAACGAATATCGAGAAAAATTGTATGCTTATAATCTGGACTTATTTAATTACAGAAAGAATTTTTAAAAATTTATATAAATGAAATTCGACTTTAAAATATGGAATCATACTACAAATAATACAAATGGAATTCGATATTATACAACACTTGATGAATAACACAATTTTCTACCGAGGCTGCGTTTTTTAAATTATTTTCTCAATATGAATTTACATAAAAATTAGTAATTCGATAATAATTATGGAGGAAGGCCACCAGCGTCCACGCAACAATATGTACAACACATAAACAAACAATTTGTCTTGCCTACTTATCAACAGAAACCGGGGAAGCCGTAGCAACCCGCAAAAGCGTATTGCAACCGGTTTTCCAAGAGGAGTACGGTCTCGGCTGAATAAACAACGCTGAAATTTAACATCTCCCTCCATCTCTTTCCTCCACGTTCCTGTTTCCGTTGTTTTCTGCGGTGTGGCAGAGCAGAAATTCGGAGCTGTTTCACAGCTTGACCCGCGCCATGAAAACGTGGACAGGATGCACTTGAAATAAGAGGTCAGCCAGCAGGAGGTTGAAATCGCGGTGCAGCCGGAAAATACGCTCGCGATAAATGTACCACCCTATGTATTTACATCTTTCGGGACAGGTTTATGGTTGAACGAGAACAGAAATACAGACCCCGCTACAAGGGTGGTTCTGCTCCGCGTTCGAAGCCGACGTTCCGGTTGTTTCGTTCTCTGATTCTCGGTTTGCCGTTAGTGTTTCTCTTCTCCTTTTTGTTATTACCTTGTGATTGATGGTTTGATGCTCTGAACTCGAAGTATTTTTAAGTGAAACGATAATTTACATTAAGGATGATAAATTGTGTATTAGAATTTATATTGTAAATCGAATAAAATTGCTGCAGTTAGGCTTTTAACATGTGATTCCCTTTTAGTGAAATCAACTTCATTTAAAACTTCAAAACTTTTCTACCTTCTAAATTACGTATTTCCTATTTCGTTTCAATAGCTAATATCCTATATTTGTGATACGGTGTGATGCAGGGCATTAACGCGATATCATACTGAAATTACGAAGGAAATATGATATTCGGATAATAGAACGTTTAGATAATAGAAATGAAGGTTCTGCCGTATTTGGAATAGCAGATAAGGTTATATTCGGTTAGGATAATCAATATTCATATACTCTTATGTAATAGTCAAGTATTAGACAACTTTTATAGAAATGGAGCTAAAATTGATATTCCACGTAGTGATATTCTTCTACTGTCGATAATTACAATACTTCTCTATATTATTTTATGCTTTCGTCAAAAGTATGGTTTCACTCTTTTATTCTTTCTCTGAAATTACAATTTGTCGACCGTATTTAACAAAAATTCCTCGATAGCTGAACGTAATTTGATATCGAGCAGTGTTTTCACATGTTAACTATTGTACAAGCATGTTTTACAGGGTGGTTCATTCGAAACTCAACTTTTACTGGGTAACATCGATTTACTACGTTTTATAACATAAATACAACAAATATACGCGGTATATTGTTTTTATCGTGGTATTAAAAGTTGTGGCGAAATTTTCGCTTATCATTGCGCAAACATGCTTCAAAGTTAATAAGAGTATTTTATAAATGAACCAGGATTGGTACCGAGTCAACGCCATAAAGATACGATGATTTCGTGCGGTTTCCTTGTATTTACCAAACAAAGACTGTATTCATGTCGCAAATATCCAATTCGGATGCGGCAATTCACGTTGATATTGGTTTACCGTTCACACAATTTGGCCGAAGTTCATTCTGAAAGAGGCTAAAGCTTAGTTTCCAAACTTTAATTCATACGAATGATATTCACATAAAACAGACTATAGAATTTATTGGTGTAATAAATCAACCTAATGGTCATTGTAACTTGATTGCTTCTGTTGCTTTTGTGCAATGAGCTATTTAGCTCTAGTATTGTAGTTGCATTAAGAAGCAGGAAGAAATTTGGATGAAATTTGCAAAACAATGATAACCGAATCTTCTAATTTTTGATAAATTATGCTATAGATTAACAAAGGCAAATATTTTTCGTTAAGAATTTTCATCAAAAGTCTTTATGAGAAATTTCTAAAAATAATATAAACCATCTTATACTGTGTTTTACAAATATCTTGTTTGTTTCCAAAAACCAATTAAATTGATTTCCTTGTTCCCTGAGAAAGAGGAAGAAAACCTATTCGACGAACAAATTCAAACTTTTCCAATCTACTAACCGATAATAACCACACTATTCAAAAACCAACCACAATTTTAAGCACTACAATCATCTCGAAAACTTTCTGTTGAATTAACTCAAAAACTTGGCTCAAGAGTATCCTCTTTGCCATCAGCGAATTGTATAAAACTACTCTTTATCAAACTTCTAGTCCGATTTCTTTTACCCCAACTTCTCCTACTTTTAAAAGCACCATTTTCGAGAAATTTCATAGGAATTCACAAATGCGGACAATGCAGAGAAACCATCGCAAATTCTACTATATATCATATTAATTTCCACACGAGTCGAAAAGAGTATAAAAGGCTTAGCTCGAAAATCAAGTTATCTCGAAGACACGTGAAACCTTTACGATTACTATCTTAACGTGGGACACATGATTCGAATATCGTATGCACGATTGTTCCATCAAAGTACTCACATACGCGATGTAGGCTGCGTTACATTAGTAGCTGTGGCATACAAGCCTTTCGGATCGTATACCACAATGGCTACAAGATAAAATATTTATAAGTATATATATATTATAAGTATATAATATATATAATATATATATATATATATATATTTATAAGTAAAATATTTTTGGCCACGTTTGTGGGTCGTTCGTTCAAGAGCACACTGGAATTCAGGCGAATAAACGCGTGGAACGGCGATCGACCCATTGATTGCATGCGAGCGCATTTTGATCGAAGATTAATCGAGTACAGCTCCGTACGATTCGTAAAAGTGTACAAATATTTGCAACGGGAGATTATAATGTGATATCCGTATGCTTTGGTGCAGGATTTGGAATTTAATTGCGAGCGTGAGAAATGGAAAGAGATTTTAAAATGTCGGTTTAGCTGTGTGATGTGATGTTGGCAATACTGAACTTTAATTGATATTTGTAGTTAAAGTTATGTTGAATGTTTGTGGTTAAAGTTATGTGAGACATTTGTAGGTATATTTGTAGTTGAGATTATGTAGAATTAAGCTTTAAAGTATCTATATTTCTGTAACGTTACACGTGATTTTATGATAACAAAAATTTAAGTTTTTTTCTTATAAAGTAGCTTACAATGTAACTTTATATAATTTTAATAGATATCTTATTTAACGATAAATTCCTTTCACATTAAAACAACAATATTTATAATTACAACATTAAAATGGCTGTGCAATTTAAAAAAATCTGTTAATTAAATCATGTTTTATCGCAAAATAAATTTAATCAAATTTGTAGATATTAAGTCGCTATTAAAATTAAAACATTAATTAACTCTTAGGTACTTTCGATTCCAAGTCTCTTTGAATTTTTTTGACGTAACTTTACGGTGGAAAATGAATAAAAAAAAGCCGAACATCAAAGAGGAAAAATGTAGTGGGCAGTTTCGAGGACGAGACCAAGCAGAATCATTAATTTTCAAGCATCGAACGAAATAGAAGCCTAGAATTAAAAGCATTACGAATTGATTCGGAAAAAAATTTACGCGCATACATGAGAGAGGGCAAATTTCATATCGTAGAAATTTATACTAGGGCCAGCTACACGTCGTATCGACAGTATAAAATAATGACCATTTCAAAGAGAACTTAATTCTTTGTCGATGCTTTTTGTTGCTTGATACGACCTCCCATCGATATCTCTTGTTACTCGTCTCCCTTTTTCATTGATTTTCAATATGCCTAATAGATATCGGTTCCATGTTGCAGTACTTCTGAATGTTTCGTTGTAATATTTTTCACATCAAACGACATGTATAATTGCTATAAAGCCAGAAATTAGAAAATTCGTACTAATTTATTGCAATTCATTGCTGACTACAATCTTCATTCGATTTGTGAATGGAACTCTTGTAATGTATCATATTTTATACAAACAAATACATTTATTGCACAAGTAATTTTTTTCGAAATGAACGATGGACAAAAGAAATAAAGTATTTTCAAAGTGTAGAAATATATTTAGGAAATTTTGGAAGTATCTAGAAAATTCTAAGCAATTGTAAAAAATTCGCATATTAAATAATAAATTTCAAAGTAATAAATTTCAAAGTTTGAAGATTTGAACTTTGTTTTTTTGCTTTTCTGCGCATACAGCTCCAATGTACGAAGTAACATGATTTCATGTTACTTAGAAGATAAAGTTACGAGGAACGCAAAATTCAGAGATTAAAAGCTTTAAAACGGAGAACATCATAATACAAAGTATACGTACATAAGTGTATTGTGGTTATGGTTTTTTAAAGTTCTCGAAAATATGAAAGTAGCATGCTGACTCGGTAGGTAGTGTCTAAAAGCTGTCGTCAAATGGATACGTGATATTAAAAAACAAAAGATGTATCTACTTGAAACAAAAGTCGTACGTAGAACAAAGAAGATAACAGGAAAGGTCAGAAATATTTTCGTATGAAAAAATTCATAATCCACTTTCTATAAGAAAAACAGTTTCCACAATAAAGTGTTTCTAAGACATAGTTAAAACGGAATAAGTTTCTTGCTCTACATGTTTAATGTTTTCAAAGAAAATGTATATACATAACATAAGTGTTTGGCGTATATCATGTAACTTAACGGTAATTATATTTTAAGAGATTCGTCAAAATCTCGGAAACGCACTAGTGAAAGAATTGCAAATTAAAAAAGGCATACGAGCAAAAATTTATCGAATTTTAAAACCTATTTCCTATTATGGTAACATAATCAAATAATACAATAGGTGAAACAACATTTTTTAAAACATTCAGCAGCGCATCGAAGTAAGTGTTTCAAATGACTCTTTATTAAAATCAGAACAACTTCGTTCATAAAAAATGCGACATAGATAAAATAAAAAATTAGAAGCTTTTCGAAAAAAATGTTCTTCATCAATCAGCGAGACGATCCAAGATATTTGAAGGTAAATCCTCGAGATGTCGAAAGATAGATCGCGATTGCACTGGTGGTTGTCGAATCGCCGTGAAAAGCGATTCCAGGAGCGGGCCACACTCGTCTGCGTCTCGTGATACTCGCCGCGAATGTGACGAGGATATCTTCCATGGGGGTCGATCTTTTTCCTTCTGGCACACTTGTAAAGAGCGTGTGGAGTTAATGAGACGGAAGAACGGGCGGCACGATATTGCAAGTTTGAGAAATAGCCTCATAAAGGCGTTACAGCACTGCTGAAACTCGAGGCGAAGCCCGGCAAGGATTGAAACGTTCACGAGATTCCGGACAAAAAAAGCCGCTGTCATAAGTTTCTAAGACATACGATCGTGCTTCGTGTAATTACGCGTTGGTAATCTCCGCCCATGAGCTTTACAACGTGTATTAAAGACATAACGGGCAATAGTGGAAAGCTTCGAAGTATCGGGGATCTTTGGTTCGTAGTTTCAGCCAACGTGGATGGTTTACAGTGAAATGCAACGACATGTGATTGGAATTGTTGTATTTTCTGATATTTTGGTTAGCGAGTTGTTTATTAGTATAAATATGATGTAGGGAGTGGAATTTTAGGCTTTTTAATTTTTCGATTTGGAGGATGAAGGGATATGCTGAGAATAATATAAGAAGGGATAAGTCATTGTACAATAGGAATCTTAATAAGATCTGAGAAACGATGCTTCAAAATAATCTGCAAAACAATTTATTCAGTTAATTAGGAAGGTAAATTCAAATTGTTTAATGCTGCAGGTTAAAAACTCTAAACGTCAAAAAATGCAGATTTATTGTAAATTTCAATATTCAAATTTAAAGATTAAAATTCAAAGTTCAGATCTAAATATCCAAATTGTTAAATATCCCAGTTCAAAAATTTAAGTTATAAAACTTGATAGTGTCTTTGTACTAGCCTCTTCAACTCACAAAATTAAAATAGTTTCTTTGAAACACCAACAATTTAAGGATGGGACAAAATTCTAATTAAGCAATCTCTATAATCTTATTGTTACGTCTAGAAACTATTTCCCAATAATCTTTCTAACCATTTAACCATTCACTCCTTTCTAAACCGAACAATCCTTATTCATCCTAAAAATACCATCGCAATCGGGTTAACCTCCACAGCGATACGTTTCGATCACATTGGTATAAAGCAACGAGAAACGAGGATCAGGTACTTTATTCTAACGATGCGTCGATGCAATTAGATGTTCGACGGCAATGAAATTTACCTTTCTCCCGCATAAACGAAATTACCGGCGTAGAACGAACGATAGCCTTCGGGCCACGTTTCACCACAACTTTGCCAACGTTTTGCGAAGCAACGATCGGTAGCAAGAGGGTTCGAAGCGTAGGGGTGGATGTTCCTCGAAGAGCACTCGTCTAGTCCCACCTGAATTATCGGGTCTACTGCTTCGACATCGATCTATCGGTTCTCGTCCTACATGGTCGAAAAGCTGAGAAATTTCGCACGTCTGTTCGTCCCTTTCATGTGGTTCGCGCGAGAATTCCGCAAGCAATCAGAAATTTTCCTTGCATTTCCAACTCACTGATGCTCAATTAGGAGGAAGTTTATTATCCCGAAAGTTGTGCCTACATGCGATTTCGATGGTATATGACATATGTTTCATTTGTTTTTATAATACGAGAGTGAAATTGAACTGTATTAATCTTTTATAGTCGCGGTGCTTTCATTGTGGATAATGATTCTGTTAAAAAAACTGTGTTTTCTAAATTAATGAGAGAATTAACTAAGATACGCACCTGCAATTTTAATGATGTGTTATTGGAACGATGATTATTATCTTTATATGAATTGTTTGATTTTATTAAAAACGTACCTTTTAGATTAATCAAAATATTTATATAAAAATTCAAGGATTTATCAAAAATGATTTTTATATTAGTGATATTATATTTGAAAATAAAGAGACGGATACAGATACACAAATGATAAAAAAATATACAATATATAATTTCTCTTATTATAAAAGAAACAAATATTATACAGTGTTGCAAAATTGATAAAGAATTTTAAAAACATTTCTGCCACCCTTATTTCTAGAATTACTTATTAGTTTTTCATAACAATAGAAAATGCAATAGGAAATACATATATTTGTATTTTACCGTAATATTTTATTATCTCTTTATAATGAACAATTAATTTCATTACATTCTACAAGTGTTATACATAATGATGTGTAGCTAACAGAAATTTTCTTATTTCTTTTTTCATGCTTTCCTTTGGACTGTTCCATTTTATTGGTCATTTACGACGACTTTGGTGATGGCGATGGTGGCGGTTGGAACAACGACACCGTAACAATTCGCATGGTAACAACGACACGCTGATTAACTCTGGTGATGGTAACCACGATAACGTGGCGGTGTATCGCACCGATGGTGACCACAATGCCTGGTACATCGTGGTGACGGTGACAACAATGACACGTTAATAAATCATGCTGATGGTAACCACATTGGCATGCTAACAAACCACGTTCACGGTGACTGTACTGATACACTAACATTTTGTTGAACATTTTGTTGGCCCAACGACTTAATTGCTCCGCGTAATGTATCCCTAAACGCTTTTAACTACGAACATATCTTATATCCTGCTTAATTTATACCCTATATTCTGCAATTGATGTCTATTTCTTTATTAAAACAATGTCTTTTATTGCCATAATGTTTCAAACATTGTTTTCATCATTTTTTGAATGTTGCTGCTTTGGTTTTATAATTGCTATTTCCTATACTTACGTCTACTTCGCTATCTTTGTAATATAAATTTTTTCTATCTCGCGTTTTATTATTTCTTCTATAAAAAAATCAAATTCGTTTTATATTATTATAAATTTCATTCATTATTTCGCTTCAACTTCGGATCCACACAATCTATCAATATTTACTATGCCTACTAACGCCATTATTTCTGTATAACCACTATGCATTCTCTCTGCGCAATTGTTACACTAACAATCTCTACATTCTGTATAACGCTATTCATTCCTCTATAAAATTTCTATTATCATACTTATTCAATGATGAAACTTTTATCAACATCATCAACACACGATTCTCTTAAAAAAAATTATTTTAAAAATGAAACGAAATTAACAACATTATAAATGGTTCGCCCTGTCGTTCTTCTCGACGTTGATCATGATACCAATCGGTTTGACTGAAACGCGGTAACGTGTGCGGTTCTGTGCGCAAACTCGCCGTTGAACTTCACAAATGTGGCCCGTTGTTCATCCCGACTGGCTTGTATTTCGCGTGTAAACGAAACGACACTGCTTTCGCGGGTGTCATCGATACATCGCCGTTCAACCGATCCTCGATTGATCCACTCGTTAATTACCGCCAATCCCCCGGAACTAATCACCATTGCGGCGACATTGTAACGGGTCATCGATCGATTCACGCTGTCGGTGGTTCCTTCCTTTCGATCGTTTCTGCATATTTCACTTCCCTTTCGTCCTTCCTTTCGTTCGTATATCTGTTCGCGCAACTCTTTCATCTATTGTTTTATATCTTTTTTCTGTCTTTTCATATTTGAATATCCTGCGCTTCACATTTATTATTATCTTACATTTCATTGTCATCGATGATTGAAATATCTCTTTAATCCCATACAAATCACGCGATTTCCTAATTGACCGAATAAATTATTTTATTCTGATTTTTTGTCTGAAAAATTTCATCGACAATTTCTTTTATAATTAATCTTCTTGTGTACTTGCAACAATTCTCTTTCCTCGTTAAATAATCTTCATTTTTGCATCTTGCATCGCATCTTACATTGCACGAACATGTTTAACGTAACAGCCTTGTTATTAGGCACCCTGAAGACCTATCAGCGCGCAGCTTGTGACGAGGAGTCGATGACACTGAAGTGTCCACTAGGTACCACCATCTCTGTCGTTCTAGCTCAATATGGTAGAGCAGGGGCAAATGGAACCGATAGGTGTAGCTCCTCTGATTCATCCATGTACATTGGGGAGAGACAAACGAATCAAACTTGTATCTGGCCGCAATCGCTGCAGGTATGTGTCTAGAAGGCAATTTTTTAAATAATTCTATCATTGAACGATTTGAAGAAGGGACGAACCTCTTGTGATAATTAAGAAATCAAATCGGATCTTCCGTACCTTCTGTTCTTTGATCTATTAGAGAAATAATAGCTCTAATCTTTTCATATGTAACAGTATCTTAAAATAATAAAGATTGATGGAAATTGATTGAGGTTGAAAAATTAATAATAGATAATCGTATCAAATAAATAAATGATCGAAATCAGTAAAAATAGGTAAAAATACAGGAATTAGTGCTGTGAAAATGATAAAAACGAGTTACTAATTAAATAAACATGGGAAAAATAATATTATAGCGCTGCAAATTAATTGAGATTATCAAAAACGGGTAAAAGTTAATGGAAACAATAAAATATAGATAGAAATATAGCAATAATCTTTACATATAAGAATAGAGTAATTATGTAATAGTAATTATGTAATTATGTAATCCCTCTATTTCTTCCTCTTTATATATTTCTTTATTTTGTTACTCATTTGCATTTACAGCACATAACGTTTATAAATAGGTAACTTTATGTTATCGTATTTACGATGTGTGGACTCATCTTTACCATCTTCTGTGCATACAATATGATATAGATGATTATTATTCGTGCGATGAAGATAAGTCGGTGGTTAACTAAAACCACGTTAGCATAGCGAAACTTTATGTTAAAGTGGGATCTAAACTACGATCGACGCATGGCTTTCATCATCAGCGTTACGAAGCTTCGTATATCGAATGTTCTATATTATTACTTCCCATAACTTGCTAATTAATGTTTGATTTTACCAACTTTAAATTGTGCTTGTACGTCACATCATCGACTAAAAGTTGTACTTTCGCTCTTTACTCTTTCACGGGTAATTGGACCTTTGACCACAGATTCGAAGACGTTAGGTGGATAAATACTAGTAATATTTATTAAGAATGGATATTCTATATCTATATATGCCGATATTAAATAAACTGGTGTTGATTAGAGAAAATTAAATATTTTATGGAAGGAATGAAACTTTATACATTAAGAATAAAGTTTATCTTTTACTTACTTTTATTTATTGATATTACTTTAGATATTAACTCTTTACAAACATGTATTAGGTTGTCCGAAAAGTGTCTTTCTTTTATAGACACGTCTTTTACGACAACGCACCTTTACACAAACATGAAACCTAATCTGTCGAACGTTGTAATCTTTATCTTGATAGAACAAAATGGATCATACATAATTCGATAAAATTATATAAAACGGAAAATGTTGTGCATCCATTATAAAACGAAAGAATCTTTTCGGACGACCTAATAATTTCCAAACATTCTTATGTTTTATAATATCTCTCAAAATATAAAACTATTCTACTATAATTTATTTTTAAGTGTTCTATTTAAAATCATTAGTATCTAATACTTTATTTCCAAATCAACCTTGCACAATAAAAAGACTATCCACTTCTTTACTTAAAAGTTATCCAAAACCATTGAGCATTTAACATGAAAAAGATCCCTACTGGACACTGAATATGTAAGCGATGAGAGCCATTTAAGGTGAAAGTCAAATGTGACACCCTGCATATTAGCTTCCGCCTTGCTCCGAAATATGTCTGAAATAATTTCCACATCCATCTTCCGATATCGGAGAAACTTCGCAGAGCAGTAACTTCAAAAGTATCGGATCGTCGTAAAACATTACGAATCGGATAACCCATGATCCGGTCCTTGAAAGTTAAAACTCGCAACCGTCCCTCCCGCGAAACTTTATGTGTCATCTTATATTTATCGGTTTCTTGCGAAATCCTGATTTCTAATCCGGTAGGAGGACGCAGACGATTGCCTTAGCACCAGGATCTCTTTCCGGTGAGCGAGAAATCGAGCCAGAAGGAATCGTAAACCGTATCCACTTTGCCGAGTTAACCCTTGCACGCGACTCAACCCTCGTAACTTCTGCTTAGGTCTGTAAGCTTTCGTGCCCTCGCTACGCCTCCGAAAAAGATTTCCACCGAAACCCTTTCATCGTTAGGATTTCGGATCAGGCTTTAGTCGAGTCGTGTATTTACTGACTATGTTGCGTCTCTACGATACTTTTAACCTTTCTCTTTCTCCGTTTATTTTCTTCGATCATCGCTCTGTTTGGAGAATCGAGGATTTCTTGGATCGGTTTCGTTAGAAGTAGGTTTAGGTTAACACGTTTGAAACTGGTGGTACACTGTGTATTTTATGTAGTGTTCGTTCGCATTTCCACCAATGACGTATCTTTTACGTCATATAAATGTATTCTTGTTATTATTAAGTGTAATAAACTGTGGATGCTTATACAATTTCGTTCATTAATTCTTTGAATAATTTTATTAAAGACTGTTGCTTAAAATTCATTATGCTCTAAGTAAACTGATATAAAAGGATGCTTAAAGATTGTTGCGGTAGATGGAGCGTATCTTCTAAAAAATTTGATGACAAATAGTGCTGATAACTGAAAGATAGACTCGAAATATGAAAGAATATCAAGAATTCGACAGAAGAGCATGATTATTTCTAATTAACTTGTTCCTCTTTTATATCGTCGCTCCTGTTTTTAAATCAGCACAGGTCTTGATTACCTTGTGTACGGGAGTGCATAATAACTACTTTGAAAGTCTTAAATATCACTCGATTTGAATGTTTTCAATTCTTGAACGTCGCAACATGTCCTACATTCGCTTACATTCTTAGCCCTTTGTTTACCATAAAAATGCAGAAATAATGTTGCAAAATAATAAATAAAGTTAAGAGTGCAGCTTTAGTCTCCCTCATATTTCTATTATATCATACAAGCAACCCTTGAGAAAAATACTAGAAACATTTTTCCATGAAAATAGGAATTCGAAGGAAAGAAATTAATGGGTGGAATTCCAATTGCATCGCTAGTGATCCGATTTTAAGTACAATATTTTTTAAGTACTTTTATCAATGTCTTTGTTACATTCAATCGCCTGTTGAAACAAATACCAGAAGCTTTTTCAATAGAAGTAAGAAAGAAGAAAGAAATTAAAGGGTGAAATTTCGCTTGGTTCACTGATGATCCAATTTGTCCACCCAATTTGGGATTAATTTTTTCATTATCTACAGACAGTAGAACTATTTTATCTTCCAAATAATCACAGAAAAGATTTCTTTGTATTCTTAAAATTCTTTGTAAATTAACGTCTTAAAATGTCAACGAAATAAATTTCTATCTCTGTACAATACACCGTTAACCTTTTTTTGTACATTATCATTCGTTTCGTCGTGTTGCGGAAAGAGCGACATTTGAAACCGCATTTCCTCTTCCCTCTCGAATAAGTCGGTCGCTGGCACACTCGACGAAATAGCGGAGTGTCGTTTTCAGGTCAGTTGCCATTATCTTTTCGAACGTGGATTTTAAATGGCGGCCATCTCCTCGCGCCTCTTTCGTCCGCTTATTCGACCCGACTCCGCTCTGTTTCGCCCGCGACGAAACTCACGATTACCAGTGGATTTCCACGGAAAACGAGCCATGTCTCCCGCGTTTTCCACTTTCGACACCTAACCGGCCGCTTTTTAGTCTTCCTTGATTTTCTTCGTGGCTGGGACGAAACGGAAATTACACTTTTAGTCGTTTCATTTTCACTTCATTTCGACCAAAGAATTAATGACTACCATTTAAAAAAAGAAAGTAATAGTGCTATCGAAAGGATTCTCATTTTTGCGCAGGTTTTCAAAACAGAATAAATCGTGAGAAATATATCATATATCTCAACGTAGATTTTGATCTAACTCTAGTGTGGTTTTCTAGATTTCCATATTTCTGTATTTCTTTTAACAAGTCTTTTATTTTTAAGGGGAATATCACAAAACCGCATCGAATTTCTATGTTTTGGTATTTTGACGTCAAAAATTGTGTAAAAGTCTTTAATATATCTTTAATATATAAGTTGAAAGTTTTTCTTACACGCTTGCTAGATAACCCCAACATTTTGATTACTTCCATAAGAATTACAAAAAATTTAATTTCTTGAGGTAACTTCTACTTCTTCAACAAAACATTCTGAAACGATGTTGTTTAACTCGAAGGTTATTTTAGTTTTGCAAAATGACATCGTTTATTTTAGATGGAAACTGTAAAATTTGTGTGGTTGTCCTGTTACAAGGATTAATTTGTACGTTAGTTTGCGCAACAGAGATTAGCAGGACGAAACGGAATGCCAGGTTTTGCAGTCGCTTACAAAATCCTATTGTGTTTCCGTGCAATTAACTGTAACGTAGAACGAACATCGCGAGAGGGTTTGTAACTGCATTCGATTTGCGATTCTGAGCGGAGTAAATTATACAATGTATATTACTATCGAGTATTTATTGGATATCTGTTAAAGTATAATGATTGTGTTAAATTTAAAAAAATTCAAATTCCATTTTATTAGTTTTCCAATTTTGTCATTAATTTATTTTAATTTTCCTTAGACCAGTAAAGAAAATAAATCCCACTTTCTATTAGAAAAAAGAAAATGCTGTAGTTTCTCCTTGTTTGACAAAGTAAATCATTTCAAAATTTATTGTAAAAAATATAGAATTAGAGGGGTTGGTTAAATCATATAATTTCCTTTTCGTCTCAATACACACTACAGACGATAACTTATCGATAAAATCACAATAGAAATTCGTACCGTGCTGTCCAATGGTCAGGAAAGTCGTACAAGGATTTCGTATTTCACGTTTCCATTGCTCTGGAAAGCAGCTATTGTGCGTGATCCTTATATGGTGCTGAAGAAACTAAATAAAATTGCTCTTTTTATGCGATCAATGATCTCACTCTTGATGGCGTTTCCAGTAAGATCTTTTTCCAGTGAGTCTTCAATATCATAAAATAGTTTCTTTCACTATCTAAATCATTAATCATATCAAATCAATACATTTCACCCTTGCCACGTAAAAATATTTCTTTCGCATATTATCGTTTAACCATCATTTACATTTAGAGAGTACATCATTTTCATCTTCAATAAAATTCTTCTATTTTGATTTAAAATTATTTAAAAAAAATTATTATGACTAAAAAAAAAATATATGTAGTATCAGTAGAGGGAAGATATATTTTTATGTGACCAGCAGTTAATTAAATAATAACATGGGAAAGATATATTTTTACGTAGCCTGTTTGAAATATGTTAATTAACATTATTATAATAACATGAAGTAATAAACCAGAAGATTTATTATTCCAAGTCTGAAATAGTCGTCTCTGTTAGAAAACTAAAGTTTGTTAGAAAAATTACTTTTTATTAATCATTAACGATAAAATGACATTTTCCGGAATTCTTTTATAAAGAAAATATAATGTTCTAAAATTTGAAACCGTTTTTTTCGAAAAGAGTACATTTATTATTTTGGTCAATTAAAAGTCTATAAAAATATAACACGTTGTAGATACGTCCAATGTAGAAAAATTAATTCAATTTCTCATAAAACAACATAACTCGAATAAAATCTAAAAAGTTGGTGAAAATCTATAATTTGCCACCACCTAAAACCTTCCGGCGTTTTCTCAAAGAATATTGGCCGCCATACCGCGTAAGTATCAATTCGTACGATTATGCAGAGGAGTAGAGCATGAAAAACAATCTTTCTCTTTGCTTTCAGAACCATGCACTTAGTATAATGTGATCACTCCGATGACGCAACGAAATATCGGTCAAACTCATTTACGTTTTTCAACTGGAGTTTATCGGAAATGTAATATGAAAATGTCACGTCGAACCGTGGAGGTTAGAAGAATAGCGGACAATCCTCGAATACGTGGCATTGGGCCAAATACGCTTGTTATTTTGATCGTCGCGATAATATTTATTATTGCGGAGTCAGGCAACTGCGGAAACATCATTTAGATTTACCGAACAGCTATCAATTCCGTTGCCCTGTTCGCCTGGCTTTTATCCTTTCTTTCTATTTGAATATACACTTTATTAAACGGAGAAGAGTGTCAACAACGGAAGATTAGAGTTGCAATTTTGCCGTCTTTAAAGCCCTAACGCGACTCCGCGATCTTTAAAAATTAAAACTTTCCAGCTCATCCTGTTATTCTCCTAACTTAACGAGGTTTTTTGGAGAATTGCGCGTTAGCCAAAGGGAGAATGTGTTTCTTCCTTCTCTGTGTGTTTTTTGCCAGTGTTAGCATTGCATCAATTCTATATAAATAATTAAATTATTGTTAGAGATGATAATTTGGTATAAATATAATTAAATTTCATTGTTAGACCGTGTATGTTTAATCAATTTTTAATTTTCTTAACAGGAACTTAAAGATTTTTTTTACTCTTTAGATGTTATAAAAAGTACATTAGCTGGCATGTTTTGTATATTCTTGCATATTATGTATATTCTACACATTGTAGCGCATTTAAATTTTTCATAAATGCATAAAAAGATGCAGTCTACCTGTTATGAAAGCCTTGAGCATTTTAAGAAAGTACTTTATGTGATCAAGCACAGTCGAAATAGTCTTGAACAATTAATTGAAATGACGAAAATGTTTGAACTATATTGCGAAACGATATTTCGAAAAACGAGTAAACAATTCTTCATTTGCGGAGAACGCAATCCATGAGTATTTTCATCATCTAATTCTCCAATATTTCCGTACATTCGTA
Organism: Bombus hortorum; assembly: GCA_905332935.1. Lineage (NCBI taxonomy): Eukaryota > Metazoa > Arthropoda > Insecta > Hymenoptera > Apidae > Bombus > Bombus hortorum. The sequence goes on from HG995193.1 coordinate 13,971,293, forward strand.
CATTTTCATACGGAAATACTGACTAAATCAACCGATTGTTCCACATATTACTACAAGTATTTTATTTTTAGTACTTTGCCAGTTTCCACTAAATTTAATATCCCTTCATTAAATCGGGATAATTCTGAATAACCCTTGCCTCTAATTAATTCATTAATCCTCTTGTCGATCGCTATAACAACCTTTGGCACACTGTTTGCCCGATTTCTATAAGCACTCTCGAGAAGTTTCGCGTATTTATCGACCAGAGTAAAGGAAATTTGGCAGACTTTCAAGATTTGAACGACGGAGTCACTCGATGATCGTGTAAGTCTACCTCTTAACCGCTAATGACCAAAGTAAACTCTTTGCTCGACGTCAAAAGACGCGATTCTTTGACGGAAGATTGAAGGGGAAGTTGGAAGAAGTCGACCTTTGAAACGTATTCGCCGATGCAAATTAGCTTCTTGACACTTTTTTAGAAAATCGTGTTAATTGGAAGACTGATTCTCGAGATCATGGGATTCAAGCGCATAAAAATTAATTTCTAATGGTCGACTTCTTATTATTATTTGTGATTCGCTCTAAAGGCTTTTGAAAAGTCGACTCCAGTTAGCTTTATGTCCTGATTCCATAGAAAATTTATCGAAGCGAAGAGAACTCCAAAGAACAACATATGAAACGTTTGAAAATTCAATCTTCAAGTTTGACAAAGGTACTTGTTACGACCGTTCGCGGAGAGACGCGGTCGCGAAGAAAACGCGTCAGCGAAAGGCGTAAATTCTCGCTACGATTCGGATAATCGACGCCGCAAATTAGTCGTTCCCCTGTTTCGGTAAAGACAACAGATATGGTTCAATAAGTTTAACACTGTGTTAACAGAGTTAATATAATATGTATATTTTTAACAATTATGTAAAGAATAACATGAACGTTACAAATTGTTTAGCGACGAATACGGTTGATGTATTACAGAAATGCAACCCGACTTTGTGATATCTCTCGACGAATTCGATAAACTAAGCGACTTTTAATTATTTCATTACAACCTCTCGATATGCGTCGTTTGTATTTTCAGATGAGATTGATCGCCTTTCGATCATTTCTTTGTCTTCTTGGAGAGGACCCCCACTACGTTCGGGTCACGTCACCGTTCGCGCCCATGAATACGTGTGCCACCTTCTTTATATGTATAGAGTAATGGACCGAAATCGAAGTTTCTAGAGCGTGACGTTTGATGACAAATATGCGCTTGCCACTACATTGCATGGATTTCGCCGGTCCTATAAGACGATCCGTCCGCGACACTGTAGTGCCGCGCGCGACGTTTGGGAACACGGTCTATAGCGAGCCTCGTGGCGTAACAGTAGTGATGAGTGGAATATAGCTGAAGTTTTGTTCAGATTTTCTATGGAATATATATATGTCGGGTTAAGATCAGGAATGGAGTTACGGGCGTTGAATAAATCGTCGCTGGTACTATTCATTTTCGCCTCTCGCTCGATGTAACGTTTATTAGTGGATATATATGTGATACAAGTGGCGATGATAATTTAAACACTAACGACAATGGCCTCAGGTTCGATAACGAATCCGCGGTCAACGGGATAACTCTTTGTTAAACGTAGAATATATTTTGAAGGCCCGGTGTCCTTTCATCTCCGACATATATATATTCCGGCTCATATTCCACTCATCTGTACTTTTGTCATATATATATATATATATATATATATATATATATATATATAGCGTTGTGTAAAAGTTTCAGATCTGTGTTGTTTGTTCTGCAATAGAAATTAAATTTTTATTAAAAACGTATTGAAGTGGGGAAGAATCTATGAAAGAATATGTGAAGCGTTTGAAAATTTGATTATTGAAAATTTAAGATTTGTTAGGAACGAAGTTAATGAAGTTTCTTTTAAAAGTTTTATTGAAATTTTCCATATGTGGTATATAATGTTATAAAATTATTCGTATTATTACTTCTCTAACCGCAATTAAATCTAGTTTGTGAATTTGGATAGTACTATATGCAAATGTAATTTCAAGAGATTCTTTAAATATTCTTAATGATTAAAGCCTACATCTACGTTAGCTCCCTAAATTATTTGAATATTTACCATAGAAAACTTTTATGAATATATTATTGTAGGATTTTTTATTTATTTAGAAATATTAGAAGTCAGGGTTTCCAATGATTTCTATCCTATATGTTAATTTTATTCGATTAAATAAGATCGATAGATCTATTTACAATGGATTAAACAGGAAACGATGGTTATTTAACGTGCACTAAATACAGTAATATGCTATAACTAAGACAACCAAATAGTTAATTTACAACTCTCGTCACCACGGTTCCAACGCTCTCTTTCACACGGACCATCCTTCTCGACAACGCTGACCATACTCTCTGATTTCTCAACTCACAACTGATTGTTAATTCGTCTTTCTCCCTTAAACATCCCTTTATCTTTTCTCATAGACCCGCCACGTACGTGTTCCGCAACCGTCCGCGGCCATGGTCACGTAGGCCTTTTTTTTCACGTAACTGTTCGACCGAAGGACCGACGACACATTGATGGGCCGCTCGGTCCATTGTAGTTTCCAGTCTCTTTTGACCTGTTAGGCTTCCTCGCAACATTGTTTATGGTTCACCCGATATTTCTTAGGCAATCTGCCCACGATACTACATTATTTTTGTAACATAAAACTTTTTCTTTAAATGTTAGTAGATACAATAATAGTCTAGTGTATACAATAACAACCGAAATATCTATAATTTAATGAAGATCGATATTGCTACTGAGAATTACTTACAGGAACCACTTGCATGATATTGACTCGTTCTGCCGGAAATGTGAGAAAATCGACGATCGCCGACCACGTTTTCCATTTTGATCCCGGCAATAAGGGCGAACGTGTGCAGTAAACGTTACACCTTATCAGAAGCTGTCCGTTCAAACCCCATTTCATACAGGTTTCAAGCCGAAGGAAAAAAATAAAACTTTTACAGCCTTCATACGACCGTTTATTCGCATTATTCAGGCTTTATTGTATACGTAAAGGAAGGAGAAAAAAGAACCGTGGCTCGATTCGCGTGACCATAAAACCAACGGAATAAACTATAAAGACGAACGATTGGGTCGATGGCAATTGCGGAATCATACTTTCAAAAAACATACGCGTATTCAAGCTCTTTCGTTGCCCCTTTTTCCATTTTCTTCCTTTTTTGTCTGCTCCTATCTTTTTTTTTTTTTTACCTTTGACCTGTGATTTCCATGGAAACGTCGAATTCTCGATGGATTAAAAATTCGAATCGATCCCACTGCGTTTCGTCTGAAAATTTCAACGAAAGATTGAATTCCTTTTCGCTGGCCTTTCTCCTTCCTCGAGCTGTGCTGTTCTTTTCATTCGGTTGAAATATAGCTCGCAGACCGCGCGATACAAATACGATCGTAAACCACGATGTAGGAAAGAGAATTCTCCAGAGTCTCACCGGTGTATGAACGGAATCGAAAATCTTCGACGAACGTCCTTCTCTTTTTCGCTTTATTCACTTTCCATTGATAGCTCATTCAAGAGAAGTACATCGTTACTTGGATGATTCTAGGGAAACTGAGAGGGATATTTTAATAGAAATGTTTTAACTTTTTTGACATTTCTCTTGGAATTATAATAAGATGATTTAAATAATCACACTTAAACTTATAGCAATTTGTATCTATTCATAGCTACATAAAACTGTATTATCAAACGCCGCACACAATGTAATTAATTTATTACTCTATCGCATACTATTTCAAACATACCACAGAAAATTCTTCTATATGTGTCTCGAAGTTGGAATAATTTCGCCTCCTCGATTTAACGAAAGTGATCTCATTATGCGATAATGAGGGGGTACACGTGATATCCGGTCGCATAATGAAACTTGTATGGCGTAATTTCGAACGATAATACATGCACCATTCATCGTTTCCAAGTAGCAGACACGTTCTCAATTTTTCGAACGTATCAATGTATACCTTTTTAATTTCAACGATCTCGTGACTGTTGTAAATATAAATATGTGCATAATCAATTATTGCATACATATATTTTTCTAATTGGAGCCATATTTTAGGATTTTATAATTGTATAATCGATTGTATCAGTCGTCATCAAACACTAATTTCTGTTTAATAATACATAGTATTGCTAATGACATTGTTTGCTCATCACCGTAGTTGTCTTTAGAAATTCCATTACAATGCAATCAGCATACTGCAAAATTAACAGTCACGCAAACGCGATTTCCGGTATGAATTACTGACAATATTTGAAAATTGATTTCCGATGTTGCAATATTTAACAAAACGATCTGTATAAGCTTCGTTACAGCATCAAATTTTGCCATCGGAATTTTTAGTCTTTTGTGCCAAAACAAATTCGGGTCAATGAAAGTAATAAATTTGAAACATTTAAAAATCTAAAAACGAAACGGTTCATATTAAACTTCTACAAATAATTTAAACAAGAAGTCAATCATGTTTGATATGTTTTGGTAAAATGATAATAAACCCCCTAAGTTTACCTCTTTTTAACGTGCTCACATTTATAAATGATAAAAATTGTTTAAAAAGTTTTCCAGAAACAAGAACCACGAGTTTCATGAAAATGCAGCTCAGGAATTATTCTCTTCAATAATGCATGTAATAATGAATTATTTATTATTAATGAATTATTATTACTTCTCATCTTGCCGAGCGTGTTTTCTATCGACGTTTGCGAGAAGAATAAACGGATTGGTCTATTGATGTACGATATATTGTCACGAGTCGTATGACAGCTTGCGAATTCAGAAGAGTTCGCCGATATACATCGATTTGACAATTGTATACAAGCAGTCACGAGAGAAAGATATACGTGATATTTAAAGGAAACAATATTTACGTTTCAGTTTGCTCTCTTAAAAGAGCAAAATTTCACACCATTTTCGCAATGATAAAAAACCAAAAATAGACAGATAAAAAGGATTGCTATTCCATCTTACGCAATAATAAAAAAATTAATGGGATTAAAAACGAAACAAAAGACGAAAATATAAAAATAACATGTTCTACCCGGCTCATCTCACTTAGTCTAAATTTTTTCTATTTCGACGTGCGATTATTCGAACGACAGGTACGTTCATCGTAACTGCGAGATGTATAATTTTCGAAACGTTCTTCTTTTTTATCGACTACGCGCATCGGGAGCTATTCCGTGGAGCGATGACTCGCGATCACGATAAATCGACGTATACGATCACGTGGAACACGATCCCAGTTTGTCGTTAAATTCCGATAACAAGTCCTAGTTTTTCCACGCTTGAAATTGTCGGCTGATCGAAGTGTCTTGATAACCAGAAGCTCATGATATTGCAGATATCTCATGTGGCAAGTCGATGGATTTGTCCTTCCAGAAAAAAGAGAAAAATGAGGATATAAAGAGGAATGATGTTTTCGTAACTGCGACCTCGTTTATTCGATGTTGGAATTAATTGACTCGTATTTTCTCGGAAAAGAATGGACCTTAACGACCTTGTGCATTGCGATTGCAATATTTTCAGAATGTTAGAATAGAATTTACGATTCGTTTGTTTTTGCTAAGACACTAATGAGCCCCTAATTTAACTCTATTACAACTTTTGGGCCGATTTAATAAAACATCTTGGAATTGCAAACTTAAAACTAATTGAGCGATGTAAGATTATAACAAAATAGTATATAAAGTAGGGATGTTGAATGACAGAAATAGAAGTGAGAAGCATTATGTTTTTGGGTGTCAAACTATTTCTCTCAAATATAATTTTATTAAATACTGGTATTTATATTTAAGAATAGTTTTAGGTTGGAATATACGAATTTGGAATATATAATTTATATAATATAATCATAAATACTCTGTTAAATTTAACACGTATAACATTCCTTTCTGAAGAATAATGTTTTCCTTAATACATTCACGACAAAATAAAATCTATTTAAATCTACTGTATTATTTGGGTCATTTTAGTTTCAATCTTGTTTTTTTGTTACTAAAAGATATGCTTAAACTTGAACTTTGAAGTATTTTTGTTTCAGTTTTGTGTTAAAATATTGTATATTCATATCTACTGTTTCATTAAAGCATAAAGTATTATAAATTTCTTTATTTGTTGAAACAAAATTAAGATACAAATTCTAGTAGCAAGATTAATATATTTATAGTTGAGTAATTAACGTGAATACAAATTATAGAAAATTGGAAACTAGAGAACCTATCAACTTTTCCTGGTTACGACAGTGAGGCATCATCCTGCTAAATGATTCGTCGAGGCGACTCTAGCTAAATGGTTGAAATCCGCTTGAGTTATGCAAAGCCGATTATATAAAATTAATTGCTCTGGACAGTCATCCAATTTAGTCGTTGAGCTCAAATCTACACGATTTACAGATATTATTAACGGCTGATTTATTTCATCTCAATCAGTGGGTTTTAAGTGTCCGGTATAATATTTAATAACGTTTCGTTGGTAATATAATTAGTTTTAAGTATTAGCTAATTACGATATTATTGTGCAATCGTGCTATTTTACTTCTGCCAAGGGTATTTAATTTAAACAATAATTTTCTCGTATATCGTATTAAAATTTGTGTAGATAATTTGTAATATTTCATAAATTGTAAATGTAATTCCATTCTATGCAATAACCGATATCTTTATCTTTTTTATGTATTTTTAGGTTTTGTACAAAAAATCCATAAAATTTTCATATATATTATTAAACGTACTAAAGTCGGGTTATCTTTGTTCTATTAAAATCGTGTTATTTTTACCAGCCAAGCGCGATCAGTTATTCCAAACAGAAAAATTTCGCTAATCAAACAATCTGTGTATTCGAATTTCAATAACATGACCATCGTCAAATATTTTATCAGGTGGCTGTATTTCAGTCTTCAAACACATTGGTTACATTTTAATCGTTAAATATATCGCGCAGTATTCTGATTTTCAAACAAGTCCCCATGGAAGGAGACAGCTTTTCAGTATATTTAGCTCTACAACTTTACAATTTTAAAAGGACCAAAAATGTAATAAAAACACTGTGATTATTTCTAAAGAAATTAGACTTAAACCGTTATAATATCTACTAAATCAAAAAACGCAACGTAGCCCTTGCAAACCAGAACAATGATTTTCGCCTCGTATCTGCGTCCTGTTGATTTCTATGATATCCTGTCTTCGGGACGATAGAGGAGCGAGAGTATCGTTAACCGAGGAATTAATGGACCACCGGATAAGCGTCAGACCGTGTAAGGCTACGCGAGGGTCGCTGCGACGAAAAAGGAGAGACGTTTCTGGTTAGGGAAAGAAGTGAGTTAAATAGGTGAGCATCGATGTACAGCGGAAATCGATTTCTCCCGCGGGAGACTTTCTCATTCGTACGTGAAACGCATGGAAACAGGTCGAGCCTGAAACCCCAATAATTAAATGCGTGCTAGCAAATATTCGATCTGTGAACGTACCGAACTGAACGTACCGAGTCTTTCTCATCTTTCACTTTTTGTTTCATGTGTGACGAGTCAAATTGAATCGTGGTTAGATTTTTCAAAGGTATTTCTGGTATAATATTGATAACCCTTTGCAGTACAACATTTGTTGGATTTATACTTCGTTGGGATTGATTCATTCTGCATTTCATTCGCTTTTTCTTTTTAGGAATACGCGAGATTGCTCTCCGTGAGAATTTGAATGACACAATGAATGCAATGAAATTGGACATGTGTCGGGATACAAAGTTTCAGCGTGAATTTTATTTGATGCATTGTTTTGACGATTCTATGTCAGGATTTGTGGTTTTAGTATGATATCGTTGATGTTGGTCCTTGGAAAGAACATATGTAGGAGAAAATCGTGCAATACCGACCATACAGTACTGACTAAAATTAGTTCTGGTTTTTTTTCACCAGATATTCGTTCTTTTTTTAAATAAACGAATAAATGTAACAATTCTGTGTAACATATTTCGGAGCCATATTATTTATTCCATTGCTTTCGCTATTCTGACATGTTAGAGGCATATGTCGATATTTCGAGTGGTAAAAGTTATTTTCTAGAGCTAGATATTTTGTTTCTCATGCAGGTAGGTGATTTTTTTCTATTAAATATGCTATATCTGGTCTATTAACTGTAATTATTATCCCCAGTTTTGTAATTTTCCTTGTATTATATACATTATAATTCATAATTGTTTTCACGTTTGTCGTCTAGTATCGAGTAATCAACACAACAGCAGTACAAACCAAGTGTTTTTCACGTGTAAATTAAATCTGTTAGCAACTGGAATCAAATTAGAAGATGTTCGGTTAATCTTTCTGCTGTCTTTTCACATAGAAGAATGTTTGAAATTCCAAAGTAGAAAATAAAATGACCCAAAGATAAACCGGCGAGGTTTTCAATGATCCAAAAACAATGAATGTGAAGAATAGACACACTTCGAATGCATAGACCAAGATAATATTAATTATTTGATTGCGATATATGTACCAATAAAATTTGAATAAGAATGTATTCTAAGATTTAAATGTTAACGTTGTTTAACATTATTGATCATTAAGACCAAAAAATCTACTAATCAAATAATTGGTCGGACGATGATTTTTCGTTTCCTACAAATTATAACATTTTTACTCTTGCAAATTATCAATTTTTATTACTGAATAAAATTGTTGATAAAATTAACTTCTTTTATTAGGTCCTATTTGTATTACAAACTAATTATAAATTTTGATTTAATATCGATTCTAAAACAAGATATAACAAAAAAGCCTACAGCGGCGATATTGCACGATGCAATACGATCGCACTTCTCTAGTGCATGTCATATTAATTCTATTAGTTTCAAGTATTTCACATATATTAACAATAATCTTATATATATTTCAAAAGATAAGCGAAAATGTAATTTCTAATATTTAGTTAATTCCGATGATAAGATATTAAAATTTATTGTTTCTAAGATTCTTGGTCTTGTCCATTCCAATAAATAAATGAATATGTAAATATATACTTATTTATTTAAATCAAATCATCGTTAATTTTTTGAAGATATTTTTAAAATAAAATATTAGCTTTGATGCATTTATTAGCTTTGTCAACTGAAAAGAAAGAAGTTCGTTTTATAATACGTAACTCGGTGAAAAACTCGATGCTATTTTACAATTTTAAAAGCAGAAATAAAGTAAGGACGGTGTAATATATTTTTAGCGAAAAAAAGTTAAAAATATTCGGTAAACATGTGGATGTCTGCACTTTGAAAAAATATAAATAAATTTTACATGAACGCAAAAGAATTTACCAGCAAATATTTATATATAATATTGAATTTCTGTATTTTTTCGAGTATAAAAAGATTTTACACTATTTACAAATTTTACAATATCCTTTATCTCGTATAAATTATTTGTGGAACGAAGATGCTTACCTTAGAGTTTTCTATGAAAGCAGGATCTCAGGAATTTGAGACGACATCTTTTAGAAGCAATCTTAAAAGGAGGATAAACAAATTCCAAAAATCCCGGCAGTGAAAACTTTCCGATTATATCATTTCCTTCGTTTACTTTTTATAAAACACACTTCAATTCATTATTTCTATCTATCTCACTCTATCTATATCTGACCATCATAACAATTGCAAATTAACGAAACGCCATTGTTTTACTCTGTACCGAAATGTAATACCACATCTGAAATTTTCAGAAATAAAAATAATAAAACCGCTGTATAAGTTTTCCGTATATTCTTAATACAATGTAACGATAACAAATAGAAACAGCCATACAGCAATGAAATAATGATGTTTCATGCAACATTTTTGAACAACAACAGTTGTCAATCTAGAAAAATTAATTAATCAATTTCCAAATCAGAAACGATGCTAGCCAGATAATGAGCCACCAAAAAGTATCACGATATTCGAAGGTACACATAGGTATATTCATACTCAGCGATTTTTTAATTAACTTTTCGTCTGGCACAATTTCTGAGACAGTAATCGATTTCTCAGATTAATACTAGTGAAGCAATAATGCGAGTACCGTCAGAGCGACAAGATTGTTTGTCTTTAATATCCTGCGCATTTCGGTGAGACAGAATACGGATCTTTAGTATCCAAATACTGTAAGGTGCGGAAATAAGCGTTTTACTGTTCAAAATTTTACTTTTTACTGTACGAGTGATAAAAAAGATTCGAATGGTCGAAACGTGAAATATCATCCTGCCTATGGTTACTAGGCCACGTTTGTTCTATTAGGAAGGTAACTGTCTTTGATGGTAATTTAATAAAGAACGTTCGCGTATTGTTCTTTACAAAATTATACATACAATGTGAGATACAATGGTTAATTGTAGATTTAAGATAGAGCGTATCTTATCGTCATAAATCTTTTATAGTTCTTTTGTACAAGTCTCAGAAAAATTACTTATAGAAATTGCTTATTAATGCAATTTGTTAGATTCCGAATTTTCATGTAAATCCAAATTTGTATGAACGTAACTAAAGAGAAAGAACAGATACAGATAGAAATTTAATAAATAAATATTATTAATATTTCATATTAACAACTATCAATATTATAATCAATAATATAATATAAAAATATTATAAGAAATACTTATCCGGCAGCGTAGCGTATCATTCAAACAGCCTCAAGCGTCATTTTTCAAAGTTCTTTCATTAACAAACAAAAAACTGCGATAGAATATCAACGATGGGCGTGACATCGAAGACGCGTTTGCCCTTTCTCCACTTCTTTGCCATTAATTCGCTTTTGTCGAGCTGCACTGTGTCATTTGACGATACGAAGGAGAGAGCACAGAGGGTTGGACACAGCGTAGCACAGGGCTAACAAAGGTACAAAGAGGAAAACAGTTGAGTTGCATCGAGGACCAGGGTCGTGCACAATACAGTCTCAGAAGCGCTTTGATGTCTAGTCGAAATTAATGTGGCGTCCTCCTTTGGCCTGACGCGGTTATTGCAATTGCCGCGGCAAAACGAATGCAACCGGAGTAAAGCAAAAAAAGTTCGCGCGATGGAAGAGAGAAAAATTGCAGGACCAACTAAGGTCTCCGTTGGTTCCAGTTATATTAAGATTGCCACTCAATTTTGCGCCAGTTACATACCCTCTCAACTAATTCTCGAAATTTGAAATTCATTTCGAATTTTAGAATTTTTATGGAATTTCTATTCCTACAAACGACGTTGTGATTTTTACGAAGATCTTCACGATGAATGAAATTGGGATTACTGTAATGTGTAGATAGATTTTGTCTTTGTCCGAGAATATTTAGTAATAATTATTGATGTTCACCCTCGTTAAAAGATTTTAGAGTAGTTGTTACTTCTAAATTTGCTTTACTTCTAAAATGAAAATTAATGAGAAAATGATAAATAATTATAGAGACGAGGCAAATCATTGATTAATGACTAAAAATAATGTACCAAAGAACCGCATTATTTGTGAAATAACTGAACAACAATGTGTTGAAAGTAGTATAAGATAAGAATTGTTGTAGTGTTAAATCCGATCTCTTAATCACTTTCGTATTTTCACGAAAATTTATTTTATTTTTTAATGAACATTATGATTGAAATACTTTTTCATATTTTTCCATTTCTTTTCCATATGAAACAGATATGTAATTTACTCAATTATTTTATATGATTTTATGGATCACCAGATTTTTTCAAATAACATTTTTTAAAGTACTAGTTGCTCCTTTCATGATTAATCTTTTTACGACTATGATCCGATATATACAAATTCGAAAAAAAGAGGCTCGTGGTGGATTAAAGTTTATACGTGTGTCGGACTAGTATTATTGAATATTTTTTCATGTTTCTGACTACAACATTGCAATAGTAGAATATAGGATCAATACTGCACCTATTGGAAGCGAAAGGGATTTAGTCCAAGGCAATATCTACTGCAGAAAATATTTAAAACCGATAGGATTAATTTTAAATAAAATAGAAAAAGAAATGCGTCTATTCATTTTTATTTAGAAATAAAAAAAAAAGAACATTAATTTGAAGCTGGTATAGAAGTGACGTTCTACTTTGTATTAATAAAATTTTCTGTCATTTTATGTTATCGAGAACATTTTCGTTGAAATCAATATATGTATATATTTTTATATTTTTTTCAACCAGTTGTATTTGACTTTTTTCGCTGATCCTACATCAAGCTTGACAACTGTGCAATGGTCAATGACAGAAGCTGAATCAGCGGATTTTTACTATCACTACCAGCGTCATACGCATTTTCAAGAAGCAAAAAGTAGGTCGCAGAGATCCTAAGAACTTCAGATGTCATCTGTTTTCCTTACATCTTAAACGCTGCACTTTAGAGCTGTATATGTACGAAACAGGTTGGCATATGGATTTGAAATGAAACGTTGTCGAAAGCATACACACATTTTTTACTGTCAGAATAGTTTGCATAAAAAACCTAAAAGTTCCTTTTTTGATGTAAGTCTTCACTCTAGACATATTAATAATTCCAACGCAAAGGTATAACAACAAGAACGATTAATAACAGAAATTGTCAGTTAGAACAGTTTTACACATTTTGCAATCCACTCTATTGTTAACTTCGCGTTCGAATTTATCGCATATAACGACCAGAAAATTAATTCACCGTATAAGTATAATTAACCAGAGGAAATTTTCACGATTATATATTATGAATGTTGCTCGATTCCAATACAGTAAAATATCATTCGTCATGCTTTTCTACGTAGTAGAGTTGAATAAATTCGAGAAACAAATTAATCATTAATTCAATGGAGACAAGATTGGAACGTATTGCTGTTAATATCACCCAAGTAAATTGGTTGCATATGCATACGTGCTCCCGTTTATTAGGAGAGCGTGTTTGCGTTATTTGGTGCCTCGTTACAAAATATGTAATCACACAGCAGTAAATTACACATTTTGGGTAGAACTCTGTTGATACTGTGACATCACATGTTCTCGTGGTCCTAAACTACTGCACTGTATACATGTCAGAGTGCATGATCTGCTTGCGAGCGACACGTACAGAGCATCAAAGGATCGTATACCTGTCAAAACGATTCTACGGAGTAAAAGTAATACAGTATATCAGAGAAATTGATTCTGAAATTCATACTTTCAGCTGAATTTCGTGACATTTGATTATTACGTAATGTATGTAGAACTGGGAATGCTTTTAACATAATGTTGAGCTAAATTATGTACTAATTTCTGAATTTTTTATTTAAAATCGTCTTAATTTTCCGATGTTGATATTTACAAATTTAATAAAATACTTTAGAAAGGTAAATTTATGCCTAATACAGTAATAAAAAATTATTTTAAAAAAATAAGAATACTATACATTTAAGAGTTAAGCTATTTTTTTAAATTTGATAATGCTTATCTTTATATGTAAGAATAGTTTAAGGTAATAGTACATGAATTTAAAATAAACAGTTTACCTGATAAAATTACCAATAATATTCTGTTGAATATATTATATAAAACGTTCCTTCTTGAAATTACTGCGTTGTAATTTTCTTAGATTATAACCAAATCTAGCATTATCGTAAAGTGAGCGGGTCGTCTGAATGACGCGTTAGTACTCACTGTTGCAGACGGTCGTGGATGTTTGTCACAAGAAGAGGCAGTGCAAGTTCAACACCAGTCCGAAAACCTTTCAGGGTGATCCGTGTCCTGGGTTGCCCAAATACATCGAAGTCGCCTACCAATGCCGTCCTTGTAAGTAATCATGTTTTCCTTCTTATTCTTTTTTTTCTGTTTGACATACTCTGAAAACCGTCCGTATCTATGTTGAGATCATTTCTCAATGGCAGTACATACTTATAAAGTGAATTTTTAAATACACATCTTGATGAAAAATATGATAAATTAGCAAAACCAAAATGCGTTACATACATTCGGTGCAAAACTTTCTTCTTTTATGATGGCGAAATTTTGAACTAAAATAAAATTGCTAAACGTGTATACTAAGAATATATCATAGATTTTATTAACACACTAATAATTTGCATGGTATTTCATTAGAGAATGTATAGCTCGTATAGAGAAGTAACGATTTTAAGTAGAAACAATCAGCATTGGTCAGACAACCTGCCAATTGTACATTGAACCTCTTGATATCAACACAAAAGAAAATTTAGTGATATTTGAATTGTCAAATATTATATCCCACATCACTTTTTGCTACTTCAGAATGACTTCCATATTTGGAATTGAGTTCTTGAACAGAGTATTTCTTGTGCCTCTTGTATAGTATCTCTTTGTACTACGTTCTCAAAGCGATATGGTCGCTGTATATCTTCCAGATAAAATTGAAAGGTACATCAATATTATCGTGTAACGTTTTGTCAAGAAACGTAAAACACCTTTGATTTAAGATGTATATAACCGATGCTCTTAAGTTTGTGCACACGCTACTTATTTTGCCTAGAAAGTGTACTCAATACACCCTCGATGCACTTTCGATGTAGTGTAATGCATGCGTCTCACAAAAGATTCAGTGCGCGAAGAAACACTGTCTAGACACATTGTTATTGTAGAAAGCACGGGAATAATTCGACAGGCTTGAAATTCAGAACATAAATGCAACCGCGTGCGAATAGTGAAGTATTACTTACATGAAGTATGCCATGGAAACGTTCAACTAGATATACTTTCATATAAAAAGAAAATTTTCTGGAGGTCATGTAATGAAAGTATCATTTACGCGCTTTTTCATCGTTTGAAAACTCGAGATCTCTTTAAGCTTTAATTGCTCATTTCATCTTTCCTTCTATCCATGTTACATAAATTGATTTTTTTAAAGTTAATATTCTGGAGTACTAAGTGACTCTCATTTTGAAGATGATGGATAATAAAGAGAATTTAAATGGTCTACAGTATCTATTATTATAATCTTGCAGATTATCATTATAATCATTATATCCTTCGCAGTACACTTTTATAAATTACATATCTATCATTAGATACTTGAAATCTTAGAATACGAGACAAACTCAAAGAATATTTTATGTGCTTTATTTTAATAATAGAGAATGAAAATATTTCTGAATGCATACAATAGATTTACAGCATAAATGATTATACAGTATAAGTAGAAATTAAATAAGCTACGTACATGTGTATGTCACATCGTTCATGTACATATGTACATTGCATGAAATGTATGTTTTAGAATGTACTTAAAATTTTAAAAAGCACTATTCTTAATTCATAAGACTCGTTAATTGAGATATTCTCAACGTACAGGAAACTGTGCAGAAAAGTAATCGAACTGATGACGAATGTAATATAAAAAAAGCAATTGTAAGAATGGTCAAGAATCATTTGGTCCGTTTTCGAGACGAGGTCGTTTCTCCTCGTAGCACTTGTCGATGCCGTTTTTATGGGCACATCGGACATTAGCCGAGTTGAACGTGAAAAGCACGGATATCGATATAGCTTTGGGAAGATTCTTTGCCCGCGTTACAAAAACTGGTGGGAAATAGCGAAAAATTTTCGCTCGTAGTTCTATTGATGTACGTCGTTTGGATCGTGGTTTGTCTTGAAAGATATACTCGTAAACGTAACAAGATAGTAAACTTCTTTGCCAATTTATCCTGTAGCTACATTTAAAAAAAAGTTAAAATATTATTTGGCGAAATATGGTAATAGAAAAGATACAAATATAATATTAGATCATCCCATAAGTTCGTGCCGACTTTTGTGTATACATTTCATGTGTCGATTTATAAACATACGGCGATAAGGGACCAATGCACTTGAGCTTAGCTGATCGAGAGCAGACTAGAACAGATTTTCGTGGGTATAAGATCGTAATATAGTGAATTATATAATATATATGAATTTCGGAAAGGAAGTTCTGTAACAATTGCCACGAAAAACATATGTGCTGTTTACGGAGAAAATGCGCTTTCATCTCGCACCTGTAGGAAATGGTTCCAACATTAGAGCTGGGAATTTCTGTTTAGAAGACGAGGAACGCTCCGAGCGTCCTCCTCAGACAGACGAAGATAAAATTCGGGATCTTGTTGAAAAATCACGAAGTTTGACAGTTCAAGAGATGTCAAATGTTCTGAAAATACCTAAGACAACGATTCATAGGTGTTTAAAAAAAATGGGGATGGTGTCAAAGTTGAACGTTTGGATGCAAAACTTACAGAACGGAACCGTCTTGAACGAACGACAGCGTGCATGTCATTACTTGCACGTAATAAACATGAGCCATTCCTTAAACGCCTGGTAACTGGTGATGAAAAGTGGATACTTTACGAAAACCCTGAACGGAAACGTAGCTGGTCCCAACGAAATCAGCCACCTCAACGCTGTGCAAAACCAGTGTTACATCCACGTAAAGTTCTTTTTGTGTATGGTGGGATTATAAAGGAATACTCTATTTTGAACTTTTATCTAGTGGTGATACCATTAATTCAGACAAATATTGCACTCAGTTAGAAAAATTACGGGAAACACTAGCTGAAAAACGACCAGGTTTAGTGAATAAGAACAACGTTATCTTCCATCACGACAATGCTAGACCGCATGTCGCGAAAAGCGTTACAAAAAAATTGTCTGAATTTAATTGGGAAATTTTACCACATCCCCCATATTCCCCAGACATTGCCCCATCTGATTACCACCTGTTCAGAGCATTACGACACTTTTTAGTAGGTAAAAAATTTGAAAATATTGACATTCTCAAAAATAGCTTAGAAAATTATTTTAAAGAAAAACAAGAGAACTTTTATCGAGACGGAATAATGGCCCTACCAGAAAAATGGGAAGAAGTTGTACAACGAGAGGGGGATTACATTTTTTCATAAAACTGAAAGGTATGCAAACAATTTTAACATATATAACCGCTCGAAAAACGGCACGAACTTATGGGATGACCTAATATGTATAATAAAAAATAAAAATATAATATTTATATGTAATTATATCTAAAAATGAGGAAATAATTTTTGCAAAATTATTAGATGCACAATTATTGTGGTAGAATTTTTGCTTTAATCGAAAAAATTAAATATGATTGCTGAAAATTTCTTTTTTACTTCTATTTATTTTTGTTTCACCGACTAGCAATTCGTTATTTATAGTTATAACATTTTCAACAATTTATGGATATGTTACGCCATGAATGTATTAAATATTAGTAATATAGTAAATGTGAATACATAAAAAAAAAAATAAAAATAAACGAAAAATGTGAATACATTTATTAGTAATAGTAAACATTTTTAAATTTAATCGATACTTTTATTCAAATTTTACATTATTGTATATATTAACTATCTGTATATAGTACATATACATCTTTATTAAATTTTACGATTTCATTGTCACATTATATTCAATTATATTACGTAATATGCAGCCTTGTATCATTATGTCCCATTCGTAAAGATTCTGTTTTAAACGGAATATACGATTATTGAACTAAATCCCGTTGTTTATTTTTTTTTTAAAATATGAGTTCATCTAGCGCGGTAAGGGTGGCAATATCACATAAATACACGCAAATCCCACAATATACTCCCGATATTATGAAGTTAAGCTTTTCACGACGCCGGCGACATTTCAACATTCCGTAGCTGCTGAATTAAAAGATACATTTGCCTTTTGCTCTGCGGATCCTGAAAGGGCAATTCCTTTTATGTTATGATACTTAAACGCGTGAAAGCATGTATCCGTTTCAAGAATTATATGAATTTAATGCGACTTACATCAAATGATTTCATTTTTCATGATTTTATTCGAATAAAATGAAACACCTTATAAAGACAGTGTTCTCACAATTTGGAGCCGTGCTGCAACTGCATAAAAATTTTTCTGTTTTAATTAAATGTGCATTAGTTTCAAATAAACTTTCTTTTGAAATATTAAAATATTTGGTCAGCTATTAAAATATATATATTATAGCTCCCTTGCTATATATTAATTTTATGCGATGATAACAAATTTCAAGTTTCATTATACATATGCACATCTTGCTGTTTGATATTGATATTTTGTAAAATATAAGAGATTGGGTGGAATTTACATACATATAACATAAAGAAAATAATGTATCATATTATGATACACGATACAAAATTTATCCTCATAATATTATTGCAAAATGGGTAAATTTTATGATGTTTTTTGGATGTTTTCTGAATGGTTATAAAATTATATTTTGATAAAATTAGGAATTTACATGGTATGATTGGTCTGAGGAGATATGAGAATTTTAGGGAACGCGTAGGTTATTAGGGGTTGTAGAATTTTGTACGGTATGTAGTTTATTGAATTTCCCCTTTCGGCACTGAATAACTCGCACCATCTTTATTAAATCGCATGGAATTTTGAAATACTGAAATTAATAGATCAGCATTATTTGCCTTCGCAGTTGTTTTACATGTCAGTTCCAACGTGGTTATTTCTTATCTATGATTTTGAACAATTACAATATTCTTTATAAATATGATAATAGCTGAATCCTTCGAGTAATATTTATAAATATTGGAAATTTTATCAATTTGGTTATTATATTTCTTTTACCTTAATTAAAGTTCTCTTGCAATTGATGTATCAAATTACTATAATTAACCTAAAGGATATTGAAATTTTACTGCCTTTTAACCAGTTTCACGATACAAAACTAGTACAATGTTAATAAAAAGAAAACATCAACATCTGATATTTAGACTGAACTTAACTTTTTCATCAGAATTTTCCTTAACCCTGGTAACTCGATTCTGTTTTAATCGCAAACCTCTTAGTATTAAATGCTATTAAATGCAAATTGATTTTAACGAGGTATTAAAATACGGATCAAAATATGGGTACATAAATTATTAAGTTTAAAATTAACAAATTCATTTTTATGTCTATAGTTTTCCGTTTAATTTTAATCAAAATGGCAATTCGCTGCATCCAATAAAAGGAGAACTCAATTTCCATATTTTAAAATCACACCTGTCCGATAAAAGAATATATTCAATTCCGATATCTGAGAATTATATATCTCTTCAACATTTATTAAAATTCCTTTTCCTTGTATTACTACGACCTCGTTTTAATCAAAAACCCTAAGTCACCACGATGGCTAACGAGCAGGAAACGCGGACCATCCGGATGTAGCGTGTTAACACAGTAAATAACAAGGTGAGCGTAGCAGGTGAATACCGACGTCCATGGAGCGTGAAACACGGAACGGAAAGAATTAGTGCGTCCTGCGGCAAAAATTACTTGGAGCTTGTTACTGCAACAGGTTGTCGCCGTATTGTGGATGCACGGATCCGTATGGTCGCATTCCTACACCGTTAATATATATACTTTACGGGGCTGTGTAATAAACATGCCCCCCTATTTTACGTTCTCACCACGTGGTACTCTAATATTTCATTTTCTTGGTCCTTCTGCTTCCGTGCTAAGATTAGTGGCTTTCATCACATACGACGCGCAAGTATATTTTGGTGATTATCGTTATGACGCATCAAGGAATTAAATATTGCAGATGTTGTGTCATTTATAAAGTCGAAGGATTACCAAACGCTTGACTGTCTGAATTTTGTTCATTCTCACATAGGTACATATAAACCTATAGATTATTTGATTATTAAATTCTATTTATTGTGTAAATCACTGTATCGTAAAAATTAATTGAGTGCAATTATTTTGCTCAATGATGCATGCTCATTTGTCAGAGATTTCAACAATTGAAGTTAGTCAATTGTTAAAACCGTTAAATTGTTGCAGTGAAATAAAAATTCCGATTCCTCTTGAAGATATAAGCGGCTTGAAGTTAAGAGGTAATTGCTATGAGTAGTGATTAGCACTGCTTAGTGCTGAGTCCTTCGGAAGGACTAAAGTCAACATTTATCAACGAAACATGGTTTCACAGAGTTTCTTTAGCTAGCTATTTGTATCCTTTACAAAGTGATATTAAGTTTCGTGTATTTTAGAGTTTATGATATTATATGCATGTTTTCCAAATATTTGCACAAATAAGTGTTTTAAAAATTAATCTAACCTAAACTTTTATTTTTACCCAAGTACATGATTAATTCCGAATTTCTCAAAAAGCAAATAACCTAGAGGTTCGTTACCCCTATTGAAACTTAGAATGAGTATTCTACTGTAAGTGAATTATCTGTATTCAGTGCATTCTTACATCTTCAAATTTTGAATAAATGCATAAAAATCCGCAGAATAATAATTACTATAATCACTTTCCGCCACTCTTTAATGTATAAAGTTCATGAATGTGGCTTCTGACTGCCTCAAATAACGTTAGATCAGTTCTTTTCTATTTTATACCTAGCGTGTTACATTATATGCTGGGTGTCTATCAGTATTGTACAGTGACTGTCGATTGTGACAAATGTCGATAGTGACGTTGCCGCTTGGTGGATAGACGCGCATTACATCATATTGTCCGTTTCATGTAATACAGGAAGCGATATCTTGGCGTATACGCGTCTATGCAGCGACGTTCAGTGGACAAACGGCCTCCGCTGAACGGTTCTCGATCGATCGTCATGGACGTCTTAAGTGCCATTCGAACCATGATGCCCAACTAATAGAATTCAGAGGAATTCGAAAGTAGAGAGACATTTAAGACACGTCCAGGAATTTTCCTTAGGTGGAATTTTAATTTACGCGAGGAATTTTGCTCTTCGATGAAATCGGAATTTCCATCTGGTTTTGATTTGACAGTCTCGTTTTTCGGTCTGATCTTGATTTTGATAGGACGAATTCAATTGGCCCTGGATTAGCTATGAAGTACGTACAAATATTTCGTTTTTGTGAATAAATTTAAAGATGTTTGACATTATTCCAATTCTGTCGTTGTTTCTTTAAAAATTAGTACATATCTGATATATATGTGTGCATGTTGAAGAAATACAATAAGCAAGAGAATAAAATTTCAAAATTGTACACACGATTCAAAATAAATAAAATAAAATTTTATTTATCGTTACGGCCTAAGAAACTTTTAGTTTCTTTATCGAATCAGTTTGTCAGCGAAGATAAATTAAATAGTGGTTAAACGATGATTGGTATCCAAATACTTAAATAAGAATACAGATATATAAATACGTACTCCTGTACATTAATTATCTGAAACTTTATTAAAATAACTTCTTTAGGGAGATCATGCAAAGGTTGCAAAAGCTCCTTGTAACTTCCGCCGTAGTTCGAAGGTAAACAAATCCTTTGTTCATAGTTAATGGTTTCGTTAGAGCAGTCCAAGCAATAATATTCCTAAATATGTTATGTGTGTAATACTATCGCCAGCATACTTAGCCAGCGTACTGGTGACATCCGTGTACTAAAACAATTAAATCATTTCAAAGGACGTTCAACTGTGCTACCTACATTAATCAAACAGTGCTAAAGAGGCACGCTTGCACGTATTAAACGGTTCTCTATATGTAAAATACTACAATATGTTCCACGAAAGAGCTTATTTCCGAGGATTGAAACTGTTTGTTAGAGAAAGTTTCGAAATGTTCAAATATCAAAATTCAATTGTTTTGAAGTAAATATAAATATTCTTTGTTACTTTGTAAGATTATTCTCTGATTTCTTATATTTAGGCTGCAGATGTTTATGCAAATTTATATTTTTGTGAATGCAATTAGATAAAATTACTGAAGTGGTGAAATATAGTTTCAGAAAACAATAGATAAGATATTATTACGATAAAATTGTTGTGTACCGCGCTTTTAATCAAGTTTTCAGTTCCTATTTCATAAAAAGAAGTTCCATTGCTCCTGAGTTCAATTTGAAAAAAGAAACCATTATTTATAGTGATCGAATAGGTAAAACCGTAAGACCAAATTTGTAACGCTTCGTGGCGCGTAGGGAATATTGACCCAGAAAAAACAACAATGATTCCGTTGCAATGAGTCTTACAAAAGGTAGAAAAAAAAAAAAAAAAAAGAAGAAATAAGAGAATGAAACGAGATTCTGTCGATCGAATGGTTAAACAGTTGGCTTTGTAGATCGCAATCTTTCGCTGTGAGAGATCGATTCGAGTAAATCGATGATACACGAATGGATTGTGAACGAAAATCCGTGTTACGTGTCGTAAGCGTGCAAATTGCTTGTGTCAGATTAATGTTATCGTGTTGAACACCCTGAATCGGCGTTTAATTAAATAAACGACGCGGAACAAAAGTGTTTTGCTCGCTTGCACTCGTGTCTATCACCAACCGGTCACTGAATGATTGTCATTAAGTTTAATTATTCAACGATTAGATTAATCATCGCCCGTTCAGAAAAACCTATGTGTTGGTGTGTATGTGTTGCGCGTATTTAGAATTTGGAAATTAAACTGTGATTACGAGGATAATAAGGTGGAGCGTTCGTGTGTTAATAATGTGGTGGAATTAATATGATGAATTCGAATAGCTGTCAGTAGTTCGTTCGCCAGAGGAGATAACAGTAGAAACACTGATCTCCAATATGTATTTAAATATACTATGTGTATATGTGAATTAGTTATACCAGACATATTAAGAGTACCTATTTGTCACTGACAGCCTTAATTTTGTCAAGAACACTTGCATGTTTTTGATAATTGTAAAAGCAATTCTAATGTCAACCATCATTCTTCCCATATATCAATTTGACACGTTCCAATAAATGTAAAAGCCATTGATTATTTTTTTCATTACATTGATTTGATACCAAGGACAAATTAAATTGAGAACATGAAGTATGATGCTCGAGAATGACAGTGTATTGACATTCATTTACAACAAAAATTATTTCCAACGTATCAACACGTTTTGAAGATGTTATATGACGAAAGAGATATCCTACAAAATATTAGTGCTTGATTCAAACTCGACATTTTAGTTTTGTAAAATCGATTTGTATCCACAATGTCCAAATATTTTTTACATTTATCTATATTCTATAACTGAAGTTTGTCTTTGTGAGGGGGTATCAGTTTAATAAAAATAATCTAATATCTGCGTTTTCTTCTCTTTTTCGTCCTGTTGATAGGGAATCGATCGTGTCTACCGTAGAATTGATATAATAATGTTTGAAATTAAAACCATTAGATATACATTATAGTAGTAATATTGTTTCTGGTTAGACAACATTTATTTATACGAAGATGAAATGGGATGAAATGAAATTACATTCAAACGTTTTCTTCAGTTTGTGGTTATATTTGACCTACTTCGTTATCGTTTTCTATAAATAACGTTGCATTGCCGTTGCTTTATTGTGTGCATACATATATATACACAGACTTTGCTTTTAGTATAACTGCAAAATGTGCGTAAAAGATATATCGAGAGATCGGAGCATAAATCTTTTTTGGATTGTAATAAAATAATCTTTAGCAAATGAAGTTAACTAAACAGTAAAATAGGCAACAAAATAGTGAATGTATACATATGTATATGACATTTATGGAATTACTTCCCACATTTTATTAAAAATTGTTATACTTGTATGTCAACGATTAATTTTTAAATTAGATTACTTAGCTAAAAGAGACAGTGCTCTTTTTTAAAATTAAAATCTCGTTTACGAGTTTTGAAATATACCATGTGTGTCACACGGAACTGTAATTTACAAGGAGATTAAAACTTCTGATGGAAAAAGAAAGAGATCCAAGACGACGCTCAAAATTCATATTCTTGTTATTTAAAGTAGCAACGAGGAAACTTAGAAAGAAGTTTTTAATTGAAGAAGGAAATGTCGTAGTTAAACGAGAAATGAGTACTTAAAGATGAGTGTGTTTAACAATCTTAGATTTCATTGAACAATATTCCAATTAAAGAGAATGATTGAAACAAAATTTGTCAGCAACTTATATTTCCTGTGACACTTCGTTTTCTTCAAAAAACACGAACAACGAAAGTGCATTAATACAATTCTCATCAAGCCATTTCAATAAAGTTTCCACTTCTATTACATCGTTATTCAAAAAATTACAAGAAGCAAAATAACTCTTTTTAGTTCAAGAAAAAGGTAACAAGAAGCAAATTTTCATACAAATGAAATTTAACAGAAGTATAATATTTATCGAAATGGAAATATGATTTTATTTGGTGTCTCTTTATTATATCTGTTACGTCGGCCGGCTCTCTATCGAGCCCCGGCCATACGCCACGAGACTTTCGATAAATCCCCAACCGTCGCGCGCGATACTACAATGTCGCGGACCGATCACCTCATGACACCGGCGAAATACCTACAATGTCGCGGCGAGCGCATATTTTCGTCGGGCGTCGAGCTCTAGAAGCTTCGAATTCGGTCCGGTATTTTTCCAACACCCAAAAAGGGGCGCACATGATCGTAGCGCGAACGGTGGCGTGATCCGGGCTTGGTGGGAGTCGTCTTCCAAGACAAAAAAGAAACCATCGAAGGGCGATCAGTCTCATCTGCAGATTCACATTAAACACATCGGAAAGTCGGGTTACAATTAATTCACGTTCAAGTCATCTTTGAGGAAGCGAATCGAAAATATTGAAAACTTGTCAGCAAGCGCATTTATCGTTAATTATCTGTTGCTCTTTACCTTATTGTTATAAATACATATTTTATTAACCCTATTAACGCAATGTTAATTTATTCAAACACCCCTATTATCCTAAACGAAATAGGGGATCGATCATTTCGCGGCGTCGATTGTAAGATCGTAACGGGAACTTACGACTCCCGTTGACGTGCTTTCTCGTGAACGCGTCTCTCCGCGAGTGAACGAAACAATATCACTTTACTTGGAATTACTCCACACTTTAAGAGTCAACGTAGAAAAAAAAAAAAAAAAAAAAAAAAAAAAAAAAAACGAGTGAAAATAGCTACATGTTTATTGACAAATAATTATTACACAACTCTCTGACTTGGATTCTTCCAGAAAATAACATAGGTACGTCATAGCAATACATAGGTACGTGTCTAACAATGATTTGAATATATAGTATTAGTTTTCGTTTGCAATTTTTCTCTGCCTCTCTGATAAAATTGCTTACAATCAATTTTTACACTGGCAACTTTCGATACTAGCTGTTCACAGTGGCAACCAGTCATTATTGATTTCGCGGGGTCAATACGACTTCGATATACACTGTGCACCGTATTCTACACGCGTACCATACCATGGTCTATACTCTTTCTTTCATCTTCTTCTCTCATTCTCTTATTCTCTCTTTCTCTCCATACAGTCACGTTTTTTTCCGCGGAACAAGTTATACAGTAAATCTATTAAAACAATGAACACTAGCTCCAAATATAAAATATCCTTCTTCGCGTTGCTGACCGAAACGCTCTGACAAGCATAATTAAAACACTCCAGTTTCTTTGTGAATATGCGTTATGCGTTTCTGACGAATTGTTGAGGTTATCAATTACGATTGGCACTGGTAATTTTTATTTTATATGCTGACACAATGTCTCGAATATTTATAAAGATAAGAAAACATTTTGAAAGATTGAACCATTTGATTGAACCATTCACGATGTTTTTACTGCTTACATTTATTAAAATTGTGTACGTAAATTTTACTTTCTGTAAATGCTTTTTTGATAAAAATAAACAAATACAAAAGTCGATAAAAAGCCCTCAATACTAACAACAATAATTATTGTTCAGAAAATTAAAATTAAATTGGATCACAAGTATAGTTGGCATTTATCCTATTTCAATCATGACTTGAATCAAGAGTGAGGCCGTAAGCCAATTTATTGAGTGACGTAAATCGAGAAGGACATAGGGAATAACGTTAAGAACTTCTTTTAGAGTGTTCCTCTTTGTTGAGGGGAAGATTTAGGTTCAATCCTGATATCGATTGAATTTATTTAATAGACCCTTGGATAGTTTATTCGATGAGTATTTCTTTTCGCTAGCACTTGATTTCGGCGTCTCTTAAATCTGTCCAAGTGTTAAATGGATGTAGAGGTTCTTACCTGAATTCTTACCTGAATAAGGATTTTCAATTCCAAACAACCTCACCTGGAAGAAGCTTTATTAATTTGTATACAGCAAGGCGGCGATTCATTTACTTAAATTAAATTTGGTGTCAAAACAAAACTTCAATGAATTATTTTTAGTTTTAGATAGTAAAATTGCAGCAATATAAACATATACATATTATACTAGGTTTTGTAAATTACTAGAATATCTACGAATAGACATATTTCGTTGATTACGTGATATACTGATTAATTTTGGACCTTCAAACCACCAGTAGATTAATTTGAGGTCTTATAAGTTTTTATTTCACAGATACGCTATTTCATAATATTTTGGTTTCAAGTATTTTTAAAATTATGTTGAAATATTAATTAAATGTAATTATTGCTATACAATTTAGTGGAATTACTTATTTTATGTAAAATATTTGATAATTTCGCATCAATATAAGCGTAAAAGGAGAATGAAAAAATATTAGAAGAATACATATAATAGTAGCACTGAATTTTCCAGGATAGAAAAATTATTACATTTATACGCTATCATTTATATGTATTCCCTGTGTATAGAATATATCATGGCATATTTTGGAAATCAGGCGATCGTGCTGTAGACCAACCCTTGTTGCTAAAACTTTTAGAAATGAAGTTTCCCAATCTTCCCAGTTGTATTCTTTATTCTTCAACGTATTTGTTTGATACCATTCTAGTGCTATTTTTTTCAAATACATCTTCAAGCACTTGATTTTCTTCTTCTCATTCTAAATTTTTAATTTTTCGCACTCCGTTTCATACTCTGATATCCAATCTGTGGCTTTCTGTGTTCCATCAAATTGTTTTAATGTAAAATTTGTTTCTTCTTTATCATAATTATTGTGTTTTTGGAGAGCTTCTAACAATCTTTCTATGTCTAGACTGGACCTGGCTTCCGTCTCTATTTTCCTTTTGGAAATGATTTCTGTTTCCTCTAAGTACATGTTCTGGAATACGAAATTCAGGTCCGTATCGATGTATGATGCCGCCGTCTCATCGTCCATTGTGAGTATGATATTTCTCTATTGGCCTCTACCTTGGTTAGACTTTTCGAGGCGTTTCTGACTATTGTGTGAATTGAACAACCAAGGATGATAATTTCTCGCTTGAAATATTCATCTGGGTGCACATTATCCAATCTTAAACACCCAATCTGAAACTGAAGTTCATCAATTATTGAACAAAGCCCCGCTGTGCGTATTTAAACTACGTAACATTCTTGACTCAACTACAAAGAAAAATGAATTAGTCAAATGAAGCACGTTTAGCTAATGATGTTATAGCGCAATAAGTAGCACGTGTGTCGTCGCATAGATTTGCGACCGACACGTGAGACATCGCTTGGTTTTGGCACACAATGTGACACGTGTAACGTGTATCCATCTTCTTGATTCATTACGTTTGAATTACCGCTTGCATTGTGTATATTTTCTTTCATTTTCTTTCGTGCTAATGCCAGTGAATTTGTATCTGTCAAGTTAACACACGCTTCATTTGTGACAATCAGAATCATAACTGATTGAAATTAATTGAAATTGAAATTAATTCTTGTACAGGGTGTTCCATAAGCGATAATATTTACAACAGGGGATAATATTCTTTAATAATAATTAGAGAGAAATAAAATATCAAACCAAATATAATTGAAATTATATCGTCTTTTTCTAAGAATCTTTTTACTTCTATAAAATTTATATAGAAATCCATCGCTATCTTCATAACTTTCAATTAAGGCTTAATACAGCATTTTATTTTGAAATTGTTAAGCTCAGAAATTTTCAAGCCTAAATTTTCGGATTTTTATATCCTTGAATTTTCAAATTTGTTACTGTACGATAATATTTTTCATGTATTATTTCACTGCTTAATGGGCTTATTCGTTACTAAAAACGTTCAAGCTCTATTTTCCTAAAAACTCAGTTTTACACGAAAATATTTGGTACTATATTTTTTTGGTATTTGACCGTATTGAAAACGAGATTAATCGTAGTTACATTGGACTCGCCCCTTCAAACACAGTATGCACATTCTCCATTTCGTTTCTGTTAACGTGATCTCTGGCGATTTGAAAAGAGAATCATAGCTATAGATGTTCCTAACAACACACACGAAAACTTTAGATGCCATCGAAACTGGGTCGATCGAAGTCTATTGTCGCTTCCAGTACTCGAAGGAATTACGTCTTGCAACTATAGTATCACGCCCTTTTTTCGTCTTTTTCTTGCCAATTAAAGCTTCAATCTGGACATCTCGCTCGAAAGATAGTTCGATAAGGGAGTTCCGATGTCTTACCTTATTTTACAAACCATTGTATACCTTTGTCCTTTGACGAGCCTCGTTACATGCTTGACGAGTTACTTTGTAACATTTTCTCGTCCAAGGGGCTATTTGTTGCAAGTTTCCAATCGTCATTAGGAACAGAAAATCAGTTTGATGTTTGGAAATAGATCAGTTTGTAGTTCTTAGTTTGACTTCAATTGTTTGGTTGATGGTGTAATTATTAAGTCTTTTCTGTGTATCGACTAAAAAACGTTTCATTACTGGTAAACAAATATGGATTTTCGAGCTTTCTATCTTATACTTAGTTTTATCAATGATAAAAACCTGATTTCTTGTCAATTTTTAAATATTTAGATATACAATATTTACAGTGGCGATGAAATTTGTTATGGTACAGCAATCGTAAAATAGAAATGGTTTAAAAACCGCATCGTCATAAATTATCAGATATAAAGATTCTCAATTTTTCTGAATATATTTAATATCATTTATCTAAGATATCCTTTTTCTTAATAATAATAAAAAAGGAAAGAACGATTGAATATCATATCTCCCTTAATAAGAATCTTCTTATTCCTACAAAATTTATATACACTTTCACCCTTATTTCTTCTTTCCGCCCAAGTGTATTCCACCTCCTGTTAACCAAATATTTCTTTCAAATATTCCACATTCACTGCGAAACTTCCCCGAATTGCCTCTTACGCTCGTTTCACATACACTTCCGTCAATAAAGAATCGTTGGAAACGAACTGGAGGTCGTTTTCCTCCCGCATTCTCGTAATTTTTCTTGAAATCCAGAAGAGGCGTTTCTGTAACCGCAAAAGTTTGAAAAGTTTGAAAAGCCGCGAAAAAGAGGCGGCGTAAATCGACGTCTCAATGAAGTAGGGTTACGACACTTCGTCTCAGACGTGTAAGTGCACTCGGCGATTTTGAAAGATTACTGATTCATACTTTTAAAGGTCGCTTTAAGCGTGACTTCTGGAGAAACCACGCCTTCAGGCAGATAATTATAATATACATCGAGTTACACTAGGTGTTTCGATTATTCATTGAAAATTGTTGTTTCTTTATTCTTTTTCGGGTTTAATATTTAAAATAATTCTAGCAAAAAGTTTTATTTGAATTATACAAATATCTATAACATGGAAATTTATTCCTCTTGAAAATAACTTCACATTATGTCGCATTCCAAGAATTTTGTTATATTATATGATATAAAAAATATAAAGATATGTAATTTTTCTCTCATAAAATGTAAATAACTACAATATATAGTTTCTCTCGTAGATTTTGATACTGACTTTTATATACGAGTGAATTTTAATTATTTCTTGAATTTTCTCCAAATTATATTTTCATAAATATCTTTATAATACACATTATGTACGCGCACATAAATGAATAATATTATACTGTACACAGACTACGTAACAAGTAGTTAACACTCGAATGCATAATTCGCCACAAATTTTTTGCATATAGGAAAACGAAGTGCATGGTTTGAGTAACGAAGATAATCATTTTATTTACGATTCAATTACGCAGTTTATCGAAATCCATGCCGAGTACCTGCACCATATCTTCAGATTATGGCTACAGTCTATCTTCTTTATTGCCCGTTGTTCGATTTTCTCCTGAATAATTTATACTGTCAGCTACTATTATTCATTACGATAATCACACTTATGATTTTCGAAGTAAAATATAAAATTGGCAAATCAGATCGATACAAATCATTTGTGACTTGTGTTATTATAATCTAATTATAATAAACATAATCATTTCTGTCGTCATCAATATCCAATGAATTTAATTTGGCAATTCATAGAATGGCTTCCAGAAACTTCTCATTGTCAGTATAATAGCAATACCATAACATTTGAAATTAATACCTTAGAATCCCAATTATCCAGACATTATACCTATAAATATACATCTATAAATTGATTCACTGGCAATGTATTTTCCTCGACAAAAATTCTAGTCCTTACGATGTAGGTATAGTCACGTATTTATGACTAGGACGAGATTTCTTTCCGTAAGAATTTCATTCTTGATAATCGATACCATAAACATTATCACTAGATCAATCTGATTCTTCACTTGCCAGATTACTGTTGATGAAGTGCACTATCTTAAAGTAGTATTATCAACGTAGAATTAGTTTACTATTCAAGACACTTCAAATTTCTAACTGAATTTGAAATTTATATTTAGTTATTTGTATATTTGCTCATTTCGTTATTCTACAAATTTTTGTTGATTTTCTGTAACATATTATGACATTGAATTGAAATGATTGATCAGAATCAGGATACGTTGACGTGCATTTGGAAATTCATATTTCCATAATTAACATTTAATATCTTGTAAATATTTAAAAAATTGCTTACTTTCGTACATTCCAGAAAGAGATAGCATAAATAATCACAAATTCTGGAAGATATGTTTAAAAATAGCGTTTAGAATCATCATTTTTTATGCATTAATTTTTTAATTCCAATTTACTAATTTGATCATTATGGGTTCTTAATGATCCAAATATTTTGTGCGTCGTTTTCTAAATTTACCTAACTCTTAAAAAATAATTTAGATATTTATGTTGCTCCTCTATTGAACCTCTCATGTGATCATCTGTAAAATTCAAGAAAATGCACGAGAAGTGCGTTGACCTTGCGTAAGAACAAGTGAAAATCCTGGGAATGTGGTGTTCGCTACACCAATAAGGTTGCAAAGCTACGGAGTACGCTATGATTGCAGCCACAAAAACGTGCTATAGTAGAGCACCTGATCTGGTTGGGTTCGTTGAAATTCGCAGATGCCACGAACCGTAACGAGACGAAGCAGGTTTTATCGAAACCCGTATCTCTGGCAAAAACCGTTTCCATTCGACTTGTTTATGCGATTGTCAACGGGTACGTATAGACCAGGCCGCGATATAGCGAGTTCGTAAAATCAGTCAAGAATGAAATTAACACATTTCGAGTGTCAGAGCAAACGAATTTTTTTTTTATTGCAGTGTCAATTTTTATTGAATGGTATAGAAAAGCACACATATTAAAATAAAAATTGAATATGGTTTATTTTTTAATAACAGACATTTTTATTCCGATATCAATGTATTTTATATTGAGTGATATAGTGAAATATATTTAAATAAAAGTTAAATATGATTTGTTGTTTAATAGCGAAGACTTTTTATTGGAATGTTAATAAACCGATGAAAGTCAATGTAACAAATATAAAAACGAACGTATTTCATCACATTGTATGAATATAGATAGATAGATCTTATTTCCCAGATTTTACTAGGTTTCGACGTCATAAAACTAGTTGCCGTTTGAGTTAGTACTCAAATAGTTATGAATTTGTTCACTATACAGCATAGTATAAATAAACTTTACAGAATATTTCGAATGGCAATAAAAAAATATGAATACATTTAAAATGTTAGACAGTTTTCCAATAAACATTGACAATATATTTATGTCCAAAAAAAACAAACATCATTTTTCAAAAAATGTTTCGAAAAATGTAACGATAAAGTTATGTCATGTTCTTTCGTGAAAACTAAATATAATAGGAGAAATAGTTCAAACTCTTTGGAATGAAACGGTATTAAAATATTAATGTTACATTCTCTCCTCCACTAGCAAGTGAATAAGTGAAATTATTATATGTATATTTTTACCTCTTTTTTTTTACAAACAATGACACAATTTGCAAACCTAATTCAGAAAATGTTTCTACTACCTGAGATAAATGACAAAATACCAAAGTGTAACAAAAAAAAAAAAAAAAAAAAAAATAAAAAATAAAAAGATTTTATCAACTTGAGATACAAAAATCTAGAAATTTTGAAGTTCGGTGACTGCAATTTTCTAATCACATTAGCATTCATACTCATACAACAAAATTGTATTTTGTCATATTTTGAACTTGTAATTACGTTTAAGATGACAATAAAAAGCAACAGTGGAGCGGTGAATTTATTAAAAAGTTCCTTTATGTTCCAGACGAGTTCAGAAGTAAAGTTGCCTGCGAGAATGACGTCATCAATCTTGTCTGCCACCCTGGACAAAGGGTTGCCATTTTCAGCGCATCGTTCGGCAGAACGGAGTACGAATCCCTTCAGTGTCCTCAGCCCCACGACGTGAAAGAAGAAAGTGAGTAGATTTTTTTACTGTCCTAAAAGTTCATTTTATAAATAAAATTTTAAATATTATTGTCGTATTTAATATACTATGAGATCCAGATATTCTAGCAACTAGGTCACACCGGATATTTTTTTATATTGCATAAAATACTAAAAATCTACCTCTCTATTTTTTATTCATGAAATCAAGTGTCCTTTCGTTTGAAAATTTCTATACATACGTAGCCTGTTCTGAAATAAAATTCGTTAAAATACAATAGTACATTTAAGCTATGGTAAGGTGCCGCATAATAATTATGGGATTCTATAAAAATACTTCATTATTACTTTAAAAACTTTTCTAATTTTAAGTTTAGTTTGGTAATTCTAATTTTAACAATATTCTTCTAGATGGAAATATTAATTAATTTACTCTTGATTTCTTGATACCAGGAAATCTAAACTTCAGTTTTGTTTCACATAAATTATAAGAAGTTTGCGTGAAATTGAAATTTTGATCATCAACGTCCAGCTTTTAGCTGTGGAAAGGATTTAAAAATGCTCTTAGATACAAGTTAGCATCTTAATAATTCTACTAAATATCTTTCTCGGAACCATAAAAGCCTTCAAAGAAAATAACGACCAAAAAGATATTCGAAAGTTAGTCGGGTCATTAAATGTTTGCGCGAGCGTAAACATTCATGACCGTGCCGTGCTGTTGAAGCAAGAGCATAGAAGATATATGATATAATAGCAGCTTATGAATCTCAAAGAGCAATTCTGGTTTTTGATAAGTTTTATAGCAATACCAATATTCCCTAATTTCTTTTATCTTAACGAAAATATTATTCTTTAATCTTACCTCGTATTTGAGTGTTTCAACAACAGTTAGGACAAAATGTTATGTTCTACAATGTGTTATGTAATTTTTTCACATAAAGATAATTTCATCTAATTTCGAATCAAATATATACTTATACAAAAAATAAACAAAATGATCGTAAAAATAATATAACTATTAAATATTATACCATAATATATTTAATCTTAAAAATTGTAATAACGAAACAATTAAAAAATCTCATCTTATATTTAAATATTGATATTTTGTAACAAGGAACTAGAATTATGTATTGAAAAAGTCTTTTGTTATCAACGTAAATATAATACAGTTACCGAATTTAACATTTCTTGCAGAAACATAAGATATATTTCTAAAATTCTAAGTTCCTAAAAATCTAAGAAACAGCCTTTCCTTTCATGAAGTTACTTTACATGGAACATGACGTTAAAATAAAGATCCATGAAACTGCACATTTACATTCAATAGCCGGACGAATCGATTCAAAGTACCGCAATTCGTGGCGGACTTTACGAGAAAATGGAGCAGAGGTCGGGTCGCTACCAACCTCTTTGTGACGATGTCCAGACGGCATCCTCGTGAGGATAACAGCTCCGAAAACACTGAAATGCCATTGGCTACGGATCACTCCCTGTAAAAGTTTTTTTTTTATCTGATTCGTGAGCTCGTTAGTCTACGAATGCTTCTACGAATGTTTCTGATTATTGCGATTTTAATTCTCCAGTCGTAATTTAACATATTCCAATGTAGAATCATCAATTTTTCATTTCTGTCATCTACATAATGAGAGCCTAATAATCATCAGTGAGTGCATTAAACGTCAAGAATAAATAGATGAAATTATCATTGTTATCATCAGAAATTATAGTCATAATACATTAATTAATACTTTAACGAAACGAAAAACTTTATAACTAAAATTCCAGTAACTAGAAATTTAATTTCCATTCCAGGATATTTCTTTGACAAGGACTTTTATTAAAGCTTCTAGGATTAGACTAAATTCAAAACAAACCTCCCTATAAACGTTCCGTACCAAATAAATTCTCGAATCAATTGAACTCCTCCTACGGTTGGCAGGATATCGTAACCAATTCAAAGGTTTCCTCTCTTGTTCTTCAGCTTCGCCCAAACGTAACAATGAACTACATGTAACGGTCGTTTCCCGAATGGTCATCTACGATACTGTCACTCGCGTTTCAATCTGCGTGTTCCTTGGCTATGTGACACATCGTCCTGCTCTATCATGTCGTTCTCACAAAGGTACCTACCGTGACGGTGACATGCAGAAGTGACTTTCGACTCTGACACACTTCGAGATTTCAGGGGGGAAAGTTAGCTAAATTGGAACTTAATTTCTCCAAAAATGATTGAAAAAATTTTAGGAATCTTTTGATGATATTTCATGATCGATACATGAATGTTTGTTTTTCTGATTTGGTTTAGGATTTCTTTTCGTTTACTAAAATAACATACGACACGCATGACGCATGCTGTCGGAACAAAAACAATTTAAAAAAGAACTAAAACAATTGAGAAATCCGGTTTAAAGTGAACAAAAGAGAGTAAAATGGTGCTTTATATTCATATGAGCGTTATGAGGGATTCATGTCAAGCGTCAGATTATTAACCGTAGATTGATGAAGTTGACATTTCCATTAAGCGCTCTGAAGTAGTCACAGTCGACCTTTAATCCGGTATTCAGTTTTCATTCGACAAACGATCCGCGCAATTTCTGGTAAGCTGGGAGACTAGCTCTTTTTTTCTCGTCTATAAAGCTACGAGCGAACGTACTGAATAGATCAATTCTGTCTGGTTACAGCTTGTATGGCATCGTACGCGACGGAAACCGTGATGAATTTGTGCCATGGGAAACGTCGCTGCTCGGTGGTGGCAAACAGTTCGACGTTCGGTGAGCCTTGCAGTCCAGAAAGCAGAACGTATTTGAAAGTTGTCTACACGTGTGGTAAGTCTGATTGTTCTCTTATGAATATGTTAGTTATCACGATAATGTTAACGCACGTTATTTTTAATAATAAAGTTTATGTAACTTTAAATTCATGTCAGAATATTTGTGATTATTGTAGTGTTACTTCAAGGTTTTAGAATGTTTTTTCTTTGTGATATAATAGAGGTACTTTTAGGAAAGTTATATTTTGGAGATCATTATTCTATTAGAAAGGAGAAAATGAATTTAGAATTTGTGAATTAATTATCATTTGCAATTGATAAATACGTATTATTATATATACTAAAATAATTTGTACTAAATAATTCGTCATTCAGCTTTTGAATCCTTTTAATTACAAAGTGATCCTTCGATCAATTAAAGCATTTAATTCTCAACTTCCATCTTTCAAATATTTATCGTCATTACAACGCAAAGCAATATCAATTGTTCTTTATCATTTAATCATTTAATTAAATAAAATTTGTGAAATTACGAAACAATTACGGAAACAATTATTATTAGCCCTTTCCAATATCCAGCAATATAAATTAATTATTATAAATATTATTCCTTTCTCGTTCATTAACTTTAGAATAACTTATTTTATAATATAAGACAGATTAAAATCAATTTCTACATATTACAACCACTGTATTGTATTAATAAATTTACTAATGAACTATAAACACATTAACATAACAGTATTAGCGATTATTTAATCTACATAAATTCCAGACAAATTTTTGAGCTCAATTTCCTGTATATATATATTTGATTATTTGCAGAGTACGAAATCGATAGTCGAACGTTATAACATGCTCATTGGGAATATTTGGGACGAATTTCGATATTTTTCACGTGCGACAAATGGAGCGGAACATTTGTTTTGCGCGAAACGTCATGTTCTCTGTGATCTTTTATGAAACCGGTTCGCCCTGGAAAACTGTTCGCCGTTACGTAATAAATCATCGTGTATTTTTAATGCACGAATGAAAACAACCGAATGACGGAAGCAACCAATTTAATTTGAACCGCGAACAAACACTGTCTCGGGTCCACCATCTACCGATTTTTACAAACAATATCACATCTGAGACGCATTAACTCGCATTATTTGACACGAAAAAATTTATTCGTTTATTTGCTATTTTATGAACTTTTGTCATTTTTTAGCAAGCATTTTTCGATCCAGTTTGGTGATCGTGTAATTCTTTTTTATCTGAAATGATTACTTCTGTTAAAATTAGATAATAATAACAGAAGTTAAAATACTGTATTGATATTTCAGAATACTTTTAGATAGGATAAAACACATACGCCAAACTAAATTTTTGTGAGAAACTATATGTACATATAATTAGTGGAAACTTTAAAATAAATATTATTTATGTCGTTTCATCTTGTACAGAACTAACATTTATTATTAATAAATCTATAAATATAAATATTGACACAGCATGATACTAAAAATTACATATATAGATGAAATTCCAATTCAAACAATGTTCTATGTATCACAACATTTTTACGAAGTTTGAACAATTTTTCTTTCAAGAAAAAAAGGGTACAAGATAAAAGAAGGGAAAATCGAATAAAAGAAAGATAAATTTTGTGAAAGGTAGTCGCAGCAGGACATAAAAGATTAAATATAGCAAAGCCTGATGAGCAAACAACAGAACATTCACGAACAAGTCGGAAGTCCATGTCAGCAGCGTCGATTGACCCAAAAAGCTTGAGGACGATTGACGCGGAGCTGCCTATTCGCGGGAAGTTCTTCTGATGGCTTTTCACTCCGGATGGCTCGTTTCTGTACTTAATGGCCAGTCAGTCTGAACGAAAGGACTTGCTTAATAGCCATTGTTTGGACCGTTGGCAAGTGAATAATGATCGGTCGTATTCCATTCGGAGGTACCGCCAATGCTAACCTATAATACTTGAAATTCACCAATTTTCGAATACGTTATATAGAAATACTTTGTTTCCTTAATGCCTTTTTCATTCGCTCCGAATATTTGTGTATTTATAGGAAATTTGAAGTGTAAAAGTGAACATAATGTGCATATGATATACAAAGGTATATAAGATATTCAAAACAAAAAAATCGTTATAATATTTAATGAGGGAAACAAATACATATTTAATTAGTTTTCATTTTTTAATTTTACAGTATGACTCTCCAGTAAGTATACAAATTAATTGACGAAAATAAATCGGATCTTAAATAAATCGGATGAGAAAATTTGTGAATGAATTTGTTTATAGTAATTATTTTATTTCTACTTTTTTGCTGCAATATAAACATATATATATGTATATTTTAAACTTTGCACCGAAGTGATACTATCATATTTTTACAGATGCTTTCGTTATTTTACAATATTATTTAAACACCTTAACATTCTCAAAATTGTCTGAAGATCATTTTTACTTAGACATGTAGACATTTTTGACACAAGTATGATTCCAAAGATTTATTACTCAAATGAATAGTACAGAAATGGAAAGAAATCTTCATGGGAGGAATACGGATCTGATTGGTTGTTTTTGACAGACTCGACACAATCGTAAAGTTAAGGAATAGGAATTGGTCAAAAGTGTTACATATACAAACAAAACAATGTAACATTGAGTGATGGTGAGCGACAGAGAGCATTACCCTCCTTATCATCTCCATAGTATAAATGTAAAAAGATAATATATAATAATCAATCATTACATAAAAGGAAGCTGACTAGTCAAAGTATGAATCTGAAAATTAAGAAGTTAGAAAAAGTAAGTAAATAATAACGGGATAGCAGGTTGATGTGTCTAAAGTAGGTTGTGAAACAGCAGGGGAAAATATCTCGAAAGCTCTTTGAATAATGAAAACCACTACCGTAAGATGTAATTTCCCCAAAGAAATTAAAAGCGCATTATTTCTTGTATAAAGCAAATAAATAGAGCTAATATGTCGCACGGTGTATGTGTGCCTCATTCACGATAAACAAAAATAGAAATTGATATATTTATAATAGATGAAAACATCAATCAGACAAATAAAAAATTATCCAGAAACTCACCATAGAATATCCTTAACAAAATTCCCAGAAAATCACGAGAAACGTAATTTCCAGCGTTCTATCTTCTAACTTAAAAATCCTAAACTCATAAACGAAAACAGTAATCAGTCAAATTACAAGACACCCAAAAAATCATCACATAATATCCTGAAAAACTCTAAGAAATGTAATTTTCACTATTCCAATTTCCAAATCCCATTAAACTCCTTTAGGAGAGTATTATAATCATCCTAAAGAGAATTCTTCGATAATCGTCAAAGGCACGTGCTCTAGAAAAGCTCCTCTTTTTACATAGTAGAGGAGAAATTTTACAAAAGAAGATTGGAGGGCCAATTTTCTAATCTCGATGGCGCGTCATGAAGCATGGAGTTTCGAACCTTTTCGAAAACAGGTCGCTATCTAACCACTGGCCACTAACGACACTCTTGACGATACATAGAGTAGTCAGCTATCTCAGCCAGTGCGTTTCTGTGGAAAATTCCAGAATAATG
Source organism: Bombus hortorum (assembly GCA_905332935.1). Classification (NCBI taxonomy): domain Eukaryota; kingdom Metazoa; phylum Arthropoda; class Insecta; order Hymenoptera; family Apidae; genus Bombus; species Bombus hortorum. The sequence continues at coordinate 14,010,103 of HG995193.1, forward strand.
ATACCGGCACGGCCTTTAACGAGCCACGTCGTCCGTTCGACCCGAAGAAATCCGCTCGGGCATCGAGCGTACCGCGTCGCGTATAACGAGCCGTCGCTTGTAATACCAAGTTATTTTCATTGTGCACGCGATACAGGGAAGAAACGAGGACTGGCATCTCTGCTTTTACTCTACTTTCTTCTTCCCTCTTTCTTTCTAACTGGGTTGAGAACTAACTACGGATTCAACCGCGGACGCTTTTAATGGCACTCGTCGCGTAACATTGTCGCTGCGGTAAACTGCTCGCATCGTCGGCGAGTTTATAGCACCGGCTGGGCCTGGGATCACCGGTTAACATGGAAAAATGAGCATCGTTATGATGATGTCATTTGGTTTAACCAAGTTTTGTTTTTCTTCGTTTCCACGCATGTTTCGGGCTAGAGACAGTAGAACATTTTTCGGCATGTAACAGTGTTGAGTTTGTGAATTGATGGATTAGTATGATTATTGTACGAAAAGTGTTGATTTTTTTGTTTAAAAGTCTATTGATGAATTATGGAGAGAGGCAGTACCTTAAATGCATTCTCCTTACTTTAATTATTTGATGATTACATGGAAAAAATATGACAAGTTCATTAATAAGTAAGAAGAATCAAGAGTAGAAAAAATCTACAATTGTCAAATCTACAAGTGTCGAACTAAATTTTTCATCATAATCAAGATTTACAACAAACTTATGTAAAACGTGCAATTCAGCACTAAAAATAGAAACATTTTCATTAAAATGTTATCTTAATTTAACACGACTGATTCAGTTTCATAATGCATCAAGATGACGTGTATTAATTAGTACATTTTATCCATTCCATTAAATTAATGTAGGAATTGTAAAAGTGTCATGCATGAACAGCCCTAGAGGTTCGTATTACCCTCGACACGTTACACATACTCACTGAAAAAATAAAGAAAACTACGACAGATAACGAATGTACGAATGCAAATGTTTGCGGTAGTCTAATTGCATATTAACCACGACTGTGTTATCTGTGAGTGAAAAATAAAGGTGTTTTGCAGGTTAATGCAATATTAATTGTATTTTATACGTTAAAGTAATAACTTGATATATCTGTATGAGATCGATACATTAAGCTGTGCTTGCAGCTTTCTTGCTGTCAGCCTTGATCAATTACACGCGAATATACAAATCAGCTATGTAAGATGCGTGCAACGATAGATTCACTCGAAAAAGAAATGGAGATAGAAATAGAAAGTAAGAAAAACAAGCTTCTTCGGTAATAAATATTTCAATTAATACTTTTTCACTTTTTGAATCACACGAATACAAAATTATTTCTAATAATACACGTATAATATGATTTTTATTATTCTTATTACTTTTTTATTGTCAAAAATCGATTTAGAATTTTGTGAACTTTTAAATAAAAAAATATTTTACCATAAAACACGTAAACAGATAAAAAGAGTGTATTAATAAAGGATCAATCGCTACGAATTGTTGTTCAATAACCACTTAAATAAATATATAAATATAATAAAATAAAAATATATAAGAATATATAAATATATAATAAAAATGTATAAATATGATAAAAATATATTCCAACTGGAAATAACGTTGAAACGTTGGCCGAAAATAAAATGAAGTTTCGAATGTAACTACATTTCTAATGTTCCTTTTCTCTCATTGTAACACCGCAAAGGCACCGCTTAAGGCACCGCAAAGATAAATAACAGAACCATAAGACAGTGTTTAAAAGTTTTGTTTCTAGCAGCTTCCCCAACGATTTTCCATTTCACGCGCGAGATGAAAAATCGACTGTTCACAGCGGCAATCAATTCGAGTAATCGGTGGAGTGTTTCACGTACTCGCGGCTGGACGCTCTTTTTATTTAGTTGCGCATTCTATTTCCCCGTCGAATTTTATACGCCGATCATACCACTTCCATTTTTTGACGACACGCCGATCTTTTCCGGGATATTTTTTCTGAAACATAGCTCACGCTTCGATACTAGATAAAACGGTCTACCGTAATTGAGAACACCATTGTAAAAATTCAACACAACCTCAGCGTGCACCATATCGAAAATTGTAATTTTATTTCAATTTAAAGTATCAAAAGAGTTCGGAGATAGAATTAAAAAAGAGGTACAATATTAAAGAGATCGTGGAGAGTGGAATGGAAAAGTTAAGTAATATATAAACTACGAATGTTTATGCAAGTTAATATTTTTATGGACGTACATACGTTATCACTTGAAATTTTCAAATAATGCTTTTGATGGGAAAGAATTTTGGACTTTTTAAACTCTTGTCTCGAAAATGAGAAAATAACAATCGTTATATTTATCCAAAATTAATTATTAGACTAATGTCTTTTTCACTTAAATATCTTTCCTTCCTTTTATTGAAAATTTAAATATTTCTTTCTTACATATTTCACTAATTATTTTTTAATAATTTCTAGATGGCAATTAGATTAAATGCTATAAGGAGTACTTTATTTTAAACATTTTATGTATTTTAGCTGCATTCTGAATATTTTTGTATCCTTATATTTCCTATAAGCGCATAAACATCTGCAGTCTAATAACATAATAATAAAATTGAAAAGGGAGTGTAGAATTGTGTTTTGGAATCAGGAATGAAGAGCAATAAAGGTGGATAAAGGGGAGGATGATCGTAGGCAACTCGAATCGTGGTTGCTCGACGCAACTCGATGCAAATACAGGTTTCCTATTATGCAAATAATCCTCATTACATTGCTATACCTTAAAATACAATACGTTTAATATAAATGTAAATATTGATACACGATGTGCCGAGTTAATTAGCGAAATCCGTTGAATGAAAACGATATGTTAAAAGAAATCTAAATGAAATAATATCAAAACTTTTATTCTATTCTCCTTGTTGATACTGTTTCTACTTTTTCGAGATTTCGTATATGTGGCATACAATCCGGGTTATAATCTGATTTCAGATAATACGTAATTTTATTGTGATTTCACTACGGCTAAATACAAAAAGCAATTTTATACGTCTGGATTATAAAATATTAAAATTATTATTTTTTTCGATATGAAGTACTTTCTGAACTTACTTTTCAATATCGATTTAGTGTTTTATAATATATAAAATTGTTTTATTTATGCAGGAGTACATAAAGTTACAACGATTAACGTTACAAAATAACATTTTAATATGGATTTAATATTGGTATCAAATTAGAGTATTTTCTGATGTTTAGAAAAGAAATATAGAACATTTCAAAATCAGATTTTGTTCGTAAATAAAAGATTTCCTAAATAGTTTTTATCAAAACGCTCCTTCTTCAAAAATTGCATCTCCTTTTAATTCATTGAATTATCAGATACTTCATATGTGAAGTACAAGCAGAGTCTTTAATTTCACGATTATAATATCAACGATAATTACTTTCGTCAAAATTAAGAGTTACACAAAAGAGTTATCGAGAGAAATGTACAAAAATAGAATTGAAATGTTTCCAAATTTCACATTAAAGTAACAAACTACAAAAGTAATCGTTTATTTCTTTTACTTAGATGAATAAAATTATATAGATCTTCAAGTCTTCTTCTATTGATTACAGCATTCTAATCATAGAATAAAACAACATCACGGCACGCTACCATTTCCAAATTGTCCATTCGAAAAATAATCGGTTTGCTCTGTAGTCGCATTTATCCTCGAACAATCGTATAATTCATCGTAGGGATATTTTCGGACAGAATTTCCATCTGTCGTCGGGTTTTTTTCATTAAGGTCCGATTTATCGAGGCTCGTTTCGTGAATTGCGCACACGTGCCTGTGTAGGACCGTACCAATTACTGATGCAGTAGCAAACAGGTGTTTCGCGCATTGCAGTCATCGACCCATTCGTATGTACCGATGGATATTCTAGCCACGAAATAGAACTCGTTATTCAATATACACGTTATACTCTTGCAAAACGTTCTCTCTCTTTTCAACAACGTAGTGATCCACAATACCGATCGATATATGCGAGGTTATTCATTTTGCATTTCCGTTAATCATTCTTTTTTTCGGTTAACTGCAAAGTACGTATTCAACGTATGCACGTGGATTCACTAATCAAGATTCACTCGTCTTATATTTAACAACTGAGTCGCCCATTTACCAAATTGATTAATTCCATAAAAAAAGTAGAAAAATTGATAAAATTATATATATGAACTTATCCATTTTAACCTGCAAACCCTTGTTAACCTGTAAATCAATTGTTATTTCTTCTTCAATGAATACACATACTAGATGTACATTATATAGTACTTTTATCCAGAAATAATCTGATACTTCTTTTTATTGAGAAAGAAAGAGAGTAGAGAAAAAGGCAAACATGAAAAAAGAAGGAAGGAGAACACGCTGTGTTGGTATTCTAATTTAACAGTAAGTCATGCACGCCTGTACAAGGCGCGGCAGGGGAGCTTTTTACACTAGTAAGCAAAATATGCGCATACGTTCAGCAGATGAAAAACTCCAGGGAATAATCAACGTGCACGCCACGGCGACCGCGAGTATTCTTTCCCGCGAGATCGAATTTCGTTTTCGTCCCCTGACAGTTTTTATCGTGGCAGGTTTTACCGAAGTATACCTATTGCAAGTTTTCTTGCGTGGAAGGGTTTCAACGATAGCCGTGTTGCAGCTAATCATTCCGCGAGGCTCGCGTGAAAGATGGGAGCATTTTGCGATTCGTGGGTCGAGATAGCGTTACGTTTCGTTTTGTGAAAGATTTATTAGGTGAGAAGATATTGGGAAAGGTTAAGTGAATTTCTGAATTTTATTTTTATTTTCTTTTGAGCTTGATTATGTATTTGTATATATTATTAAATGTGGATATGATGAGTAAATATTAAGTTGTCAAGTTTAATCCCATATTTGTGAATTTTATTGAAGACTATTTTAGTTTTAAAATATAAATCAGTTTGGTTTAAAAATATAAATCGGTATATATGTATAAGTTTTAAAACTATTTGAAACATAATTCTGTCTATTACAATTGCTTACAACACCACAACAATATACAAAATCATGTCAAATTTCTTGTATTTTTCATTTAAATATTAAAATTCATTAAAGTTCGCTCAATGCCCGACATGTTGATTACGACACATGCATGAAATCAAACGTGATTCCTATTCCAACAACGATCCACCGTTGGAAAGCATTGCCACGATGTTCTCTTCTTCGTGCTGCTGCCAACGTTAGACCATTGACCCGGAATAATTACGAAGCGATCTCAAAGTCTAATTGGATCCGCATGAATTATCCGCGTACATCAAAGTACTTTGCGGCGAAACACACGATGATTTGACACCATGCTCGGTCTTATTAAACAAGTGGTCATTGGTATTTAGTACAGATACAACCAACTAAGACAGTAATCAATTCTTTGCGATGGTTTTTTAAAAATTGATAATCTTTAATTTGCACTAAAACTTTCATCTCTTATTTGTGAAGTAATAAATAATTTGAAATTTGTTAAAGGTATTTGTCAATTTATAAACTTTTTTGTGAAGTATTCTTTCTTTTTTTTTTTTTTGTATATTTGACACATTTAACAAATGCGAAGAGTACAAGTAAATAAATTTGATTGTTTTATCCCGTGGGCAATATCTTCCGAATTAAATATTCAATAAATGTTCTTATATAATTAAATATTTTATAATTGATGATTCTTTGAATTAAATTTTGATATTTCACACACGAATGAGATATTAAACTTTGTGTAAAATGTTTTGTTGTGAATGTATCGTGGACAGTTCACGGGATGACAGGAAATTTATGTGACACGTTAGACGAAGTATGAAGGAAAGTTTATTCGGGAATCAAGAATATGGCGCATCCTTTTCCACTTCATTTGTCGTCGTTAAATTTTCTCGATGACGTGTCCCGATGAAGCGCGAACGCTGGCGAAAATGGAAGAATAAGCGGAAGAAGGAAAAATAAAAAGCAACCTAAGTGATAGAGGGAAGAAAAATGGTTGAAGTAAGACCTGTCAAGGAACTGTCTTCAGTTTTTTATGGATTATTGGATCGATGTTGTTTTTCTACTATGGATCAGAAGCTTCTACGTAAACTATTAAAAAGTTTTAATAAATATTTATCTCTTCATATCTCTGCACTGCTTCAAATAGATTTAAATACATTTTAACAAGCAATTCCATTTAATTTTTAAAAAATAACTGATATTTAATTATTTTAATTATTGAAGTTGAAGAAACGGCCAATTCCATTACACTGACTAAACTCCTGTAATGTAACAATTATACATGTATATTTTCTAAAACTTCTACTCTTCATTTTCTCCGTTTCTTTACTTCATATTCTTCATTTTGCAAAACTTCAAATTGTTATTCATTTTCAACGAAACTCCTCGCGCGAAAGCATAAAAATATTTTACGAATGGTTCACTAAATGTTTCCCAGAATCCGTTAGCCATTAGGTGATCGCGTGATTGTCGGAACGACTCGACGAAAATTCGTCTAACGAAGAGGAAAACAAGTGTAAATAACACGTAATGGACACAATGTAGAAACGGGCCTTTCATAGTTGTTATAATAAATACTGTGTTTCGTAGGACAAATGTTCTGTTCTGTTATCACGGCTAGTAAACATGGAGAAATTACGGTCAGTTGTAATACTCAGTCTCGTCTTTTATTTGGAAAGTTGGAATACTTCTCCAGATGGCGTTCCATTTCGTTTCTCCTGTCTTCTGTTTTACTTGAAGTCTTTTAGTTCGCATTGGCGCTTTGCGTCGCCGTTTTCATTGACTGTGTTACTGTCGATAGTGGTATATTAAAAAAAATTTGATTATTATTCAACAGAATTGAGATTTAAAAAATATGTTAGAAGCATGTACATGATATCTTGAGGATAGTATAAATAACGTATATATTACATTTCTAATCATATATCAATCAATCTATTTAGGCTTTAATATTATTTTACAAAATAATCGAAATGTCCAATTCGTAATTTTTTATGGAAATTTTATAAATTTCTAATTTTATAAGAATTTGATTGATTTATAATGTTATACAAATTTCAAAGATTTGTGTTCTATCATCTCAGTTTTAAAGTAGACGATCACCCTTCTTAAAATTACTGAAAAGCACGATTGGAACTTTTTAGAATATTTTGTATTGAAAATTTGAAATCAGTAGAATCTATCTATTTCTTATTTTCTGTGACGTAACTCTTGAACTCTTTATTTACAAGACACGATAAATTAATAATTGGTTAATGTTTTCAGACATTAACCTGTTATATCTGCTTGCAATAAAGTAAAGGTATCTCAGTTTATCGCAAAGGAATATCTATACTTTGCTTAATAATAAATTAAATATTAAATAAATCCAATATTTGCATAAATTTTATTAAAATATTAGCACTGCAACATAGATTGTAATAGAAATTGTATCTTTCACATATACCACGGTATATCATATGGTTAAATTTTAAGGGTTGCAAACATCGTACAGTTAATCGTAATAGCAGCATTCATTGTGCTCGACTACTGCCAACACGGGTCAGCGACCCTTCCAATCAAATTTTGATACGAGAAAATCTGTCAATCACTGATAAAGTAAAAAGTCATGCGTCAAGCAACACTCCAATACTAATTATAAAATAAAAACCCGATTCAATTGTCATGCGTATAATTAGAAAGTAGGAATCCAACCATGAATTTAACATTTCTTAAAATTTTGAAATTAAAAATAGTTCACCAAGTGGAACTCTTTTAAGCGATTCGAAATTCAGTATTTGTTTCCTACATGCGTTATTTTCATCGTGAAATCGCTTTTTATTGTTTATTTTTTTTTTTTTTTTTTTTTTTTTAGTAAAGATAGGTATGGCGCGCATCAGAAAGAGGAAGATTTCTCTCGAAATGTTTGACAGAATCTTTAAAGTAAATATCTGGAATGATGTATTCTTTGGCCAAGAAAGCTGTTTGAAAGGTTCTCAAAGGATCTCATGTCCTGATTCCGAAATTGCTTCTTGGCACGGAATAAACGTTAGAATATCGCTTTCATTTCTCCTCGGTTTCGTTTTTTCTCCTCGCACAGATAAATTTGTCCCGTATTCATATTGGTATTACCTATTGAGCTTATTTCGCGTTCATGTGTCTTCTTTTTTTCTTACGTCAACTGTGCTGATTCGCGTTTAAGTCGTTCGTTCAATGAAAGAAGCTATCTAAATAGGATTTTCTCAAATAGATAATATCTACATATGCAGTCATTGCGCAAGATTTATGTCGTCTAAAATTTAATATAGCTGGATATCAATAGGGTATTGTCGAACAAGTTCAACTTATTTTTAAAATTTGATAAAAATGTAATATCTAAATATATAAAAATCTTCAAAAAATATTATTACTTCAGAATAGTTTAGAATATATTATTTACATCTAGTGGATTTTTCGATATCGCTCGGCTGCTGTATGAATAAAACTTATCACGAAATGTCTTTTCGTAGAATCAGAATACTTTATCGTTCGATTGAATCTAGTCGAAAGTGTCACAGTGTGTAGCAATGAAAGTAATTTTCCAGAAACAATGTTTGGCGGTATACAAAACGAGGAAGCGTCGAATTCAATTGGCCGAAACAGGTGGACCACCGGACCTGATTTTTCCGATTTCCATTTTAAAGAGTGAATTACACGGCACATGGCCGCCTCATGAAACATTGATGAACTAATCTCCTTTGGGGATTGACCGTACGCCCTGATTTTCAATCCTTGCCTGTGGGTTTTCGAAAGTTTGATTTTTTCTTTGAATGAGATTATCTTGGCGATACGGGTTATCCTTACATTCGTCGGAGATGACAAAGTAAACTGACGCGACGGACAGAAATTAGGTCGCATGAATTATTTCGTCCACCAGCTACTTACGGTTATTCTTCGCGAGAAAGTCAACGTCCTATTCGGAAAATTGCCAATTAACCGGTGTAATATTCTTTGTAAGACGTTATTACAATGGTTGAAGTCTGTACTTCCTTTCAAGGAAAATTGAAGGAAGTAATTAAGCAAATACTCTTAAATTTTAAATAGTGGATTAAAGTTAAATTTTCTAGTACTTGTTTACATGGTATCTTTTAAAAATTTATATTCCAGAAATGTTGATTTATACGTGTACGTGGCTCATGAAATATTCTAACACTTTTAATTCACTCCACATAAATTCGTTATTATTTCAAAATCAATCACATATTGTATATTTTTTAAAGAACTATTACTATATGGAGGTCATGTTTTATGAGTGAGAAAACTACCTTAGTTTTCATATGTGCGTAAAAAGATCAAGTTACCATAATAGAGTAATACGATGACTAATCATTGGCCATTGTGGTATTGCATGCGCTAATTACAGGTATCGTCCCGCGGCATGGACCAGTTTACAAGGATCAAAAGTGTTTGCTTGTTGATTGTAGTACAGAGAGTATTCCAATTTCATTCGCTGTGGATAAAAACCTTCGTGCTCAATTTATTGCAACGTTGACCTATAATTGCTGACATTATAACAGTTTTAACTAACCTTTGAAATTTTACGGAAAATTTACGTTGGTGATCTCTTTATGCATTCGTGAAATTCTACAAAGCGTCACCTCTTAATTGATGCAACGATGATAAGGGATGGAGGAATTAATTTAACAACGTCTCACGATGGCATCTGCATTATTGGGAGTCGCGCTAAGAGTCATAAGAGTCATATTTACACGCAGGAATTCGCTATTTACGCGAAGAATATTACATAGCTGCGAGAGGTGTATATATTTGCGAGTTTCATTTGTCGATCAAAGCCGTTTGTCAGCACCAACAAACAGACTTAAATGGCTATTTGGCTTGAGTTCCTTTGTTAGTCTATTTAAGCTTTGTGCAGCGTGCTTTGTATATTGTTGTGTATTATTACATCATGTGTATATTTAGTATTCGAGTTCGATACGGCGTCAACAAGGAGTAATGAATGACATATCTATTCATTTTCCAATTAAATGAGATGAAATTTCTGAGAAATGTTTTTATTAGCAACTAAAAAAATATATACTATTTACATAAGTGTTTTACACACATTTTAATAACTTGTACTTATTTACATAATATTTTATAAATATTACCAATGACAGAAATTGTAAACTATCCTCTTGGTTACTGTATAAGAGCTACTTCAAACATAAATAATTGATCTCATTCCAATAACTTCTAATTATTTACATAATATTGTGTAATGTATCATCGTAAAATAATTTATAAGTAAATTTTTGCTCTTTGAAAGCAAACATCGCATTTTGTTCAAATTCGCCATTGTATATCAGAATATCAGACGAACGTATACAACGTCAAGCACAAAAATTTCTCAATAATTCTAAAAAATTTATCAACAATTGTGTGGTGCAATCTATAATGACTATTTAGTCATATTAACAACAATATGTTTTTTTCTATAACAATGATACAAGTAAGAATAGCGCTACATAGCCTAAAGCGCTTTTAAACAACTCTCCTCGAAATAGGAAGTATACACTGAAATATACACAACGTTCTAACAAGAGAAACTGGTATTTCCTTGGTGGCTGCCCGAATAGTTCGTTTGCTTACCTGAAATCTAAATCTGATTCTAGATTGTGCGGTGTGCTCCTTGTTCCAACGCCTTTGATCTATTATACTTTCGTGAATACAATGTACATAAATTGCATTCAAGAATCATAAATTATTAATAAGCTATGGATTTCTGTGCTGATTTATGTTTTTGTGTATTTATATACACAAATAATGAAATAAATTTTAAATAGTGATTTGTTTCATCCACTAAATTATATTGTAATCAATATCTTATTTTGGATATTTTATATATTTTTGCATATTATCTACAATTTGTAGATCTTTACCTCTTTAGATTTAGATTACAGAAAGAAAAACGGTAGGTTTTATTTTGCAGTTTTTGTCTGTTCCATCTATTATAGCCATGTATATAGTATGAAATGGAGCTTTATTATCTCAAAAATACCTAATACATATTTCAGAAAGTTTATTCAATGGAAAGCCATTTGAAAGGCTTTCTCGATAAAATTATTGTAGGGAAAGGGCTTAATGGTTTCAAAAAAGAAACAAGTCACATTCATTTACTTAACTATTTAATGTGACACGAACGCCGATGACTGACATGGGTTCTCGAGAGAGATTTCAGCGTTTTATCACCTACATTATAAATATTTGGAAAAAGCAAATTGAGCAAGACAATTAAATCAGTACAACGATAAGCGTAGCACAAGTAGCTCAATGGAAGATAAATAGCAATATAAAATCTGTGTTAATTAAACGTCTGCAAATTTGAGGTGATCGTTGGTGAAGGTGCCCACAAGAAATACTCTTGATGTTCAACAAAAAAGGTTTATTAAACTATTAACAATCAACAGTCAACAATTTACGATTAACAATTAACGATTATCGATTAACGATTAACGATTAACGATTAACTATGCTTGCTTTGCTTCGCTATGACGCTAAACCTTTCGCACTTCGCAGCTCGGGGCAGAATGAATCTTTGGTTCGAAACCAAACGGATTCTTTTCTTTGTTGCCCGTCGATATCCCCACTGCGCACGCGTTTATTAGATGTCCGCGACAGTTACCGTGTATGCACTCTTCCGAATATTATAAAGAGTATTATAAAGAACCGTAGGGATATCGATGATACATTAGGCATGTCGACCTTATGCTTTGAAGATATAGCGCTTTGTGTCGCGAAGCCGTTGGAAAGTTCTGTGGTTGAATGCCGCCACAAATTTACTGTAGAACTTCGAAATAAAAGATTGTATATAATTCAGACTAAAAAAATCCATGTTTCCAAACGAAACTAACAAACAATTGCAACGTAACGAAATTATAAATGCAACTGGAATTTACAAGTTGAAAAATTTTTCGATGTGGAATAAATGATGGATAAATAAAAACATTCGTCAATAAAATTAACAATGAACAAAATCCACAAATTAAATCGAATCAACGTGTAACCCCAAAATATGTTCCATACGAAATGGTCGAATATTTTAAGATACTAACAATACTACTGATGGTCGTTTAACATTTCTTCTTCGTAATATTTTATCGCACAGATACGTTTAAAATTCCGGGGAGTACGATAAACAAACTAGTGAATTTTGCAATGGAAAACCGGCTTATCCGATATCGCCATTGTACATCGAGCAAAATTTTTGGCACTCTGCATGACAAACTCTCCGCTTTCTGAACAGAGCGGAACCGGATTTCAGCAATCACGCGACTAACAGCGGAACGTTCGGTTTGCAGCCGAATAATCCAGGTCATGTGGAATAATTTTAGAGTGAATCGAGTAAACTGGGCACGATCGAATTTTAAGGAGATCAACGAACTGTTTGAGATGCACGAAACTATTCCGGCCGGCTCGCGCCATTTCCGAATTATTTCAGAATTGTCGATCAAGTATTACATTTTCCTTGTGTAACCGGTAACGATCAGCACTACTGTTCGATTCGGGATCAGAAACATTAATCTGTTCCTTCAAATTTTATTGGTCGATTTTAATATCTTTATGTGTATCCTGGAATTATTTCGCGAATCGTAATACATAAAATGTGCGAAACACATTTCAACACTTTAGATTCTATTTACATAGGTTGTGTACAGTTGTAGATCGTTCCGCTATTGTATAGTTTGCATAGAATTGAAATTGGATTAATAAGTTTCTCGTTATTTAATGTATGATAATACGAAATTTCAACCATTTTCTTTTAGTGAGTTAATTATAATTTAATTATTCTACGGTCAATCTAGCATATAATATTAATTAGTTTCTAATGAGAGTCGTACTAATTATCTATTACTATTTATTGTTGGTTTTCTAAATCTTCCCGGGCGAAATAAACCTTGATGTGAAGAATGGGGTTTATTAGCTCATAGTTTATGAAATCGAGAACAATAATATTTTTCGGAAAAGTATATGAAACTGTATTTCTTTTAGACATAAATAATCTTTTTACCTATGAGTGTTTCGGAAATCAAACTTGGAAAAAGTTACTCAGTTTGATGTATCTATTTCCCATAAAATTCTACATAGATCTATCAAAATTGAATACCTTCGTAATCTTTTTTGAGCTACTTGTTCTATCTATGTAATGAAAATTTCTTATCAGATTCTGATATGGTCTTCATCATATTGAATATTTATTTCAACACAAAGAGCACTCAAATTTTAGAAATAAATTTTATAATAAAAGTTATATTTTATTTTTTTCTAGAAGGTAAATAAGATGAATTTGTAGGAAAATATCGGCAACCATGGTACTACCTATCGCTGACAGAAAGCCTATAAATCGAGCGGGGAGTAGCAGCTTGAACTGAAAAGCAATCACACCGTTATCAAATACGCGCAGAAAGGAATTGTTTCGCGTCACCTCTTCCTTCAAGTCGCTCGATATTCCATTGGAAAGGCCGTTTGACTTTCCAGCCTCAATATTAATTCGACATCCACCTTCGACTAGTCGTTTCCACCGACGCCCCTTTAGCCTCTCAAATACCTGGCATTCGTCGCTCCTTTGGAAATTTATTGCACAGCCCGTCGAGGTACGTTGAATATTTTAGAATGGCAGATCAGAGGACGATGTACAACTCCGCGTCGTGTTCGATTGCGTATTTTTCGAACGTTCGTGAAACACGAAAGATTGAGGATTTTCATTTAATCTAGGTATATCTTTATCTTCATGATATTCCCGGTACATCAAAATTCGACGTCGTTACAAGAAACACAATACTTTATCATAAACAGTCTTTTAATAATGAATAAAATTAGTAAATAGGAAGTCAGAAGCGAATATATGATATAGTCAAATAAAGCAGGAAGCTTCACATATTATTTTCATTTGTTATTCATCAAAATTTGTTAATTTTAATAGACCCGTCTAATAGACCCACGCGTAACAAATTGAAAATTGTACAATATTAAAATTGGAAATTGTTTTCATTTTGTCTGCATAGCGTAATTTTATATCGGAAGAATATGAAGTATTCATTGTGCATAGCAAAAATTTTGTAATATCCTAAAGTTTACACTTTTTTAATTAATTTTGAAGAACGTAGGACACTGAATGCAATTCATCATGGTATATGCACTATGGAATTGTTACTAAATGAAAAATTATATTACTACGCGATATTTCTCGCGTGTTTCCAATTCATTAAACGAATCCTAGAACTATACTGGCCGAATTCATACTTCAATTGAACTTGACTGCATCAACTCTGAAACAAATTCTTCCCATAGTATTGCGTAACTAGTTTGTTTGCGTAACTATTGTTACACTTCTGCACTATACAGATTCTTGAAACATTTTTCATTCTCTATTTCGGCACTCTTAATTTTTCATAGAAAGTGTGCCTTCAATATTTTTTATATTTGTTGCAACTATTTTAGGTACTATTTTAAAATACATAACTCATATTTGGTCATAATTTATTTATTGTTTAAATGGATATTGTTTTGCCTAAGTTATTGAAATTAATTGACCATTTTACTATGCACTTATAAATTTCAGATATTAAACCAGCTTTTTAACTGAGTAACTATTTTTGTCAAATTAGTACAAAATTGAAGTAAACAACGTACAGAAAATTGTATAAGATACAAAAATGCATTATAATATTTTTATACATAACAGAATTTCATATAACTTCTATGAACATACAATTTTTTACTTAACTAATCTAGGTTTCCTCTTGTTGTACTTTCACATAACAAATAACGTGTGTTTACATAAATTTATACAAAATTCTTTATTTTTATTGAAACTTACGATATTTCTTAAATATACACTCATAAATAGACAATTAAAATGTTTTTTGTCGGTTACAAGTAATGGATTATTTATCTAAACTTCGTTATGGAGCGCGGATGAAGTACACCGCGAAAAGTAGCGGATAAACTCATGCAGCCTTGCTTCCGGAAGGTGTTAATTCTTAAACTCTGTGTCATTTATTCAAGTACGTCGAGTGGAGTGTAGAAATGGAGCGTAGAAATTTATGAGAAACGGCGAGAAATTATTGCGCGGGTTCGCAGTTCACGTTGAAATGCTCCAATCAAAATTTATGGGCAATATTCCAGCAACCAAAGTAAACGTTTTCCATCTTCGAACATCCCACTCGTGGGGATGATACATTAGTCGTTTAACACATTCGTTATTACTAACGTATGGCTTCTTCATTTGTGGAATCGCATTCTTTTTCTTTTTATCAAAAATGTATTTTACTACTGTTTGTTCATCGTGTATTTTAATTTTTTATTTTTTTTATTCTTTTTTTTTAATTTTTCTATAAAACAATAAAGTCGTTTTAACAAGTATACAAAAAAGCAGTTCCATCAGCTAGTTATCAGCCAATTAAAGCGACATAACGTATAGATCGAAGACACCAAAAGTGTTAATTACATATTATTATGATATAATCTTGTAAGAGATGAAGAAAATAAAGATTGTATTAGTTATTATTTAGAATCCTAAATTTCTTTTATGATAATATTCGCCTCTGCTCATAAGCGTTAAGTATCGCTAGTAATAAAAAATTTATAAAATAAATCTTTGCAATATCTGATCATAACTATAATATGTATCAAAAAGAACAAGATTCTTAATGTAAGTTGACTGAAAAAATAATTTTCAAAATAATCAATTTTAACGAAATTAATAATTTGCCAACAATTTTTCCAATAGACATTAATTATTCTTAACCTTTTATTTTATTTTATCTTTCATAAGTGACCTAATACTTATAAACTGGTGTATATTCTGTGATCTACCAACTGCTGCGCTGGTCAGTTGACCACTGTAGAACAAATGGGTTATGCTGAAACATTGGTCTCGAGTAAATATTTGCTCGTCGTAGGGGAGATGTATACATAAAGTCGAGTACTATTGCCATGAGTGAAATTTTTGTTTTTACGGGTGAAGGCTAGGTATATCGTAGATTATCGCTCTTTCGTTCTCTTCATTCTTCTGAGTTTTATTCGAAATATTTTTTGGCTAGTACCTAAACAACGAAGTATTCGTTGGAGGTACGTTTAATGACACATGGTTAGAGAAACTAAAAAGCTTAAGAATGAAAAAAATTTTAAATAAAGAACATAAAACAAGGTCAAAGTGGAGTTGTGATAAGAGCAATTTGAAATAAAATTATCTCTCGAGGTTTACAAATGCTTTCTCAGTTTAAAAACACTCTGAAACTCGATGGTACAAACTTTTAAAAGGTCTGTTCTATTTATTTAGATTCGCTTTGTTTTACGAATTAATGAAACTATATGCTATATCTATAACATAAAAGAATGAAGGGAAATATTTACATGAACTATTGAACAAGCAATGGAAAAGAATTATTATATTGCGTTCCAGCAATAATTAATAATACCAGTTCTAATTCGAAGTGCATAAAATATAATTCGACTAGTGTAAGTTATTGTATTTCGTAATTTTATTTCGATTTTATTTATTTATATTATGATAGTAATTTGAATTATGAGTTACACTAATTAATTTTAGATTAAATGTCAGCAGTTACTTAATTTGATTTAATTTAGTCCTGTATTCTACAGCTTATCCAATAAAACTGATAATTTTTATTACATAAAGCACTAATCTCTAAACTATTACAACCATTATAATTTAATCTAATGATAAACTTCTACCAGAACTTAAAAATCTATTTTACGAGAATATTGCTGAAGTACACGATTATTCACATATACAAAATGGAACGAAAGAAGGGAGCAAGAGTCAGTCGCTTTCCCATTTCGAAAAATCGGAAGAGGGAGTCCTGGATTTTCTTCTAGCTATTCGGAAAGGGCACTCCATATACGAAGCGAATACATTACTCGAAGAGCAGCGGCGAAAAGTATTATCGAGAGAGCGAATTCGAGGGGACGACCAGAGGAGAGTTCTGTATTCATAGAAGAGGAGCCGGCCTAACCTGTCCCTCCTTTTGGCCGTGCGATAAATTCGCCTCTGTTGACGCGGGAATTGAATTTCCTGTAGCGTAGCCGGGGGCCAAGCTAGAAAGTCGAACGAATTTTTCGTTCTGTGAGAATGCATCGAATAGATGCTTCCGATAAAACTCGGCCAAAGTGGAAAACCCTAATGTCGAGTCTCCAAAAATAGCGTCCATCACTTTTATAATGTGTCGGAAAAATCAATTCTATGCCATGAATGGTCTGTGGTCGGTTATGATTGATAAAGTTGGTAAAATTGGGAAGCTGTGATTTAGATATTGAAAGATTTTTTAATCCGGAATTAAATTAAATGGATTAGAGCATTACAAAGAAAAGAAATTCAAAATTAGAGATTTTAGCTAATAGAATGAAAAAAATTATTTTGCAAATATTATTAGGGAACTTTTTTAAATTTAAGATATACATATATATAAATATGTATATATATATATATATATATATATATATATATATATATATACATATAAATAAAATACAATAAATACATAAATATATAAATATATAAAATACATAAGACAAAATAATTCTTGTAATTTATTATTGAGATATTGGAATAATTTTTTATTTATATCAAGCACGTTCTAGTTGATTTTATTTAAATTGTCTCAAATCCTGCATTATTACGAGTTGAAGTGATTTAATTGTTTTCAATGGAACAAATTGTGTAAATCGATACTTGTGTTTTCAATTTTTAAATTCAATTAGGTCGGATTCAGTATCATTCGATTTACTTTAATACCACAGTATCCTTACTTTTAAATAAATAGTAATTAGTTCCACAAGAAAACCAATAACCGAATAATGTTATTATATAATAAAATAATCCGGCGAATACGATTAGATAAGTCCATAAAATACGTCACGATGATTAAAAAGTTTCCTGTGATATAATTATAAAAAAAACAACATGAAAATTGAAAGAATTTAGAGGCTATTTGTTCAAATATTATTATGTTTTGTTAAGTTGATGTATGTTATTATATCATGACCACAAAACGCATGAATTTTATAGCCGTGATAAGTAATTGAAACCGCGATACAGCGAATGGAATTTTAAGCAGCATACAGACCACAGAATCCAATCATAATTACGATCGGTTCAGAGCTTCAAATTACTAATAATTAACTTCGCTCATTAATTGGTTCACAGTCGCTGGCTCGTGTGTTAGATGTAATCTGAAATATTAATTCTCGACAGCGATAATCGGTATCATTACGCGCTCTCGATCGAAATTTCGATTACCATATATTTTTCCTTGCACTATTCTTATACGAATATCGTGCTTCTCGACAAAATTGATAACCTGATTATCATTAAGAATTAATGAAAGTAGAATTACTAATGAAGCATTCTTTGTCAATAATGGACAATAGTGTGGAAATACCTTTTCTGTCGTTGTATATATAGACTTACTTTATCTACTAAATATTATAACGAATGACTATCATAATGAATATTTTATATTTCTTTTGTATTTTGCAAATGTTTTGCACCTGTAAATTTACCATTACTATGGATATTATGTATACATATATTTTACAAATTCTTGCAGATTTTGAATCTTCCATAAATAGACATCTACAATCTAATAATCGCAAACGATAAAATTCTTACAGATTCTTTTGTCTATAATTTTGTAATTAATTCACATTCCATAAAGACTAATCAAATGTGCGGAAATTGCGGAGCAGTAGCGTTCATCAAAACGATTTTTGCCTTTTTCCTTTTTTTCCCTATCGCGCTTTTACGAAAATTACACTGAATACATTGTCTGTTCGTGGTCGAAGAAAAACAATAACGACCAATGTGTCGTAGCGAGAGGATTGCTCACTCTCAGACATAAATCTTCCAGGTCGTTTTTACCTCTAGCTCTGGCCCGTTTTTCACAGTTGCTTGATAGCTGGTCGTCTCGAAAGCGCACTCGACGCCGAGCGCGACAGTATTCTTCAATTTAATTGCCATCCCGCTGGCTCGCTAATTATCCGCGTCGCGTTTATATTCTTTATCGTTGAGCAATCTCGAGCGCCGAGCGAACGTGAGACGCTGAGGTTTTTCGCTAAGTAATTTCCACTTCCGGACGCTGCAGTTTATTTCCTGCTAGGAAAAGAGGAGCATAATCTTGTTCGGTTGCTTCTTTCGGGAAATGCACTTCGCTTTTCCCCTTTTTTGTTTTCTTTTTCCTTTGAACAAGTGCTAGATGATAGAATGAAAATGTGAAGTGTAGTGGACAGTGCTGAAATGCTTTTTGTCTGAGTTTTTGAGCAATTGTTGCTTCTCTTGCTTCTGGAGTAATAAATCTAGTGTTGTCTAATATCGTAAATACTTTTTAGTTTTATACTGTGTATAATTAATTCCTTTTGGAAATTAGATTAACCAATCTTAGTTTATATCTTACACAAAAATTGAACTAGTAATCGCTCAAAATTCCAATCACATAAACCTAAAAGCAAATACCAACATCGATGTACTTGTATCTAAATTTCGTCTACATCTAACATGAAAGCGCCATTTATAAAATTGATCTCTTGCACTATAAAATTCAATCATACATAATCAAACATTAAAATCCATTTACTTCTCTCTAAAATCATTCCTTCTAAAACCATTATAACTGAACTTCATTTATGTATAGCATTAAAATGCACACCAACGATCACTTAAAATTCCTCTATCCCAAAATTTCAATCACAAAACGTGACATTTATTCCCGACAGTGATAGTATCTAAACGAAACACATATCACCACCCAGTGAAGCACACTATTGCTTGAAGCTTGCCAGTTGAAGCACACTATTCGCCGAACGACGATAGTTCATTCGATGTTCTCATCACGGCGAAGAGCTTACATATATATACGCAAATCGAGAGCAAATCGTACGAGGGGGATCAGTTGCGTGGCTTCGCACAATTTCCTGCTATGAGGTCCCTTTGCCGGACGGATGAAAGGGTCGGCAATGATTCGTTTACCAAGGCGGCTCGTTAAAGCTCGCTCATCCTCTTTTGCGTTGGCGACGCCTATGGCCAAAGCGTACAGGGTGCTAGCGACAAATCGAGCGTACGTGGCCGTGTGCGTACGTGTCTCGTGCACGCGTGATAACCGTCGTCCGTGTGTGCACATGGTTGAGCAATGCACGGTCTAGGTACCGATTTGTTGATCAAAGTAACGGTGAACGTGTCCACCCCCTCCCCCCGGTGTGGACTCCGGACACTTTGTACCATAGGCGTCGCACGAAAACCGGTCGCTTTCATCATTCTTCAAACCATGGCCGCTTTTAGATTGAGTACTACTACTTTATAACGTTTGTTGTATGCATTTGTGACGTAGCTTAAATTTTTGTTAGGATTATGGATAAATCTGAAGGAGTATGCATGTGACTATTATATGGCGATGAACTTGAAGGAATTGTTTTCTTGCATTCTTGTATTATATTGTTATATTGTAGACTTTATAAATATGTATAATATTATTGTGTTGTAATGTTTCAAAGCATATGGACCTTTCTACACTTAGGAGTATAGATTTGGTAACGTTCATCAATTTACCTATCGTAATTTAAACAGGTAATAAAAACAGTGTTTAAAACCATAAAGAAATTAATCAGATATAAAGTTATTGGAAAAATTAGTAAAATGTATTCTAATATATGTAACATTTTTATTATAAATAAACTATAGAACGATCGTATCGTGTACGCCTATGGATCACACGGCATCATCCACTACCAGAACCGAACTCCGTACGGTACTTACCCTTTTCTAGGGACGTAGACCTGTAAGGGTGGAGATCCTGCAACTTATTAAAGGCCCGTCAGTTGTCTCCCCTTTGAACACTGGAACGAACGCATCCCGCGCGTTACGTTGGTAACAAGGGGTGTGCCGCCGTTCAACCTTAAGAGCGGCGTGAAACGAGACGTGAAAGTCTACTCGGTCGCGTCGATTCTTGAGAAAAAAACAGTCTCTATCGAACCACCGTGAAAAAGGTTTCTAAACTCTCTGCTTTGACAGATTTCGCTTGAATCATCGTGTGATTTTCAATTATATGAGATATCAGAATAACGTTATATGAAATATCGTTACAACTACCTAAGAGTATAAACGTTGAAGTTTCTATTGATCTATTTATTTGAAAGACTTAATTTTCGTTTTTAGAATTTTGTGGTTGATAGGTTGTTTGTGAATGAGTTTCGTGACTATTCTACCATTTTTTTCCATGTACATATAAGCATAGAATGTTTGGAAATTAATTTATCAAAATTTCGTCGTTAAATTTTTAATCTAGATTTGAATGCAATTCGATGCAGGAAAGGCATTTAAACCATCTGATTAATGGAAATACTAAATCTCATAATGTTATAAAATACAGAGATATTCAATATGCTGGGAAATAAATTTAAAAATATTCTTCTGTGGAGATTTGTGGAATTAAATGCGTAAAAATATCAACTAAAACGAATATGGAAGCGAAAATACGTTATATGTATACAACATCCAGAACACGAAATAATCGAATGATACAATAGAATCAAATAATAATATATCATATCATAATCATGTAAAATGTGATAAATTAAATAATGCACCGTGTTTTAAGCGGAGTTAAGCATGAAATAAATTAACAAATAAGGATTGAAATAAAAATACGACGGCTTTCCGTCAGTGAAAAAGGAATTAAATTTTGTAAACTCTTTCTTAAAGTTTCCTAAAGAAACTTAATTTTCTTTATATTTATATAAATTACATTTATATATGAAATGAATACACAGTTATATATGAAATACATTCATATATAATGAACACTCTCATACATTAAATTATTACAAACAATTCGCTTTTCACATGAATGGTACATTCTTCTGTTCGTTTAGAACATTCGGGACGATTTCTCCATTTCCCTGAAAAATTAGTGTCATTATCATCAACGAGTCCTAAATTAAGCCTTCAACAATGGAGTGGTATCATTAGTGGGAGAGTTTTAGAAGCTGAAATTATTTCAAACTCGCAGGATATAGATTTTGAAAAGTGAATATTTTAACAAAATGATAATTCATCGTTATAAAGCTTGTCCTGTGTAATTTAAATTTATATGCTTTGTCCTAGTTTTATAATATGAGAAAGTCGCGCATATTATTTTCTCGTTTTAAACGAAAGTAAAAAAGAAAGATGGAAAGTAAAACACAGTATGAGTATGGATAATTTTTATGTTGTTGCACGTAACAGACTGTTTCAGAAAGTTTTATATCTCAGAAAAATGTTAAGCTGTCCTCTAATATTCTTCTCAGCATTATTGTTCTGATATCAATCAACTTGTAAAGAAAAATCTGTTTTGTTTGATATTAAATCTGTATTAAAACAAATAGAATGAAAAACTGTTAATAGAAAATCAATTACTTAATAATACAAATAAATGAAGAATAATAATAATAAAAATAGAAAATTAATCTACACATTCTTAGAATAAAATTCATCATATGACAATACGATTACATATAATAATTTCTTTTTCACGTGAATAAATAACAGTGGAATTTTTGTATGTTAAAGTACTAAAAAAATATTTATACGAGTCATCTGAAACCCAATGTCATAGTTTCGGTACGCAATTAGCAAGCTACCGTAAAAATTCGAACGCGCGCAATCTACCTCACTTTATTCGATCATTCAACAGTCGAAGGGATACAACTTCGTGTGGAACAATCTGCGCAGGCCGATTTTGAATGTAAATTGGCTGAAATTAGCCAACCGTACATGCGTTCACGCACATTGATAATTCACGTGAAAATAACGAAAGCAACGAGAATATATCGTTCCTATCTTTTATTATTGTTTTTCCATCGTCGTGTTATTTTTGTTACAATTTTTATTTGTTAAAAATTTGCTTTGTGTTGAATAACGAAATACAATTTTGAAATTTGTGTTGAATAACCTAGTACGATTTTCTTATGTATTGTACCATAATGTTTATTCCGACTACACGAATTGAGTTGACGTAGAATTTACGGATAGGTAAAGTGGATTTAACGATAATGGAGTTTGTGAAGTTTATAGAACTGGAGAAATTTTCAGCGTAGAGATATAATTGAGATAAGGTAGTTAATAAATAAGTCCATCTAAAGTATACAGCAAATTCTTTGTCTGTCATTTCATCAAATTGTGGCTTATAATTGTTTTAATGTATTTAATTGTTGTTTTACTTTGATGTTGAAATTAGCCTTTCATCTTTCTGAAAATATTATAATAAAAATTCTTATCTCTATTACTAATAATAACAATTCCTGCAATATTACTCTTTCAATCTCGTCATATACAAGGCAAAGTGTGTCAACTACGTCAAGAAAACTACAAACTTCCTAAATAACTTAACATACAATGCCAAGATGAACAATTAATGAAGATTTACAAAATTGAAATACATTATTAAGGACAGCCAATAAGTAGTAAAATTCATTATTTTAAGGTCTTTAGAATTTGATCTTTTATGAGATGCTAAAGATTATGATTTCATTCAAGGATCATGGAAAAATTGATGAACATACTGAAGAAGACAATTAATGTGTACGTTGTAGTTAGATCAGACGATAACACGAACGAAGATAGTAAATGTAAATCCCTACGAAATGTATTCGTGGTGTGCATATTAAAGTAAGTTGTGCCCTCCAAGGGAACTGTTTTATTACAATAGCAACAAGCGAGCAACTAATTAAAACAAAGCGGACAACAAATGAGCGTGCCGAATAAACGCATCCATTTTATTTTCAAGTCGAATTACGCAGAAAGTATTTTCAATCCCGTCTTGATGACAAGATTAGACATGGCGAGGAGAAAATTAAAGAAAACGATAATTATATTCGATTAAACGCGCTAACTGTAAGAAAAGCATTAGACGATTATCGAGTGTCCAGAGAAACAAAAGAACGAAGATGCGAATGAAATTAAATAAACGAGACATTACTGAATTATTGATTCAAATAGGATATATTATAGAATTAATAGAATAGAAAACTTTTTCTTTTACTTTAATCAAAATTAGGTTGACTGGGTTTTGCGAATTTGGTAAAATTTTTGACCTCCCTACTTTAACTAGATTATTGTGAGATTCTAGTTTCTTTTGGAAATCTTACAGTTCATATATCATGATCTATCAGCTATGGTCTTTTCATGATCATGATGTCTCTAGTAATAAGACCTGGACAACTACTAAAAATTAGTGTAAAGGGTTTGATACTTCGTATTCTGAAGCTCAATATCTCACAAATTTTTTGGAAAGTGCAAAATACCATTTGTTACGTCGCGGGAGATGGTCCGTGCGACGTCCTTCATGGTCTGACCGCCAAGGCCCACACCCCGTTACAACGGCCCGCAATAAATCTAAGGAACCACCATAAACCGAATCTTTTTGACTTAATCTCTATTCGTGTAAGTATTTTCGGTTTATGGATGGTCCTTAAAACAGTCCTTAGGTTTATTGCACGCTTTTATAAATTACGGAGAAAGCGGTTATTTGCCTAACGGACAAGCAGGTTTTTCCCATAAACAAGGACACCCATGAGCTATCGCGAATCGTTACCCTCACTTTCCTACCGAGAGGTGCGAATAACGAATCCGTGTTCTTAGTTCAAAAAGGCACACCTACACCGAGCTTTCCTCCGTAATAATATGAGACGGGTCTTCACTGTTCTTCCAACTGCTGTACAGTCACCTACTGTTGCTACGTCCTCTCTAGTGTAATCAACTCTACTGTTCCTTCACCCTTAGTGCAGTCTTCACTACTGGTTACACGACTCAATTACCAATTCTACACCTATCAATCGTGTATATGAAATATATCTTCCGAAACAGCGCAGTATTAAGTGTATCAAGTTGTTGAAATTATAAATACTATAAAACTATTGATTCCAGTTTTATTCCACAACAAACACCCCTATTATCCCACAAGAAATAACGACCTGTTCGTGGTGTCGATTATAATAATCGTAACGGGAATTTACGACTCCCGTTGACGCGCTTCCTCGCGATCGCGTCTCCCCGTAACCGGACGAAAATACATCATTTATATTATACAAATCTCTCTTATACAATTATCCTTATTCAACCTCAATCTTCAAAATTATTGCAAGAACAGAACTTGATATTTTATTTTGCAAAACGAAATACTTCACAAATTTCCTGCATAAAATTTCAAATTATCGCCTTCACTGTTCAGATTACTAAACCATCTTGATTTGTCTTCAATCTTGAAAATTAATGCAAGAAGATGGTCTTTCCATTCCGGAACGAATCATACAAGTGTCCATTCATCTTCCAAGAGGGACTTCCGTACTGTTACACTGGTTTCTGATGTCGAGGCGTTCGTTCTCTCTAATCCATCTGCGTAAGCAGATAAGGGTCGTTTCCATCAACTGTCCGACGCAACTTTCTAGAGAACTCTAATATGCTTCCAACCTCTCTTTTCGCTCGTGCAATACTGCGTGCGATATTGTTGTTTGTATACGTGTTCGAGTTTACCTGGTAGGGAACTCTGTTATGTGGACAGGCAACAACGGGTAACTTCAGCTCTTTTGCAGTAGCCATGTGAGAAGGAAGTGATATATGCGCTGCAAAACCGACAAGGATAAGCAGTGCACGTCCGATGTAATAACTCCGTAATTGAAACTCGGAAGGTTGTTGCGCTTCCTCTTGTTTGCTGTTCTAATACCTCTCTCTCTCTTTTTGGGGTTTTCCCTATGTTTCTCTTTTCAATTGCTCTTCAATGAATGCAAATGAAAACATTCTGAATTTTAAATAGTATATTTTCTGTATTATCTAATATTCTAGATTTGATATTTTATCGCAGAGTAAATATTTAGTTTTATGTTTGTATTAATTTTTGAGCATTAAAAGAAAATTAAATAGTGGAAGCAATAGTTTCGGCGAAAATAAAGTTTTAGATGTAAAAACAAATTTGATATTTTTATATTTTAGTTTTGCGATTTATATAAGTATTACAAACAATATTTTGGAGGGCAAAGACATTGATATTTAAATCTTTAGACAGCAAATTGTGTATTCGTCATTTATTTCCAATATAATTCAGAAAGTAAGTCAGTTATGAATACAATGGCAATAGATAAAGTGCACATTCAATACTGCGCTCTCTTTACGTTTTAACTCAATAGAATCACAAAGAGTTGAAGTTACTGAAATGATTTGTTCAACTCTTTGTGACAATGCCACTACATGTTTGTACGGAATATAGAGATTTTGTGATGAAGATTTCAATTATAGAGGCTAACCTCGCCCCAGTAGCAATAATAATACACTTACTCTGATAAAAATTGAAAGAACATTTTCATAGATCCACCACAAAAAAAAGGATTAATATGTACTACTTAATAACAAATAATAACAAATGATACTCAACAATAAAATATAACATCAAACCTACTAGAGGGATTCATTGTATGTCTTTCACACAGCGTCAAATTTCGGCTTAAAGGCGGACTGCTTTTATAAAAATGATCCATGGTGAATTTAAAATATACTTGGTGCACTTGTATACCGGTGTGCAGTAAAGTTATACGACAGATGGTATTTGTCAGCGCGTCTCTACGTAATTCAAACACGTAGAACTACTTTTGCCAGTGGATATGTGAGATCACAGATGCATTTCGTCGACCTCGAGAAAGTATTTTTTCATTAACTCAGACTTTTTTTAGAAAACCATCGTGTGAGTTTTAGCCTGAGAACGTTTCATTTCAAATTAATATAAATTTTGCAACACTTCATTTTAATTGAAGAGAGATATTAAATCTTATGTGTAAAAAATCATATTTTTCTTTCATTTTCCAATTTCTTCAAATTTTCTTTCATTTTTTCAATTTTTAAGAAGAATTGTGTTTGTCAATCTTCCTATTTTTTAATATAACTTTTGTTACTATTCTATACCTATTAACATTTCATAAACGAATCTTTTCAAAACAATTGACGATTTACTTTCTACTCTTCTCATTGAAGTGCAGCTTTTCAAATGGCAGCCTACACAAGCACGTAGTTTAAAAAACAATTTGTAAAAGTGTTCTGCTGCATTAAGGATGCAAATTGGTCGAATGAAACGTCCACGTTATTCTATTTTCATTTTCCGTTTTAGCCTTTTTTTTTTTCAAATTACAGAATAAACTGCTCAAATAAGAACACACACTATGTTTAGCGAAACGTTATTATTTAATCACTTTATTAAATTTTATGTCCTAGTCTTGCACTTTTAAACGAGTTTAATTAATAACAAAGTACCGAGACGCAGATTATAATATTTTTAAACGAATACGCACAAACACACTCTAGATATAAATTTTATATTAGACACGTTCAATTATTCGTATAACTAGACAATAGAATAATTGTTAATTTGCACCGCAATTGAAACAATTAGGCTTTAATAATGGAATAAGCAATTCTGTCATACAAATTACTTAAATCGAATGTATACGGGTCCCAATGATTAAATTACCATGTGAATTGTAAATGCTTTGAACGTGTTTTTTAGGTGTAACAGTCAAAGAGACGAATTTAATTAAATTATTCATATTCAGATAGAATAGGAAGTAATTATAGACGGTGTATAGTCAGACGTGAGATTTATCTTTCCAAAATCTTAATCTATTCTGATTTTCTTTTTCCATGTTCTACCTATGTTTCTATTTTTATTGCCTTTGTACTAATTTATTTAGATCGTTTAAAACAATTTAGTAAAAGCTTTCTTACAGACTGCATCAAGAAAATGGTTCTCTTGTGTGTATTTTGTTAAAAAATACTGTGGAAAGAGCGATATAAACATTCAAGCATCTGCTATTAACGTAAATTTATCCATGCACTATTTGTAATTTTGATCGCTCCTTCTTTATTTTCATCTATTTATGCTATTAAATAATCATTTTATAAATCAAGTATTGCCTTAAAAATTTTGCCTATGCTTCGGCAAATTTAATGCGTTAAAATATTATTAATAAAATTATAGTGTTATCGACGAAAATAAGTAGGCACAGTATATATACGGTCAGACAATGTAATTTAAAACTTGATGAATTTCTTACTAAAGGATTCCTTTGCAGAAATTGTTGGTTCTATAGAAGTTCCAATAATCTGAGTCTTCTGAAAGTAATTTTCACATTAAGTTATTGTATAATTAAATTACATTGCTACGTTTGAAACAAAAAGCTTGATGTATGCGGTTCAATTACGACTTTCGGTCATATTTTTCTTCATTTAATATATTTTACGAAATTACTTGCTGTTAATCAAAATTGTTAATATATTTTGTGTGAGTTTTCAATCAAATATTTTATACGTTAAACTGTTGAGTAATTATCCTATGACGAGAAAGTTCGAATAAAATTCATATGATGAAGCTTGCCTCACTTTTCGATGAAATAAATTGGAAAGATGAAATATTATTTTAGTAATATATGTGTAGCGTCACATGAGCTAGAGGACAATTCAAATCATGTGGTTGTTTTGCAGTATGTTGTTTTTTTGAGTATCAATATCGTTAGGATACACATAATGTAATATAATAATAAATAAACTCCGGGCAAAACAATGTCGCCGCTACGTGCAACCGTTGAACGAAGAGGAATTTGAATTTTCCGGCTCTCCCCCGACCAGTATAAATAAACGGACGCGATCGTAAGCAGTTCAGTTACCAACGAGTTATCAGTGATCTTATTAGCGATTTACACACTGTCTTTAGCGAATCCGTAGTACGAGCGTCTTAGTGAATTCTGTACTTTTTATTAATTATTTTAAAATATACTTGACGACTTGATTTTAACTTTGATTTATCGCGCCATTTAAATAACAAACCACACAACCATCCTCCACATATGTCGTACGTAAATATATTATTATTCAAGTTTGATTAACAAATATGCGACGAAGAATAGAAATTTATAATAAATTTAAAAGTATAAAACGAAAAAAATAATCTGTGACTCATTTACATATACATCGTGTGAAAATTGTGAGATATTACGTTATAAATACGTAAAAAAGATTCATTCTTTATTTTGCGATCTTTTAAATCTAAATTTCGATTAAAATTGTTTTAAGGATTATTATAATTTTCCAGTAATATTACCAATTGTTTTCTATCAATTAGGTAATAAGGAAGATTATTCTTCTCCTATTATTATATTCTACAACCGATAAAGTTGCATTCGCTTTTTTCTAATCATCTGCATAACTAAATAGCTATTTCGACTCATACGCGAATCCATTTCGTTCCACCTAACTAATTCGAAGCAACCAAGTTCTAGAAACAATTCCATATCGCGTAATTACCTTAGTTCCCAATTGAATAAACAACGCGAAACAGTCGAATGTGTTTCGAAATGTTCGAATTTAGGAAACATCGTAATAAAATCACGGGAATAGATATCATGAGAGAGTCGGAAACCTAATTAGAGAAAGATTTGTAAAATTGTAAAAGAAAGATCATTAATTACAAACATTTTCATAATTAAAAAAATTTTCTATAATCTTTTAAACATATTCTCATGTAATCAAAAATTAAAATGACTAACTTTTAATGAATAAAATATCAAAATGTGGAATGTAGCGTAGTAGAAATGGATTATCTAGAAAGTTTATAAATACAATAGAGAAAAAAATATAAAATATATACATTTGAAATTTATAATATTTAAAAACCAACTTCATAAATTAAGAAGCAAAAAATAATGAGAAAACATAATAAAATTCTAAAATTTACTAACAGTTTATTAATTTAATTTTTCCACGACTAAATAAAAATATGAATTAACATAAATATCCATACTCTAACAATTACCATTGCAAGCATTTAAAATGATAAAAATGTTTCTCAAGCGTTTACTCATATTCCAAGCCAATTTAATCTCGACAATACCGCATTTTGAATTGCATTTCAATTTAATATCTTGTAACACTACTTTCTAGCATTTAGAAGCTAACTAGCCAATTTTTTGTCTTTACCCTTTTTTGTATATTTTTTAGCTATCTTCTTCTGCTTCTTTTCAGAAGGCAGGAATTCTACGGCTAGAAAAAAAAAAATGTTTTTGTTCCGTTTCGGCACATAAGCTTGGAACTTCGCCAGATCTTAAAAATGCAGCTCGAGAGGATGGCCTCCGCTTATTTCTCGGATTAACCCAGAGCACCGACTCATAATCGTTTTCGGGTTGTGATTTCTTTCGAAGAGGAAAGATACGAAATTTTTCTGTGGTTGACTAGCGCCATAGACCATCAATACGAAACTGGCTACACAATATCACATTGTTCCTTCAGCCACTAATTAAGTCATGTAAATTGAGTACAATTGGAAGCTTAATTGCATCGTTGAAAACGATATCCCTCTCTAACCGAATTCAACGACGAATTTCGATGAATTAATTGGCGAATCAAGTCCCTGTTATACGAGCACACATTTTAATCAACGTTGTGCTTGCGGCTTTTTGTTAATTATGACTTTTCGTTGATTATAAAATGACAACTTTTACACTGTAAACAGTATGATTGATATCTAAAATGAATTTTATAGTTATTGTTATTATGATAGATATTAGTAAATTATGAAATAGAAGAAAATATTCTGTACTCATTATTGAAGTATACACCACTGATTAAAAGTTCTTTTTTAAATTAAAAAGTTCGGAAAAGTATTAATTTACAATTTTGATATTTTAAAAAATTCTCTGATAAACAGCTTTGTCGTGGTATTCATTTCTAATTAATAATAAGATTAGCAAATTATTCAATATAGATGCAATTGGAAATGTGATTCCAAATCCTTCTCTAGTAATGTGTAATAGGTATATTTCAATTAAAACAAAATTTTCTTTGGGTTCCAAATACTTTTTCTTTAAATTAATGCTTTACACTCTATATTAAATTAAAAAAATATTATATAAAAATGTTATTCTATTCTGTTAAAAAAATGTTTTGTTTTTTCAATTTGCAATTTTACTTTATGAACGCAATAGCTTTTCTAAACGAGTGAAGCTATGAACCGAAATCACAGATCGCGATGGAAATCAGTCGATTTATGATATTCCTGTGTGACGTACGGTTATAACTATCTGAGTTATTTCACTGTCAAAGTTTGAACTCGTGTGTTACAAATCTAAGCACTTTCACTCCAACGTATTGTATAGCTCTTGTGCTATTTTACTGTGTTCTGTGTGAATATACACTCCAATGCTATATACCGACTGTTCGAAAAGCACACTTCACATCGACAAAAACGTTAAAAATCTTTATTGAGTTATTTCCGTTCATTTTTTCGTTTCCGCTATTCATGGTCGAGATTTAGATCGATGAGAAATTATGGAATTACGCTAAATTGCGTACTAATATCCACACTCAATCAATTATACTCACCATATCATTCATTAATTACACATAAATAAAGATATTGAAATCTTATTATAATATTACAATTAATAATATTTATTGCATGAAATTATTATTAAGAAATTTATTTATTTCTTCAAATTTCTGCATCACGTTCCAAAACAACCACATTATAGCATTACAGTATCAATCAAAATTCTCACAATCAGATTCCAAACTATGCTGTAATTCACTGGAGGAGTCAAACAAGTCTGCGAACAGAAAAGCAATTCCCCGGTCTTGTTCTTTGTCCCCGAGGAATTTTCTCCTCTTCAGCATCTCTCTCTCGTCGCTTTCTCCTCTTGAACAGCGTCCATCGGTCTCCTTCGGCCAAACTTCCTCGTGTAGCCCCTGTAATTAATAGTTAGTTGGTTTTAAAGTTCAAGTTTCTCCTTTCTCGCTCGCCTTTCCATACATACACTACGACTTTCCATTAATCAATTTCTCCTGGGCGACAAGTTTACCTTATTCTGGTGTGTAACACTCCACTTTATTTACCCTGGTACGTCCGCAGGCTGGAAATCCTGTCGTCCTGTCGTTTTTCCATGTAAATCCTCCGTGCAAACGTTAATTTATTTCTCGACCAAGTTTCGCCGCGGTTATTGAGAAAGCTTTGCTTTTTTTTGTTTTTTTTCCTTAGTTAGCAAAAAATCCCCGCACGAAGAAAATTATACGCAGAATGTTTGCGAAAGTCTCGAGGTTATTTTCATTTAATTTGCTAAGATTGATAGATTCGTGGTTAAGAGTGAATTCTAGAGTAGTTATATTTTAAAGTAGTCATTTTTTATTTGTTTTATTCTTAAAAATCAAACTTTTTATTTTTATTTTTTACATAAAAATAATTGATTGAACTTACCCACTAAGAAAGGAAGTTATGAGGAAATATTTGATCCACAAGAAGCTTCAACAAAAGCCCTTCCGATAAGATTGTTGAACAAACTAAAATGTACCGTCAATAAATCTTCTGAATAAATTAAAAAATGCAACGTAATACAAAATTTATAGAAAGAAGTGCAGCCAATTTTTTTACTCTTGTGAACAAAAAACTTTTGCAAAAATGTTTATATTGCAATTTAAATACATAAAACATGCCGAGTTAACTGCATGAACATTAAAAAAAAGAACATCATGCTGTTATGCTCGTGAAATTTCATTCCGGTTTAAGTGTTTTTGTGCTGGCCCATTTAGTTTTGCTCTCGCACAGCTCTTATTGCCAATGACAGAGAAACTCGAGGAGGAAGTAGGAACGTGACATTGTTTCGTGGTCGATGCACGCTGTCGTAAAACGATTTTAGATTTTACGCGTTGAATGTAGCTGATAGAATGGGCTTTGGTAAAAACCAGCCGGAAACAGTAGCGGCGGAAGCCTCTGACCGACGCGACGTGTCGGATGTGTTCCACTGGGATTTTGTGGAAATTTTCGGTAGAGATGTCCGTGCTCATTGTTTTGTTCTTTGTGTATCTTTTCTCTTCTTTCTGCCTTTTTTGACAATCATGACGGCAGTTTCTTGCAATTACTTATTACTATGCAAAAATAAAAAAAAGAATATTTATTGAAATTGCAAGCATGTTCCTAAAACAAACTATAATACATGTCTTCAGTAATCATTTTTTGAATTACTAATTTGTTTTCTTATGTAATGATCGCTCCTATTTTATACTAAAAATTAAATCAATATTTGGCCTCATAATACAATAGAGGAGAAGATGAAAAGTTTTTTATTAAATTTGCACACGATATTTATAATAATTTCTTTATTAAATCTCGTTAATTTATCAAGTATACAAGTATACAAACGATAGGAATAAGGAAATAAGTATGGAGAAAAGAAAATTATACTTTAATGATATATTTTTGTAATTTTTGTTGTAGTAGTTTTAAAGGAAACAGTATATATAAATTATACAAAAGTTACAGCAAAGATTTGTCAAGTATATCAAACAAGCTCAACTCGTTGGTCAAATAAAGTAAACCACACAATATAATAATATTTTATAAACAATACACATAAAATAATTAAATAAAACGAAAAAATAATTACGAAATTTTTTAATATTATCTATTGAGAAGATAGTCTTTTGACTATGAAGAGTCTTGTGTGCTCTTAACAATGTATTTTGTTTTAAATCCATATCTTAATTGGTCCTGAAGATATAACGCATGATAGACGTAAGTAAAAACGTAAAGCTATTAAGAATGGCAGCCTGTAACGGTCCGATCTACATTTTTTCCAGGAAGTGCGTACGTTTAGCAGTAGTAAGAGCAAAAGGAACCCAGACGCTGTCTATTAGTGATCAGCACGCTATTGACGCGATTGTGATTACGATGCAAGTGAGACGTCCGAGCGTGCGAGATAGACAGCGATAGGGAATTATTAAAAAAAATCGGCCCTCTTCAAACGATGATATTTCAACAACGGAAAAACGGATCGACATGAAACAAAAAGTATTCTGCAGGGAAAAATTTACTTTTTTCGACAACATCAATAGGACTTTAATATTTTCATTAGCTTTGCAACAGTAACTATTTAAACTTTTGGTAGTTTTAATAGGTGTTACTTGTATCTTTATGGTTTATTACACTAAACGAGTACATCTTTTTATTAATACCTTTTATAATGATACTATTAATAGTTTTTATAATAATCATAATGCAAAACTATGTGTATGTTGGAAAATTTTGAACTAAACAATTCGATAGAAACTTTAGTAATTAATATTACATTAAATTATATTCGTCCATTAAATTATGTAAGGTGCATTGTTTTTAATATAATTTGCAGAATTACAATTAATTTTAAGTAATATTAACGAAATTGGTGCGCCGCAACAACTAACAAAAGTTCTGAATTTCATAAACTAGATACAAAATTAGAATTTAATATGTAAAACAGCAAGTGACCTATTTTTCACAGATTTGTTTATTACGAACGGATGGTATAAAAAATTAGAAGATAAATTGTAGAAAATAATACTTGAGATTGTTATTTTTCTTTACATTTTCCAATTTATTGGTTTTAGCATGGCTTCTGAGGAGCTTTATTATGTAAACTTTAAACAAAAATTTCATATTACAATATCTTAAGAATATCATTTCATGCAGTTGAACTCCAGATCACCATAACTTCATTTGTATCCATATTACATACCGTTTCAACTGATGTAATCGGAAATTTCCAGTTCGAACGTTCCAAACGAGTTCTCACATTTGAAACCAAAACGGGTATGTAATTGTACGCTTTAAAGCAGGAAGTTCTCTTGGGTTTGCGGTGGGAAAATTAATTGGGAAAACCAACGCGAATGTTGGTGATGTCTCGAATGAAGGCAAAACCAGACGGCTTCGTGATCTCCAATAACAATGATAAACGGTCGGTATACAGATCTAGCGATCCGAAATTGTACTATGCATAACCTGACGACATTTTGTGAAATTAGGAACGTATGTACGCGAACAGGCATGGGAAGGGTGTTCGGATCTGCATTGGCAATGCGATCAGCTTGAACGTTCACATTGCAACTCTTTCCACGCAAATGCGACGGACCATTATTTCGATTAAAATAATTTTGACCGATCATTTACAATTCCGTAAAAATTTTTAGCACATGTGAAATACTCTGACTGGAGATATATCTGTAATTCTTTTGCTTTTGAAAAAGATTTTGTTTTTAAAACAGAATCCTGGAAAAACATCGCATTTTTTGAGGGAGAATTGGGAGGAAATATTGATTTAAATTTCTCTCTTGGCAAAAAAATATAGATTGGAACTAGATTCGGTACAGTGATGGGTTTGGAGTTTTTTAAAGTTAAGAATTTGAAGAAATTGCTTAATATTCTCATTAATGTATTGTGGATTATGTTGTGTAGGCTAAAATAAGACAAAATAAATAACAATTCTATGTTTTCTATAGACCAAATCAATTTCTGGAAATTGTTTAATGTTATTATTAATTACCATTATTAAAGTATTGATTTGTGCAAGTTCTGAAGGAAGAGGAAAGAGAAATAAATGAAAAAGGCGACAATTAATTTAAGTACGGTGAAACTGAACCTTCTTAAGCTCAGAAAGATAAAAAATGGTTAATGCTGCTGTTACGACCGTTCGCGGAGAGACGCGATCGCGAGGAAAACGCGTCAGCGAGAGGCGTAAATTCTCGCTACGATACGGATAATCGACGCCGCGAATTGGCCCTGTTTCGGTTAAGACAACAGAGGTGGTTAAATAAATTTAACACTGTATTAACAGGGTTAATATAATATGTATTTTTAACAATTATGAAAATAATAACGCGAACGTTACAAATTGTTTAGCAACGAATACGATTGATGTATTACAGAAATACGACCCGACTTTGTGATATCTCTCGACGAATTCGATAAACTAAGCGACTTTATTTTATTTGTTACAACCTCTCGATGTATGCCGTTTGAATCCTTAGATGAGACTGATCGCCCGTCGATCATTTCTTTGTTTTCTTGAAGACGACCCCCACTACGTTTGGGTCTCGTCACCATTCGCGCCTATGAAACGTGTGCCACCTTCTTTGTACGTATAAAGTAACGGACCGAATCGAAGTTTCTAGAACTCGACGTTCGATGACAAATGTGCGCTTGCCTCTACATTGTATAGATTTCGTCAGTCCTGTAAGACGATCCGTCCGCGACACTGTCGTGCCGCGTGCGACGGTTAGGAACACGGCCTATAGCGAGCCTGGCGTAACAACTGCTAAAAGGGAAAATAGCTAACTTCAAAGAAACTCTATTCTACAAAAAAATAACAAGAATCCTAACACAAAATCCTTAATCAGAAAAACAGATAGAACTTAAAATATCAAATTAATACATGAGATTCTCTTTCTCTCTCTCTCTCTCTCTCTCTCTCTCTCTCTCTGAAAATCAAAGACATTATACGAATAAATTTGTCAGTAGAATTTTTGCAAGAATCTTACGAATTTTTTTGATCTAACGATCAACCAGGAAACCTCAAAATCGTTGAAGGATTCTCATATGAGAAAATCAAGATTTCTGCAACGGAATTGACCCTGCAGCTATTACACGGTCTTATTAACGCGAAGATAGCCACGTCTAGGCCAAAGGTCTCGCGAAATTTAGGGGGACACCTTCAGCCTGCCAGGTTCCATGACTATATCTCTCGTTGATGGGACGTTAGGGGACAATAATTGTCTGACTGGACCAGACCAACCTTCTGTAGCTCGCTTCCTGGTTCTATTGAAGGCTTTATTGCGCGCTCTGCCAGCCTCTCAATTCAGTAGAACGAGTCGACGACGTTAATCCGCATCTCAGATTGTACAAAGATTTCGGGACATTGCCACGACTGCTCGCTTGATTGGACGTTCAATGTATGTTTATGTGAATTATTGACACAAATCTATGATGAACTACATGTGAACTATATAAATATTAATTTTATAAATATTAAAATATTGTGGATTGTTTTATAGTTTGTTCGATACAGGATGATGGTTTAAGCGGATGTCTTCCTTAATAAAAATGGAAATGGAAATATATACGATATATAAATTGTACAAAATGGAAATTTAGTTCATGATATTTATAATAATTTTGATCTGTTGTTAATCGTTAATCTTCTTGTAATCTTTGGAAATTCCTTACGTTTTTGTTTTATTTGAAAATATTTCTTAATTTTGGTGGATACACTAAAAAGAAAAGAAAATGATATTTCCAAATCTTTCTAAAAATGGGGTAACACAATGGGCCGAAAACGTTTCCAGGATCGGAGCGTGCAATAAGTGGAGCTTTTAGTATTCAAAGGATGAATCTGAATTCGAGATTTAATATTCTATAAACGAGACGTAGAAGGTAAGCTTTGAACAAATTCCAGTTTCGAGCAGAAGTTTCTAAGAATAGAGTTGTATGAAACTGCAACGTTTAGACCTAAAAATTTATAGAAAATTATAAAATTGAATCTTCTAAAGAGAAAATTTCGAATATTTACTATTAAAAATTATTTATCAAGTAATTAATTTATATTATATATTAATATTTTTTATTAAGGTGAAAATTTGTATTGCCAAGAAGAAAAATGTTAATATACTATATAGATATTTAATGATTTAACAATTAATATTTAGTAACAGAAATCTTTGAAGAGATTAAGAGAGAGCATAATTTTGCATACACAAATTTATGTTTACAATTCTTACCAGGGAAATAAACTGACATCATGTCAACTAAAGAAGCTAGCTTTAAAACTGTAGTTCGCAAAACGGAAGGACTTGTGATCCTTGAAGAGCCACTTGTTCGAGGCAAAAAGGCCAAGAATATTACACGGGAGCTAATTGAAGTTTACTTAAGTTAATCGAAATTCTTCTGTCTCTTTGAGCCTCGCTTTCTTTTCTTAACACTTCCTACAAACGAACTATTTATCAATTTAAATCATTACTTCAAATCGATCTACTCCGGTACCATATTCTGCAATGAAAAAGATATTTAGAGAGAACATAGAAATAAAAAAATTTAACAAACTATCTATTATATTTTTCTTGTTTTATACATGTCCATTCTCTTTTTGTTTAAAATTAATTAAAATCTGAATTAAAAGATTAATAGTAGATTTACTAAATAATTAATAGTTGACTTATTTTGTAAAAATATTTTTACATTATTACAGAGTTGTCACGTAATACCTACGTAACTGTACCTATGAAACTTAAGTAATGTAATATCTGCATAACGTACAAACTTCTCCTGTTCTTGTAAGTAGAAAATATACAACAGTCGGCTATCAGATCGTTCTATTACACAGAATGAAGCGCATAAAAAGAGGTAAATAAGCTAAAAATTTTCTTGACATTCTCTTCCTTAAAAACTCTAACAAAAGCTCTCTACAGAGCTCCAATTTCAATTTTCAAAATTTTCACTTAAGCCATCACAATTGTTTATCAAGTAAATATCAGTAGCACACGTGACGAATGATTCCATTCACGATCAAACCGAAAATGCGTTACTCATTTTGAACTTTATTTAATTAATTGCGTGTTCATTGTGCTCGGATTCTCCATTGAATCTACACATTCAAACGTTCCTCTTGTCATCGTTAGCACGCTATCACACGATTGCAATAACCTGCGTATAGGTACAAGTGCATCAGTGACGTTTAATGCCTCTTAGTCACAAGCTGCGAGGGTGGTCCAACGAGGACCTGTTAATACCACGGTTTCAAGAGGTTTGTGCAGATCGAAGAGACGAAAGCCGCACGTGCTAGCTATAAATTGCACGTTCTCATAATTATCCAAGCCACGGTAGCTCGTACATTCTCCATACGAAATCCTGGAGCGCCAGCGTATTACGCGAGCTCGTGTGTTAACGGCAAATGCGATCCGCGTTGATAAGCCTCGATACCTTTGTCGCCACGACGCGTCGATACCCTTGTTATTTGCCATTATCTGTCTTACTTTCTATGTGCAATAGGTTGATTATAATTGAATTTTATGAACATTGATAGAGCTTGTTACAGCTTAGAATACATTTACATGGCTACAGATAATGATATTGGGATGCTTTCGGAATTGTTAAGATTGTATCTACAATATTTTGAAGGTGTTGTGGATTTGTTGGATTTGAAGGTAGATGATAGAATTTTGGATTCAGAATAAATTGCTTTAGTTTGATTTGAGTAAAAAAATGATATTAAAGTACATATGGAATTGTTGAAATTATGTTCTATGTGTAAAGAGTGTGGTTATTGCTAAGTTGGATGGTAGAATTTTGGATTTAAAGTAAATAGTTTTTGAGATAGATGACAAAATGAAGATAATAGTTTTTGTGTTAGCAAGATTTTAGATTTGGGATCAGATAAATGTGAAGTAAAAGATGTAGTGCGTTAAATACTACAACGATGCTTATTACAGTCATATTATTATGACCATAAAATACTTCAAATCGTTCACAATTCCACACAGAAACACAAATTATAAGTCGCCTTTCCATTAGAGAGATTTATAGCTCGCGTTCATTAGAAATGCCTTCTAGGAAACAGCATGTATAACACAAATGCTCAGGTAATAGCGCGCAAAAGTTGAACAGTAATCGAAATTGAAAGGCGCAGACTATTTTAGCTATTATCGCTGGCTAATACCCTATTAAAACTTAATTCCTATCGTACATGTTCGATCTTACAATGGAATTACTCCTACAACTTCTCCTATTATAATAAACAAAGCAACAGCAAACAAAAGTAAACGTTAAAGCGCGTTTTTCTGATAGATAAGATCACCTCTTTTATGTTGCTTTTTCGATTGTTTTTTGGACGCGATATAAGCTCTCGATATTGTATTTAATTACATGGTGGACTAGGCTTTTCAATGCGATACGGATTGAAATACAGAATCACGACAACAATAGGAGGGCTGTAATAAAATCCCTTGCTCGAATACGTATTCGATAACTTGGTTTTCGAGCTAATGGTAACTACTACTATTAATTGCAAATCGCATCAGCCATTTGCTATTTCGTTGTTGGCCCATTAATTGGAATGTTCTTTTTTCCCCTTCCTGTTACTCGTGTCGGGCATTATTTCCCGCGTGTTTTTACGCCACCACCTTTTTTCTCCTGCCCTTTGTCCACCGAAATGTCTTTAGATTTCTTTTTTACATTTTTTGTGATTATCACATAGGATATTGTCGATGCCTACAATTTACGTATTTGTTTCATTTTTACGATTGTCATTTATCTATCTTTCAAATGAAATAGGATAACTGTAGTATGTGGATTTTTTCAAATGAAAGATATCGCGTATACGTTTGCACTTCATAAATTTACTAGTAACTAGGACACTTGAATTACGATATGATGTAGTGTTGGTTAGGCGTCCAGAGTAGGAAGATTAGATGATTGAAATAGAACCCTATTAATTTTCGTTAAATATATCTTTTCATATTTAATTGAAAGAGTATAAGAATATAAGAATGTAAGAATATAAGAATATAAGAATATAATTGTAAGAAAAAATATAAGGTTTGACTTCTTTTAATGTAGATGAAATTGAAATTACTTCAAAAAATGATTTTTAGGAGAATGTCTCCCCTATCATTTTCTTTTTACATTTGAGCAACCTACTATGTTCTAAATAATTTTCTCGTATTTCCACAAATACAAGAAATATTTCTCACGTAGATATGTATAAATACACAGATGATCTTATTTAGATTGTTTATTCTATATTTAGTATTTCAAATAGCTATAATGAAGTTGTTCGAAAAGTTTACGTAATTAGTCAGAAGTATGCTGATTTCATTTCCAAAAATTTTATACAATTTTAAACTAATTTTCCTGCGATGCATCACCGACAAGGGAATTTTAAGAACTTGTGTACGTATTTCGCAGATTATCAAAGGCCGTATATTGACTCGATTAGTTTAGAACCTGAAAGTTCTTAACTATTAAGAGCTTGTTTAAGATATCTTTTATAGAAATTTGTGCATTATACTTCAAAATGATTCTAATAATTGAATTAATGATAATTACTATAGTTTCTGAAAGTATACATGTCAAGCAAATTTGCAACAATAGCTTATCATATATGATTAATTTAACATGTAGTTAGTGAAGATAATAACAGATATCATATTACAGGAAATACTACATGTAACAATGGGATGAAATGCAGTAATGTACCAACGTGGATTACATGACATAATACAATTAAGTCAGTGACATAATTAAGGATAACAATGGGACACATATAGATAATATAGAATAAGGTGCAATACATAGATAAAATATAGTTGTCACTTCGAGTATTAATAATACCTAATAAAATACTAAAAATTAATTAAGTAAGGAAAATCAGTTTAATTCTTCTTTTTCACATAACGTGAGAGAAATTATGATAATGTAATAAACAATAAAAATAAAAATTGTCTCAAATATAATTTTAAGCGTTTTTTAAAAAATGCAGATCTCGGATTATATCTGTAAAGTAAACGAATCTTTCGCCGATCGTATATTGCATAGTTGTACGCAGATCTATCTACTGATCATCGACAATGTCAACGTTGGAACAATGGTAGTTGCATCTCATTTCCCTTGCCGTATTTCCTTTGTTGTATTACCTTCAGCCAATTCTAATGGATCCACGGGGATTATAGCTTCTAGCTACTAGTCAGCGCAGTATGCAGAATCAAAATAACTTAAGCTCATTATCGTATTCCCTGCTACAAAATTAATATGAAACCGTGGAAGCAGTCACGCTTGAGGCGAATAAGCAAATATTGTTCACATGTGATGTTTATTTAGAAAGAATTCAAAGCATGAGAATAATCACAAGAATATTTAAATTTAAATGAATTTTAGTAATTAAATTTTGATAATACCTTTAAAAATCTGTAGCTTTTTAATAATTTTAAGAATCTATTAAATATTGATTTATAGATTTGTTAATATTTTATTATTTGTCAAAATACAATTTTTTACATTTGATTCTTTAAATAGAACTTTATAGAGTAAAAACATCGTATAATTTTTAAAAGATTTAAATTATGCATACGAGTTTAGACTACTGTTACAACCGTTCGCGGAGAGACGCGGTCGCGAAGAAAACGCGTTAGCGAAAGGCGTAAATTCTCGCTACGATTCAGATAATCGACGCCGCGAATTAGTCGTTCCCCTGTTTCGGTTAAGATAACAGAAGTAGTTGAAATGAGTTTAACACTGAACTAACAGGGTTGATATAAACTTGTTTATTTAACAATATTCAATATTATAATAAAAACGTCACAAATTATTTAGCGATGAATACAGTTAATGTGTTACAGAATTTCGACCCGACTTTATGATATCTCTCGATATGTTCGTTAGACTTAGCGACTTTAATTTTATTCGTCAGAACCTCTCAATGTATACCGTTAGAATCTTCAAAAGAGACTAATCGCCCGTCGATCTTTTCTTTGTCTTCTCTGGAAGATGACCTCCACTACGCTCGGGTCACGTCATCGTTCGCGCCTATGATCACGTATGCCACCTTCTTTGTGTGTATATTTTTCGCCGGTCCTATAAGACGATCTGTCTGCGACACTGTAGAACCACGAACGTCGGTTATACTAAAGTAGTATATACTACTCTATATACTACTTTATAAGCTAAAAAATTTCCAATTAAAAAGTGAAGTCTTAAGTGAAGTCTACGTTTTGCTTGTGACTTCTGGTTGTAAGCTATGTCCTCTTTTAAGAGTATTTTAACATTTAATCAGTATTACAACTATACAGTATTAAAATGGATCTGGTATTTTAGTTCACTGCAAAAGAGCATTGTTGAATATCCAATGTACACTAACGTAGCCTCTGCCAGTCAAATATAATGTATGCATGAATTTGTGAAATAATGTATGAAGCTACAGACCGAGATTTACAATATGCAAACTTTCTTATAATTCATCATTTAAGTGGCTTTAGAAATAATTTCTAAAATATATTTTTATACCGTTTATCAATTGAATATAAATTATAAAAACTGTACCCGGTTATATATAAATTATATATATATATTTTTATTAATATTAATTAATTAATATTAATTAATATTAATTATATATTTATATATAATTTATATATAAATTTATATATATATAAAATAAAAATATATTATATAAATTGAAGACTGCTAGGACCTTTATCTTTTCCAATCACAGTGAAATTGACGATTTTAACTTCGTGTTACTATAATTCTGAATTAGTATAATTCTAATATAAATTATTCCAATACTTACAATATTTTTACAAAATTTTGTAAAATATAGAACTTATTCTTTTTTACTAAAAAAGTAAGTTTTTATTCTGTTTTACAAGTATATTGTTCACTATTATATTTAAACTGGCTAATTTCGTGCAAAAATCAAACATTTCACGCTCATTGTATTCCATTTCACCGTCATCCAAGAAAGACAAATGGAATTTTTATTCAATATCTCATGGAAACAGAACACCTCTTCGTTGTATCACCGTCACATCGATGCATCTTCCCTGACCTCGCATTTTCTCTGTTCCATTATCCGTGAACGGCGGGGTTATAATGTATCCGGTTCGGTTAAAGCATCGAAGCTGTGCTTGCGGCGCCAAAGCTAGCGTAACCCATTGTACCGGCCAACACCGCAACATTGGTGTTAAATTGCAATTATTAATTGCAGTAAGTAAACTATACGAGGGGTTGCTACTTCCAACTCTCGAGATTGGTGCTTTAGTC
Source organism: Bombus hortorum (assembly GCA_905332935.1). NCBI lineage: Eukaryota > Metazoa > Arthropoda > Insecta > Hymenoptera > Apidae > Bombus > Bombus hortorum. The sequence continues at coordinate 14,053,783 of HG995193.1, forward strand.
GCGTCATAATTTCGCGATAGCTTCTGTTGTGTATTACAAGAATTATACTACCCTATCTGGTCGGATAGCTAGATTTTTATTATCTTTCTGCTTTGGGGCTATTTTTTGGAAGTGATTTTTATGAAGATTATAATGGACATAAAAAATAATCATATGTAATTATATTTGTTTTGGCATTTGTATTCTAATTAATTAATTGAAGGGGTTGTTCCAATAAAGGCAGCTCCATTCTCCAATGATTTAAGTAAAGCAAAAAAAAAACCAACTCAAAATCAATCAAAATTAAATCACTTTGCCAAACGTGCTATAAATTGACACTTAACTATTATTTGTAGTAATAAACTTTTTCACTCTTGAATATGGGATTTGTACCTTTTTTTCAATAAATACAATTTAAATGTCGAGTTGCTTATTGCTTATTGCTCTGCAAATCCTTCAATTCTCAGCTACAGATTGCTTGCAATTTTTATTATTACAAATTAATAATGGATAATTTTAGCTAATAAAAAAAGCTAATAAAAAATTATTGTACAGTATGAGCCCTGAAAAGCATATAAAGAGCATACAGGCGCTAATACTGTATTATTAAACATCTGCAAGTATATTATAAATTTTCGAATTATAACAAAATCAAAATAAAAGTTCAAAAATTTCTATTCTTAAAGCCTCTTCTGTTAGATTTATCTCCTAGAATAATTTTCATTTAACAAACAGAATTCTCTCGGGTGCAAATATCAAACAAGAACGTCGGTTATGTAATATTCCTAAAATATAATAGTTATTTGCGAAATAAGAACATAATTTTGTAGGAAGACGAGCGGGTTGCTTGTAAGGGCAACATGTGCTCCACATAGTTTAGCGGAGTTGTTTCTTCATGTCGGGTCACGAAAGCAAATCTCGTTTGACGCAAAACGCGACAAAATTATCTGTGGGCATTTTCTCTCGCGTATTTCTACACTATACTATAGTAGAAATGCAATTGATAAATAGTACGAGGAGAAAATAAAAAAAGAAGGGACGCCACGTAAAATTTCAAGGAGATTCAGCGCCTGCTAAAATTGCAAATTTTTCTAGAAAATGTTATCTTCGCTGTTTCGCAATATAAAATGTTTGGAATAACTGTTACGTTGTAGAGAAGAAGGCTACGAGGCAAGAAGAAGATTTATATATATATATATATATATATATATATATAGAGAGAGAGAGAGAGAGAGAGAGAGAGAGACAGACAGAGAGAGAGAGACAGAGAGAGAGAGAGAGATGTCTCTCCGAATTGAAATGTAACTTCAAAGCTGTTCGAAACTTACGAAAGTTTGTTATAGTTGGTCGTGTTCAACATTTACACAGAAATTCGTAAGTTTATACGAGAGCTTCGTCTGCAATTAGAAGTTGAAAAGGTTATTAACTGTGGACTGTGTTAATTATGCGATAAATGTATAGCGTATCCTTATTGAACTAATTGTGGGAGTAAATATTAAATTTAATCACCATTTCTTTTCAGGATTTGCGAATTATTTACGGTATCATTGATTTCATGGATTCATTATCCTTTTATTTGTTTTTGACTCCTTACAATATGATAATTGTTCTGAAAGAATTTTTCAATTCCAATAGTTATCAAAATTTACTTATTTTATGAGTAAATGCTCACGGAACAGGTTTACAGGTACTTAATAAATGGTTGACATTTTTTCCATGAAAAATTAATCTTTCTATAAACATATTTTCAAAATTAAAAAAACATTTAAAAATTAAAAAGCGTGTTCTCCTTACAACATACAAATTATTGACGAAGAAGAAGTTAAAATGAATTCTGTTTTCATGTGTCTGCATTCAACTATGTTCTTGATAAATGCTATCAATCTTTTCAAGAAATTCAACTAGTATTTAGTAATTAACTTCCAGTGTATAAGTAGTGCACGTAATGATAATTCAATGGCCATTTGCAATTTTCTTAAACTTTATTAAGCGATAAAGAAAGAATTTTTTCTTCGCACCAGTACGCGAGATCACCTAAATTTTTACCCTTCGCCTAAAGATATAACTTTTATCTTCGTCGGGAGAGTCGCTTAAGCTTTTATTACGCCATCACGTTGCACTCCAAGATAAAGCAACTCATACGACGACGTTGCCTAAGAGGCATTTATGAAAATCATATTTTTTTAACAACTATCAATCTTTCACGTGCCAAAGAAATTTTAATAATATCACATTTTCGAGATTGAAAACTAATTTTCGTAGTACATACGTGTATGTGTACTTTTCTATCAGGAAAATATTTCTAGCAATACGTGCAATAGGGAAAATGTCAAGTGCAAATTTAATGTTGTCATCATTATAATCGCGGTTTTTAATTGAGAATATATTTTCAAAATATCATTGTCAAAAATATACATGTAACGGATACAGAAAGCCTTTATTGATGCTCATTTTGTTTTAGTAAATCATTTCCTTTTTAGTTCATTTCTGTCTTTCCATACAAAAGCCAATATTTTCTAAGTATTCTTAAATAATAAAAAAACGTAATTTTGGGTTAACCCTTTGATGATGCAATGAAAAGCACAGAGAAAGTTAAGGAAGAATTCAAAAGGAGCAACCTAAAATATATTTAACTAATTTTTCATAACTTTTGACCTAATTCTTAATATACTTGTACGTGTACTTGTAGATTTCACAAAATTAATTTTCTCGGAAACGAGATCTTGCATAAGAACTTCGTTCTATATCTGCTATTTATATATGCGTTACCATTGAAAGCACACACTATATAAGATCTTCGGGAGCACATGATGGAAAATTTAGGAAAAATTTATTTTCTCTACAAGAACTATGGTTTGGTCGATTTTTAAATATCAATAACTAATAGACAAAACCTCAAACACCATATTTTGATTTTTCATCTTCATCTTATTTAGTCTCCTAGAACCACCGTTATAATTTTTTATTATTTATTATCAAACACTTAGTATGAATGATAAAATAATGTTATGCACATAACAGTATGGATGTAACACTCCACGCACGTATAATTTATGCAGACAACTATTATATACATAATTGTGTCGATTTCTTAATTCAGTGTCGCGAAATCCAGATCGATTTATCAACGTATCGACAGAGTGCTAGTTTTATCGCAAATTTTTACATGGCAGAGTGACTCAGAGTATGTTGTGCAACACGTTCGCGTCAGTGCGAGACACTGATTTCGTCCATTTGAAATGCAATTGCATACGCGATGCGGTATATCGATAGCAGCATAGCCATATATCGAAGTCGGACATTATGCGGCTGGAAATAAATTGGCTACTGTCAGATTATGGAACAGGGAATCTTATATGACTGAATAGACGAGAAAGTTGTTAATGAATTATGTCATTTATGGTTTGAAATCATTCATATATTTATAATATCACTACTGGTTAAGGAGAAGATTACTGCTGGTTACTGGTTATTTGAATGTTTCATCGAGTGATTTTTTAATATGTGTATTCCAAACAATTAATATTTAGGCTGAGTGTTAACTATACAACTAGTTTGAAGAAATTACATTTAATCTTTTCTATAAGAAAAAAATTTATTTACGTAATTAAAATTTTTCATTAAAATAGTGACAATTAATAATGTTTATTTTTTCTACTACTACCATGAGGTAAAGCAAGAACCATTTTCTACACCAAGCAGCAACTATAAATATTGTCACCAGTAAAAATCAATTTCATCCTTGCACCACAAACTGAACTATAAAAAGCAATAAGAAGAGGAAACGTTTTTTGTAAACAAAATTCCTTTAATACTTCTGTCAACTCTAAATTGCATTAAAATATTTTTTGAAAATAAAAAATATTTGTGTCCTAAATAATTATAAAACATGCACAATAAAAAAGTAATTAAATAACAAACAAAACGAAAACATAGGAAACTATATGAAAATAGATAGCCAGGTAAGAAATAAAGCAAGAAGTACGCATAAGCATAGTGGCCGAGTTTCATTAGAGGATTTCACTGCTGCTAAATGAAACCCCGAAAATGTGTGAAAAATTCGAGTTTCTTATGTTTCTCATTCAGCTTGAATTTACTGTTAGAACCTCATTAACCGCGATTCATTTCATTTCTCTGATTACAGTACCACGAGCTGTGTTGAAAGAACAATACCAAGGCGACGTGGAAATGGACGAGGTGGATTTGATGCATCAATTTGAGGAGGGATTCGACAGGGCGGACTTCAGGGCTGAGTTCAGTCCTAGTCCGAACCTCGAAGGGCCGCAATCTCAGCCGAGGGACAACGTCTCCCGGAATTTCCCTACGGTCAGCTCATCCCCGCCACGAGCTAGAACTAACAACGACGGTGAGTAACTAATATTAGTTGCTTCCTTTTCCAGAACTTGTTCCAGGACAAACTAACTTTCATAACGTATCGCTCGAACTATTTCTCACGGTCATTGTTGCGCTATTATATACATACACGCCAAATTGATTCGTCATCTATGAAGAAAGTTGATGGCATATATAAAAATAGAAACTTAGAAATAAAAACTTCAACTTAAATACAAAAATAAAAAAAGAAACATAGGAATTCGAAAGAAGATCGTAGTTTTCATAAGATAACTTAAAGAGATGATGTAAATTTTTTTAATTTTATACATAAATATTTGAACTAAAGTTTCATACAACCAAGTGCAAAGGATTCAACATTGCTGCTGCGTGAAATCAAATAAATATTTCTGTGCTACATTATATTACTGTCAAATTAATAAATATTACATAGAATTGTTAAGTACATTCACTGAAATAAATTAAATATTTAAACAATATCGTGTTTAATCGTCTCCGACAGAGCTTCATCGTATGAATTTGGCGTTCTCAACTTACTTTTAAATTTAGATTTGTGTAGCTTTCAAGAGCAATGCGTTCTATCGTTGAGAATATTTTTCGTAAGAGGAGGTTACAGCAGTAAAATGATCTACTTTCTTATCAAATTTAAACGAGGGTAATTCTAAACAATTTTTATAAATATATTCCTGACATTAGTAAGCAGAACATATTCTTAATTTTACCACAATATACATAAAGAAGAAAACTAAATTCAGAATAATCTTACTGCTGTGATTCCTTCTTAATTCATTTTCAGCGAACTTACAAACTTTCTTTATCACACTGGCACACACGCTTGCTTGATGCACGATTCTCCACCTTAGCATGATTCGTTAGGCCTGCACTGACACATGGCATACGCATGCACAAACGCGGAGCATTAGCGCAACCAAAGTCGTTAGCAACGCGAACATTAACGCTCGAACGTAATTAAGGTTAATGTAACACCGATATCGCGTTGCTTTATGATTTACATGCGTGTATGTATATCTGTATATATACAACTCTTATACCGGTGTCTGGTCCGCGCTAGTCCACGACTACCAGCTTTCCAGTTTTGGCTAATAACGTTAGCGGTTTACCCAATGCTAATAGGAAATCGATAGCGTAGGATTTGTAAACTGGAGAGGCGCACGTCGTGTTGTGGCCACCGAAAATAGGAGTCCAGATGCAGTAGGCGTCGTCGCTCAAAGCGTGATACGGTTTCTGGAATCCGGTCAACGATCGGTCAACGGTGGACTTCTGCGTTCTGATAATTGCCAGCCATTGTTTGCTGTCGTGCATGGAATGGGACATTCTCCGTCGCCAAGGTGATTCGTTCTTTTGTGTGAAGAAAATGAATCGAACTCATTTTAAGAAATAGTTCTCTAGTAGACTTTCGTTTCGTTTAAGTCGATCCTTTGAATTGGGAAAAATTGATTTTAGGAGGGAGTAGTAGAGATATGATAAACTAGATCTTCTAGGTCACCGCAGGGTATTCTTATGAGTTTGTGGTGCTGGAATTTGGATAATATTATTTGAGAAGAATTGAGTTAGGATTAAATACCATTAATTACTGGTTGTTACCGCTATATGATCTGTTCCGCGTACACATTCTTGTGTATAAATCACAAAATGTGTGTTAATTTTAAGCAAGTAATCAAGTTTTCAAAACAAAGTATAAGTCAGTTTTCTCTATAACGCGGTTAGTAAGTATCAACTTTATTTTATAATCAAAACATCCATTTATGCCCACCATAAGTATGCTAAGTGAATAAAAATTTTATTGGTATCGGAAATTATGAATATTTGAATGTGTACAAGAAAGTAGAGGTTTCTATTTTAGTGTATTTAGATACACGAGCATACAGTATATTAATAATTACAAGGACTGAAGTACAGTTATATTTAATACGTCTACAATATGTATGTGTCGTTTTAATCCACATCTCAAACCATGAATTCTATAGAAAATTGCTTAGAAATATTTGGCAAAGTGAAATATGATAATTATGGTAAAATGAAAAATAAATATACTATTGAACCATTCTCAGCGTTTTATCTAAAAAAAATGATACTAACAAAGAATTCATTGATACGATAACTTGAGATAATTAAAGAACAACAACACTGTCAATATTCAAAAATGAAACTAAGAGAGTCACATTAATTAAAATTTTTAGCAAAAATACGTTTTTCATCTGAATATACTTAGGCTGATTGGTTTCGCTCTGTTCTACGTCAACGTACGAGCGAAGAGATATTCAATTCCCTGCAAAGACTTGCAATGTACTATCATTGAAACTCGGCAGATGCTGGAAAACGAGATATCTGGCAGACGTCGATCTCTGTTGTCCAGGATGGCGTAGCTGCCATTACTTCAGAAACATGGTACGTGTCATTGGTGGACTGGTATTACTAATAGTAGTAGTGAATGGCGGAGACTTCAGACAGAAATAGTTCGACGCCATGTCTGACCAATATAGGACGTTACTACTACTGTTCGAACGAGTGCCAGAAAACTCAGGCAGGAAGTCTAACATTAAAAATTCAATTTTTTCCAGATATCATAAATTACTCAAACTCTTCGTTAAAACTTATTCAACTAGTATTGATAAATTATCATTAATTTCTATAAATCTTTTAATTACATGTATCTTGTAGTTTTAAATTATATATAAAATTAAAAAATATCAATTATACCACATGCATATGACAAGTTATTTTATGAATTTTTTTAAAAGAATATGATAAGTGAAATAATAATAATATCTAATATATGTAGCGGCACTCGACAGTAAAATACCACCACTCGACAATAACTAGTGTCGGACGACGGGAGCGCAGTGGTTAGCGCCTTAGGTTACGAACGCTCGGAACCCGGGTTCTCAAATTCCGGCGACCGGAGTCCGATTTTTCTTTCGCGGCATCAGAAATGAGAAAAAAATACAGCAGTATCCCAGCAGCGACACCGACGACCCGCAGCAGAACAACCTGTCTCACTCTACACACGAGCAGTAGCGCACTATCACCCACAAATATAGCGACCAGGCAACTAAGGAGACTACCACACCTCATATATAAATAACATAATAATAATAATTACGAATGCCATAGTCATCTATCATATTAAACTGCCAAGGAATTAATATTTCAACATATAGAATCTTACTGTTATTCGAAGCTGATAGATGTTCAATTCTAATTTCAACAATTGCTCCTATACAAAACTCAATATTTCGACAAACGATTTCTAAATTCATCCGGTTATGTGACAACTGTACATCCACAAGCATAGGGATCACATCGATAGGACCCCATAGAACAACCTGCGCATTTCCAAATTAATTCAAACAATCACGCCACCATCCATACTCTCGTTATTAAGATCCGATGCATTACCCTTCCTCTCTTGTTTCGTGTTGAATACGTTTCTCTGTGAATTGAAAAAGAAGTACGGAGCCACCCCCGCTCGGAGTAAACAATACGCGCCGAGATACACTAGAATTTTTCCCTAAGTGCTTTCGTCTCTCGTTTTTCGGTCTGCTCGACAAAACTTCCATACGAAACACGACTTGAACGTCACGAAACGTGTTCACAACACCACCGTGGCTTTTAATAATGAGTCGACAGAACAAAATCGTCGTTTCTTTGTGCTCCGTCTGCCCACGTGAAACTTTTTCCCCACGTTTCGTCTTAGCGAAAGAAAATCGTACGATTAAGGAGAGTAAGTTTCTTAATCGTGGTTTCACGGACTTTGAATTTGTAGTCAGGATATTTTAAAATAGTGTAAGATTTTTTCAAATTTAGTTAAGTAACAAAATATGTCTTGGCTAATAGGGTCCTTCTGGATTCAAATGAGATACATTTAAAATATGTGGTTATTTGAACTGATCGAGTCTGTGTAATTTATATAGACTTTGACGCAAGTATACATAATTGTAATGAGTTTTATGGTCTGGTATAGCACCTTCTGGTAGAGCCTTTGTTTTCTTAAATTACAGTGAGTAAACTAAAGGTAATTAAGATTTATGGCGATTTCTCTTATACCATCATAATTCGCAGCCAGTCAATCTTACGAACCTTAATTCCAACAAATGAATTTTTGTTATTCTTCTTCGTGATTAGCGCACAAATTATAACCATCTGCATACATGTTCCAATAAATATGGAAACTAGGTCCACACGGAATCCAAACATAACCGTAGAACTCGAACCAAGGCACCTACCCGTCAGCGTCGCTCCTTAATTAATCATCAAGCAAATTTACTCAGCTCCGGTCGAGGTGTCGGCGATATTCTCGTCCCTATCCTGTGCTGTTTCATTTCAAATATTTATCGTTTGGCTCGGCCAATTAATTCGACGACGATCTTCTGACGACGCGTGCCCCCGATGATCCTCTGGGGTGCGATAACGAGCGAATACGTCGTCGTGAAGCAGAAACTCGACGAGATAAAACGGTCTGTTCCACGTTGGCGATTGAACCACCGACAAAGGGAGTCTCTCGTTGTTCGGAACTTCGAAAGCGATTTCACCAAGCTAATTTCCCGTCCACTGATTCCTTTAAACGGGCTCGCGTCGCCACTGGAAAAAGCGTCGAAGGGATGGATGAAGGAAGAATAGAACTGGAGGAACAGTTCGCGAAAACGAGCAGAACTTCGAATCGAAAGAAGTTTATTAAATTGAAATAAAATATTGAAGTGAATGAATCTTGTTAATTACTCAGAAATGATGCAAGCATTAGACGGTTTAAATTCGTTCGATGATAAGTTTAGCTGACTTTCTCCCTTTTCTTGAGTGATAAGTGTGAGGCATTAAAGAGGAAAGTGGTTGGTAGGAGTGCTTTTAAATATTTTATGATTGAAATTTATGGTAATAGGAAATAGAGAAACAAATATTACTTGAAGTACATGTATTTAGATAACATTATTCGTTTATATAATTGAGAATTTTATTATAATTTTTAACATCGTATTATATAGGATGTAAAAAAGGTTAGCATGTTGAAGATTGTTTAACAAAGATATTTTTGGCAGGTTGAATAACTGTTAATTTTACGTGATATTACATGGGATGTTAAAAAAGGAGGAAATATTTAATCAATATACATAGGTTTCAAACTTAATGTTTTTAGTACACAGTGTTTCTAACCTTAATTTATTTGTTCATATTTGGTTAAATTTAAATCACTAAATATTTGAATTAAAATATAAACGAAGTATAATCACTGCGTAAATTTAGATGAAAAAAGTAAAGATTCTTATCGAACATACTATTGTAATAAATTCACATTATCTTAGTTTTATAGTGGCGTCGTTGTGGGGAACAAAATAATTCAAGTCCCAATACATTCTCTGCGAATGGTATTGTGTTTACGAATGAAAGAGAAAATATGAAATGTTTCAGCCCCGAAAATTTCTAATTAGCTAGAAGCTGAGACGAATTGTGTGACAAAATTGAATCACGGAACTTGAATTTCAAAGATTCTTCCGCGGGTCTTGCAAGCTTTAATTGGAATTCTATTCACTCGGACGCTTCCAGTCGCGAGTTTTCTGCCTTGCTTCGGGTACTTTCTTTCCAGATGCTCGAGCAGACCAGGGAAAAAGAGAGAGAAAAAAGAAAAATAAAAGAAAAGAGAAAAATAAAAGAAAAAAGAAAAAGGGACGGTCCCTTTATCCAAGAGTTCTGCCTTTTTTATCACGTTTAGCCACTTCTTCGTAACTCGTTTAATTTCATTTGAATACATTTGCACGATGGGGAGAGAGTCTTTGGAATATCATATTAAACAACCTCGTACTCGAGCCACTTTTCGCATTAGTTGGAGAGTTGCGTTTAATACGTTTAGCTTTGATGCTTTCACCCAGCGCAGCATGGACGCACGAAACCCGCGCTCCAGTTTATTTGTTGAAAAATTTATTTTTTTGTCTAATTCGTTTGATGTGATTTAATACCAAAGCTCCTTTTCCAGAAGTATGCGTTATATGAATTCGATTAATTATTCGCTCCTAATTCTGTATAATACTGAGTTATATATGTGTATACACTCATGAGTTTTAGGACATCTTTTATCTTTAATACAAACTTTATATTTGATGTAAATGTGTTTTAAATTACGAGCATTTTTTATAAAATCTTTAATAGACTACCTTCTTTTTTGCATAACAAATTAAACGATATTGAAAATCGTATATTTTTATGATTATTTATATTTCTCGTACAATTTTAACTCAACAGTGAAAAATTGTACCAAATTGAACTTTAACTTTAACTTCAAATGTATCAAATCGTCAGAGCTCTATTCAGAATTCTATCAACCTATTTTTATTTAGAAGTTTATTGTCTGTTAAATTTCTACTTCAAATTTCAATTACATGCGTGGTACTTTAAATATTTTAATCGATGTTAAGAAAGAAGGTTTGGACGAACATGGTAGGACCTAGAACACGAGTTCACATTCTACTACAGAATTACGTAATTACATCTGCAAGACGACGCATATTTATGTAGCTTCTACGGTTGGTGGTTAAATGTTAATTAACCTTAGCGGTAAAATAGAAGCACTTTTCGCAAGATAATTTCTGACAGCTAAGTGGTTAGACAAAGAGAGAAGAAGGATCAGCGAACTAAAGTAAAATTACAGGTCTCAAATTCCCCTCTAAATTTTTAGAAATATTTTAAAATATTTTACGTAAAAAATGCTAACTTGACTACTTTAGTTATAAAATATTTCACTTTATGAAAGGTGTGATAAATGTTTTATAAATGAAAGAATATATCAGTTGTTCATTGTAATTTCCTGAGCATTCTTTTTTTCTTAGAAATTGTCTGATTTTGATAAAGCTGTCACTTTAACTCCCAGATAATACAGCTTTTGAAACATAAATTTGAATAAAGTTGAATACACAAATTTATGGTGATGTATTATATCTAGAAAGGTTTATTCAGCTATCTTATCTTTCTTGGTATATTGCTCGTTTGTGTTACTGAAACCTAATTCAAGATAGTTTCTGATTAAATCGGCATCTACTTCCTTATTCATAGTATATTACTACTACTGTTAAATGTATGTAATGTATTCATTACCTTTACACATACATCCATCAAAATATTACTTCATTTGAATCTTTTAAGAAATTAATTATCTATTTTATCCCCATCTATTTTTACCTTTTTTCCTAAACTATAATCCAATAAAACATTAAAAACTTTAATTTTTAAAAATCTTTTTGTCCTACGTCAAATATTCTGAACCCAATCCAATCCGAGAAAAAGGAACTTTTGAAACAAATAATCGCACGCCCTCGGTGGTTTTTCGGTTTAGACTCGAAGAGCGTTTTAAACAACAAAAGGTAGTAATGGGAACGGTAGGGGTAGGAGCTGAAAATTAAGGGAAAGATGTTCGCGAGATACTCGATTTACTTGAAGATAATCAACATAAGAAGAGACGAGGGTCGCTGTGAAAGCCTCCAGTTGTATCGCATCCAGGAGCCGCGTAATTATAGGTGCATACACCTAGGCTGTAGTTGAGTCCCCGGAACTGTTCTTGGACGAAAGCTCTCTAAGTTTCCGCGCTGGCTTTCGAAGCACTATTCCGGGTTCCGGTTACGTGGCTTTAATGAGTTGGTCGCCGAGGCGTGTATAATACAACGCACGAAATTACCGATCCCACTTTTGTCATCGTGATTAAGTTGGACTCGAGTCAGCGAATTTGTCCCTCTTCTCTTTTATCTCTTAGTTTCTGACAATTTCTGGAATTGCTTCGATGACAGAATTCAATTATTATAATAAAGAATTTTTAATTTTTTTTTATTTAATTTCTTTTTTCCTCCTACCTATGTTTTGGTGTCATTATATTGATTAGATGTTCTTTCAAACCACCCATTACTTCTTAGAGGTTGAAAGAAAGGGAACAAATCGTTCCACTTAAACTTTCCCACTACATAGGGGATCGAAATCCTTGAGGATATGTTCCAGTCTAGAGAAAATTAGGCTTCTACCGAAGCAACTGGCCTCAATAATACTTGGCTTAATTCATTGAAGGGGTTCCTGTCTGAGTACGAAACACAATTCATCATATAGAATTCGATTACTTGACAACCTACTTTTAAAACTTAATCTTTCATTATATACTTCACTTTATTTTAAAACTATACGACTTGCATTTAGAAATAATATATTAATATTATTATATTAATATAATTTACTATATTATGTAAACAATATATTAATGATTATTATCTTATTATAATTAAAATATTTATTAAAAATAAAATTCGAATTTTCACTTTAAACTCAATAATATACTAAAGAGAACAGTGTCGACAGTTTAAAATATTTCTCGTCTCAGAGGATCAGTATTGATCAGAAATTTATAGTGGTTATTGGCAATAACAACTATCGACCAATTGATAGAGGGAGTTCTGAGTAGTTATCGCTCGAGAGTATCGCATTCTTCGAAGTCTGAACAGAGCAGTGAGTCCGGTGACAGGACAAAAGCATCATATGAAAATTGATAGGTAGAATTTTAGAAGGTCCCTTAGTAATTAGGCCAATCACGAGTAAACCATTCATTGTTGGCTATTTAAGCGTCCATCTATAGGACTAAATTGAATAATTCGCGAGTCTGTTGTAATATTAGCGAATTGAACGTAAATGAGATCCTAGACTGATTGTGTTAGCACGATACAATAGTTTCTCGCTTTGACACACTACTCGCCTGGTATCGTTAAAGTCGTGTACCACGTACGAATTGTTTGCAAAGGGGTAATTAAAGAGCTACCACTAGGAATCAATGATTTGTTCTGGGACATTGTACAACCAAATTAACGGAGATCATTCTGTATATAATAGAAAATTCGTAGAGCTATATCGCGATTTGGAGTTTAATTAAGCTTCGTCTTTGCGGTTTGCCAGGTTACTGGTTCCTGATGGTTTTATTGCACTGTCATAATTATTATTTCTTTCTGCGGTATTTTGTATAAAAAATGTCTAAAATTCTCTGTAGACCTTTTTCAATATTCATTAGTTCATTGTGAAATAGACAAATGTTACAGTCTTTCATTTTTCTTTTTGTTCCTTAACTGCGTCAATTTGCTTATTCCCAATTTCTTTATTTATATGCATAGTGTTCAATTCCTAAAAAGAAAAAGATTTATTTTTATAAATTTATTTTTCATATGAGGGCAATGAATAATATTTGTATTATTTTTTTCTTTGTATTTCAATTTATAGAGTTGGTTAATTTGGCGTCTGGAAGACTTTACATCCTAGCACTTAAAACGAAAAAGTTCCCAACTATCAGAGAATCAAGGCACAGAACTTAGCCTAATATATCAAGGGGCATAGGTATCCATTCGTTAAGCACAGAGGAGTAACCAACTCTGAGAGAAAAGAGTGGAAAAGCGTGCCAGTTTTATTAGCCGAGTGAACGAAATTACCTTTTCACGACGCGTGTCTATCGTCGCCGCTCTTAATCCAATCAAACCTCCTCAAAATCCAATTTTCTCGAAGCGTGGTCCCTTTAACGCCACCTACGTCGGGAGTTGCTAAAATTCTCTGTTCGACCTTGTTAAAATATGAAAGGACACCCACGCCGAGCAAGGATTATCGACGTACCTTTGCCTTGACATACCTACACACACACGTTACTTTTTTTTTTCTTTCTTCGCTCAGGGAAGTCAGCCAACCTCGATCACACGCTGAATGCAATAAAGCGATCGAAGAACGACATTTTGCTCGATCTCGTCCAAATATCTTTTCTTTTGTAAACTAGAATTAAAGTGGGGGCGAAGAATGGATAAAGGATAGAAGAAAGAGATCGAGATGAAAATTCGCAGTCGGAAGGTTTTTTCAGTAAGGAAATATTATCGGATCGAGGATTAATTAGCCTTATTCTACAATGTATTGCCTATAATAGAATCTTTATCGAACATTGTTGTGGAAGAAGTCCGTTTCAGATCTATAGTTATAAAATAAAAAGAGTAATTTTCTACTCATTTTGCACGGATGTTTGTGATTCGCTGATGAATCGAGAAATTAACAAATGAATAGGTAATTGTAAAAAACTTGGAAAGAATTTTTATTAAAGAGCCGATGATGACAATATAATGAATAAAGTAACCGAAAGAAAGATTAATTATCATGAAAGAAAAGCTTGATTGTTAAGGAAATTCGAAGAAGTTGGATGGATGAAGTGGAAGTTTGAAAACCGAGTATTTGTGGGAAAGAAAGGTATCCGAGAGGAAAAAAAGGAACAAATTCTTCTGTAGAGAGATGAAGTAAAGGAAAATAAACTAAAGGCCGCATCGAAACATACATCAACATCAGTAGGAAAAGCTAACGATGGACGAGAAACAAGAGGCAACACAAAGAGGAATAACGTTGGAAGGAAGAAATAAAATGGGAGGAAGATGTTGGCGCAACGTAGAAAGCAAACTAATTGAATGAAAGCGAGGAAAGGTAGGTGAAAAGTTCTTATAAAGCGATAGAGTAACTAACTAATATAAAAGTGAACCAAAAATCGAGCGAACGTACAAATAAAACGAATCTATTCGCAGTGTATTCAGGAAATCGTAGTATAAAAGGAATAACTAGCCGACAAAGCAAGCTAAAAAAATATAACACACCGTGCAAAAGATAAATTAGAATGAGAACGAACATAATTTAAAGAAAGCGTAGGTAAACACAAATGCAAAGCTTGGTTTGTTCTTGAGAAGGATGATTATGATAATATTTGTGAAGAACAATTTCCCCGATAAATTTACTTATGAAAAGTTAATTCTTTTTTGTTGGAAAATAATATTTAAATTGTTCCAAAAATTCTATTACACTTAATTTTGTATATGGTTTTTCTGGGACGGTGAAAGATTCTATTACTGTTATATTACTATTATAAAACGACCGTGCATTTTAGGAAGTTATAATCAATAAAATTTCAGTAAAAGATATTATAGATCACTTTGAACCACTCATTTTTCTTCTTATTTTCCAATTATAATCGAAAGGAAAATCGACTTTTCCAGTTGGGTAGGCCACTTCCAACAGTGATACAATCAATAATAATATTTTTCATTTACATATAATACCGTTTGTACATATTAAGACACATACAAAACATATAATTTGATAGACTTGAAATATCATTAAAAAGTTATATTCTTTTCGCGTCTTGTTCTATTACTTCATCATCGAATAATTCATTTAGTGCATTCATTAGTTTTTACTTCTCTCGTTAGAATGAAAAACTATAATCAATCACTATCAAATAACTTTCCTTCCTCACGTGTAAAAAAATCCACATACAGAGAATTAAGTAACCAACCAACCATTCATACATTTCACCTGTCTACCTTTAAAGTCTGCATACTCCGCATCCACTAATTTGCTCAACGCAAATTGGCCCACAGAACCACATACAAAACAAAACGCAATTATAATTACAGAGCGTGATTACGATTTCACCCATGAGATCTCCGGTGTCACTATAACAACCATGAATCCGCATTCAAGCAAAACTCCGAAAATCAGTTCCACGAATGGTTCATTCGACTGCGGGCTTTAACGACCGCTTTCTCCCACAACCAAGCGTTGTGTTACTGACTCGTGCAAATAATTCAGTCGTCTAATTAAAAGCATCCACACATCCTTGTGGACCTATTTCAGGGCCCAGCTCGGGGTCACAGATCACAGAGAAGTCACGGATGATGCACTAGGACGAAGACACACACCCGACACGATAACGTGTCGTAACTGGTTGTTAATTAAAGGCAACGGAGGACAGGATGCTGCCACTCAGGAAAGTCGATCGTATCATTTCCATCAAATGTCGTTGGCGAAGTTTGATCTGGCACCTCCTGTCGTTTCATTTCACCGGCAAAGAAAATATTGGCAAAGTTTTCGATGAAAACGCGGCATCCTTCCCGTTCGCATAATCTCTCGCGGACGATTAGATAAGCAAACTTCATAATTGATCTCTCCTTTCTGTTAGCTTTCAACCGGAATCGAAGTCAAACTCGCCAATGACCAACGGGTCCCTTTGGACAAAATTAAATTCCGACGATCGATACGCGAAATGAATTTGCTGGCTTCGCGCGTCCCAACTCGACATCGACAAGGGTTAAAAATTGTGGCACGCTGGAAATTGAATTCTATATTGGGTCGAATTGATATTCTTATTCTTTGTTTGTCATCCTAAGTTTTTATTGGTTACGTGTGTTTATATAAGACGAACTTGATTAATGTGTGAAAGGAAACGTGTTGAGACTTATTTATTACTATTTCTTCTGAATATCTTTCTCTGTTTTAAAATAAACGGCGATAGGAAAGTTACATATAAAGAGAATTTAATCAGAACAAAGAAGGAAACAGTGTTGCAAGTTGCATGCAACTTGCTGTTTCTTAAGTGGATCATTTCTATGAACCACACGTTCAACAATGACACAGTTAAACATTGAAACTTTCACTGTTTAATCTAGCTAAAAGTCTGTCGGTAACACGAGTCTAAAACTCGTAACAGTTAAGTGAATAATTTAACGTGAATGCGGGAAGTTTACACATTGCCAAAGAATTTCCTTGTTCTATGTTTGGTAAACGTTAATCTTTTATTAAGTAATCCCTTTCAAAATCGATTTTCTCTTCAAATTCGCAAATCTTTCAACTGCGACGAATAAAGGTGGAATAAATTCCATTTTGGATTGAGCCATTTTCTTTTTGTTGCTTGCGTTAAAATATGTTATAACTAATTATTTGTTCTATTAATAACATTTTAAGGTAACTAATTACATATGGTTCTATATACAATATAAGCTATAATATAAAATTTGTAACTAAATAAAACAAATCTTACAGTACCAATATTATCTAAAAATTAAATATAAAAGATTCTCTCATAATAAATTTAATCGATATGTATATCGAATTGAGAGGGACTAAAATACAAAGGTCTAGAGATAATCCTTGTCGTGTTTATTTGTGTGCAAGTCCAACTTGATCGATGAAGGTGCAATTATCGAACAGCTGTCGTTGTATCAATGTCTGGCACTGTAACTGTTGCAGTTGCGCAAACTTTCAAGCCCTTTGGGCTAGAATTCCTGCACCTCTAGCAAGAGCTTGCGATCGTCGGCAAACTTTACGACATAGCACGGAAATACGGTTGAATTTCCACGAAGAATACCAACAAGCTGGTCCCTGTTATTATACTTTCACGTTCTGGTTATTACGTTTGTCACGCCGGATTATTTCGGTACACGTTTAACGTTCGTTCTCGCGCATTTCATGTTGCTTTTTATTCGTCGCACCCCCATTAATTGCCACGAGGAGGAAAATGTATTTGTAAAACCAAAGAAACGTACGTACGGTTTTAAGCTTGTAATATTCTTAAATTCCCAATATTTTTAAGAATTAATGTTTAATAATATTTAATCGCCAATTTCATATATTTATCTTAAACTTTGAAAATATTTTCACTTTTATTGAAAGAATATTGATAAACATTTCAGAATCTTCTCGAATTTTTCGAAAGCCTAGAATAGTAGAAAATGGCTTTAAACATAAACGATTTGGCTTTTGTTTACGCGAGACGAAATATATTTGTCATTTTTAGGGAATTAATTAATATGATTAACAATCTTTTACGCGAATTAAATTTATTCGGTTGAATAAATTTCGCAAAAAAATAGAAGATTGTAAAAGAGTGGGTTTTTCAGCTGTTTCTTTTATTTCTATATTTATCCATTGCATATCTTTCATTTTTAACGCTGACCAGGCTTAATTATTCTCAGAAGTAGTGACTCTGTAGGTAATTGAGACTTACATCGACGTTATATCGAAGATTGAACTATCGATAACTAATTTGACAGTAACGAGAGATAGATTTGACAGATAGTAACGAGAGTATACTAATATGCTGCAGGCATAATTTCACTCCGATTAGATAATTAACACTGGCGAAATTTCCACAAATTCATTCACTGTCTGGGTCATCACTGAATTGTTGCGTGTATCGCGCAATATTATTTTGTAGTAAATCAAGAATGCCAATGCTAAACAAAACACTTATTTTACTACAATAGAGATTTAATTAAAGTTTAAAACATAATCCCAATATTGTAATTAAAATAATTTTATTGTATTTAAGAAAACAATTAAAATATTTTGTAACTTAAATTCTATTTATAATTTGAATATATTTGAAGTATTTTATGATTTCTTTTAGTGAAAATTGATATTTTTATATAATAGAGATTTAACCAGTAAGGAAATAAACAATTTTCACATGTTAAAAACATTTTTACTTTCGTTGCATATACCGTCCTCTTCTAATTTATATCATTAACAATAATTATTAATATCAGTGTAATAATATACTCGATATCCTACATCAATAGCAGTTCAAGTGTCTAAGAAAATGATATTAAAAAAATAACACAAATTTAAACAAAAATTGGCACACAATGAACAATATATTTATTCATCTGTAAAATAAATAGTGCTGAAACTCTTTTGTGATTCTTCTAAAACAATTACATTTCACAATTCGTTAACCATCAAAGACACAATTTAACACGTCAGAAATTTTTCGAAAATCAGGTTACATATTGAAACTTTCAGCACGTTGCCGAATGAACTTCGTTCGTGCTACAAAATCATTTAAGCAGATAATTCTTCAACCATTTTAACCGATCCTGTCGGTAAGCTTTTCACCCTGTATGATCCCATTGAAAATCATCGAACCCGTGTTATAGCGCGAAAGTTTTAGCTTAAATCGTCCGTAAAGCATTCTCGATAATGACGCAAAATACACACCGTAATGGCGAAGATGTTCGACAAAAAACTTATTAGCTAACTAACGCCGGTGACTCGGTTTCGATGCGCGTCGCCAGGAAGTTAGTTCAAACCCTCCGGCCAGAAGTTGTATACCGTTGCGACAAGATTGACGATAAACTTGGACAAGTTGCCAGCAGCAGGGTTGCATCTAAAGTTCTTTCCTCGAAGAAGAAACACAGACATGGAACTGTCTCTCGATCTAATGACTATTAATTCAGGAATAATGTAACAAGAAGTGCTGTTATGGCGATTTTCTGAATATTACAATTAACTTCCGTTGTATTGAAAAGAGAATCCTTCTATTTTTGAACGAATTTTTTATGTTGTCATTATGACCTATATAAATCTATAGACTATAAATAGACAAAAAGAAGATGTCATACGAATCCTTTGAATTTTTCTTTGAATTCTTTTGTCCTTTCAATTATGTTATCATACACGAAAGAAGAGAAAAGAACATGAAGAGAAATTTTTACAATTTTTTTTTTTTTGTACGAGCACTTAAAATTAGGCATTCCATGCAACTCGCACCAAAAGTGTAAGATATTTTCACAATAAAGGTGCAAATATTTTATAAGTAAAACTCATCATTTCATTACGCTATTAATTAAATAAATTAATTCAAAAGTAGTCTACACTGCAGCAGCCACTACGTTACGATTTGCAGTTTGATGAGCTAAAAGCTGAAACATAGGAAACGTCGTAATAATATCATTTACAAAACATTCTATTATATTGTATATACATATAAATTGCGTTTTATACGTGGCGATCGCTTCAATTATCGGTGCCTTCAATTGTAATGTATGGACATTTCATAATGTTATGGGAACAATTTACCATGATGGTTTTCAATTTGGAAATGCAGCGTTTCGTCCCGTATTATTGTTTCAAATACAAGCATTATTTTGTATTTTAAATGATAATCTAATAACATGATGAATCATCATTATCGACCAAATTATTGTTGAACCGCTCTTCAAAAAAGGTGTTTCAAAAAGAGTTCATATAATATTACCTAAATTTTAAAAATGTACTAAATATGTTTGTAATTTTTAACACAAATTCTTTTCGAAAGATGCCCGTAAAATACAGAGCAATAAAATTTCAATGGAAATTCTAATTTTAACTTTTGAATTTTGAACGATTTTAAAAGCAAAGTGACACATACATACGAATATAAATTTCATAACAGGCGTGGAATTTTAGTGAAATCTTCAAAAATGTATATTTTTTGCGTTGAAAGATCATGATAATTTTGTAAGAATTGTAAAATAAATAATCGTGTTATAAACTGTGGATTTATTGGTCGTGTCAAGAGTATCAATTTTACCGGATGATCGTTCGTGATCCTATATTAATTAACAATCGCATTAACGCGTGATACAGTTTAATTTCCGGAAAGAAGTGACCGATAGATGGACAATTAAACCTGATTCATAAATTGCTGTGGGAAACAAGCGACAACCCATTAAATCTCCTAATGAGACGCGTTACGTACGACGAAACCGTGGCATCATTATTGCCAATAAAGCAACGTTACGTTTGATCGTAAAACAACGAAACTTCGACGCGGTCAAAATGTTTAATCAGTTCAGCGGAATTCTGGAGACACCTTTGATCATCTATTCGGAATTACGTCATTACGTGGTTCAATTGCATTTTAATATTTCTACATACATAGATGTTTCACATTGCTGCGTGAAATATTAGAATCCAAAATGTGTTTAAACGATACCTTATGAGTTCAGAATATAATATTATAGAAAATTAATAAGCAATTTATATTTTTGATCTCTTAACGTTATATAATATAGATTAATTAAATGGAATTTGCGTAAAATAGTCCATTGTTTTTGTTCTTATTCAAAAGTATAAAATTCGCGTAACATGTTGCTAGATGTTTCTTGCCCATTATATTTGGTCGTCCGAAGAGTTTCTTTCGTTTTGTAAGGAAATAATGGATGTACAACATTTTCCGTTTTATATTGTTTTATCGAATTACTTATGATCCATTTTGTTTTATCAAGATAAAAATTACAGCGTTTGACAGATTAAGTTTCATGTTTGTACAAAGATGCGTCGTTGTAAAAGACGTGTCTGTAAAAGAAAGACACATTCCGGATAACGGAATACGTATATTCACTTTCTCCATATATAAATTTCAAAAATACCTCCATACACAAGCGCGAGATCTAAAAACGATATATGTCGTACGTTTATCGTAATCGAAGAGGATTTAGGAATTTGTTCAACACCTTGTCGAACGCGAAAATTGTTTGCCCGACTGGCCGATATCTTCCGCGCTTACACAATTTCCTCATTGAGAGTCGGCATGTCGAAGCAGAACAAAATTTCCAAAGCCATTCCTATGGATCTAATCAAGATTAGATTGGGTTCATAGTGTTCCTCGTGTATTGATAGCGAATCGCGGTCGATAGACCAATCTGTGACGGAACAATCGTCAATATAACAGCATAATGCAGATGCTTTCGTTCTCGATATCCACGCGTTTCAAATGCCATTAACGAAAATCAGTTGAACGGCGGTCTGTTAAGCGACGAGCCTTTTTTACAGGATTTCTCGTGTCCGGACGAGAATGGCTGCTAATCCCTTGTTAACCGTCAACTAAAATGCAAACTAAATGGTTGCCTGAAATTGAAATTATATTTGAGTTATCTCACGCTTTCATATTTTTTATTTCATGTTTTAAAATGTTTCTATGTTAATGTTAGAACTGTCTGTCAGAGTAGTAAAAGGGATCAGTTTTTAAGTAATTTCTCATAAGGTGTATTTTTGGAAATTTATGTTGTATACCATTCGTATACGCAAACAATAGTGTGCATAGCAAACTATTAATTAAACATACTTATATATCTTTTTCTTCAAATCTTGATTTACTATAAAGCTCTTCCAATATGAACAACCATCCAAAATGAATGAAAGATTACGAGAAAAAAATGAAATCCTGTGAATAATTAATACACCTTTTTCAAGAGAATATTACGTTTGATAAAACCAACATATTGTCATTATTACAGCTAATGTTTCGTACACGAGATGAATTACGTTATTTGATTTATTATTTAATAACTTGTAATTAGCATACGTGCATATGTCAGTGCGGATTAATAAAACGAAAAATTTCTATAGCACGTCCTGTACCTTCCGGATATTTAGCAACCTCACAAGCGAGAATTTATTAAAACAGTATTAAAATTTATATACGCAAAGGCTGGGTAATACGTTGTAGTTTATTACATATTTCATTAAAACATTATACCATGCATACATATTGTTTTATATCGCAAATTTTATAACAGTAAAATACTAATAGACCCATTGAGACCCAACGTTGTGTGAACATAATGTTTAATTTACAATTTTTTTTCTCATTATTTTTGTTACATTTAATTTCTATAATTTTATGAAGTTAAAGAAATTAAAATATCTATAACATAATGCGATATAAATTTTCTTTTTGAATGATAGAAATCTTTTTAGTTAACTCATTGCACATAACAATGATTCTAATTTGTCAGGCACATTAGATTATATATAATCTCTCTGTTTTAAGTTGTTATTATCGTAATTCAATCTATTGGTTGCTAAATATCACCAGTTTCTGTGCATGTTGTTTACTCTCTTGTGTAAATAATTGCATCTATGTTAAAAATTGCACGATTTCTATTCCCAACGTTTTCTTTATTTTGTCGTTTGTACAGGTAAATAAAATTATATTGGAAAAAAGATTAGAGAAATGCAATTCCAAGGAACAAAAATGAAGAGTAATTTTGTTACATTATCTATGACATTAATTATAGATATCCTTGCAGAATAAATGGTAAAAGATGTATCGAGTCATTCAGATTTGTTTATTTATATATTATCATCTTTCTATAGCTTTATCTTGTCACAGTCTTAAAAAACTAAAATAAGTTAGGTATTCCATATAACATTTATAACTCTTCCCAAAATACTTAAATTCTTTCTCACTAAAAAAAATTGCCTTTTACTTTTTTACTATTTCAATTCTTTTATAAAATTAATATGTAATATATAATGCATATTATTCCTTCTCCAATTTTACGTTATGAGTTATAACATACAAAAGCTAAATAATGACTGTCCGAAACCTTGTAGTTAGACATTGATTATCGCGCCAGCCCAGTTACATAACCAAATATTTGAGAATACATTCGAAACACCGACATTATCTGGTCGCCTGTGCAAATCACGAGAAGTGCTGATAGCGTTCGCGTTTTAAACGTTTGCCTACAGTATGTCACCGGAATAGTTTCACGTGTGTCGTGGTCGCGTCGAACTTTCAGCAAAGATCAGTCTCCGGAAATCTTTGTGCGAAAAAAGTAACAAATATTTTAGTTTCGAAGCTGATCGCGTGTCAGTTAAAGAACTGTTTCCTGTGTATAAGTTTGGATCTGGGAAACTTTAAATAGAAGTGAATGAAAGTAATATGTCTACATATTCTTCTGTGCGTACGTATTCGAACACTTACGTATTTGCGGCTTTTGCATAAACATCTTACGACTTTAGTTTTTTTTTAATGAATTTATTATGTTATCCTATAATCTTGATATTATTCTTGGATTAAATAAGAAATATTTATTAATAAACAATATTGATAAAGTTACTTGTACAAATCGATAACCGAAAACGTAAAGAGACTGAAATTATCAGCAAGCATGCATCGCTCTGATCTCATGATCATCAATCTCAAATGGCTAGTAACCACCTAAAAGTATAGAAATATATACCAAACTTTATAAGAAATAAACATATGAAGATAGCACAGCGAAGAAGTAACAGACAGAGAATAAAATCATCTGAAACTTCTTTTTTATCATCTTAGCACTCATACATTTTTATCACCTTGATAATGATATGATTCCTACATGTACGTTTTCTCTTACCTATCTCTATAATAATTTTACCAGTATTATTTGTTATAATAAATATTGCTTAATGTTGACCGAAAATGGCAATAAGATTGTAGGACAGCATAATAAATCCATAAAAGAAACTAAGGTAGATATTTATGCGAAATCCGCAAATATCTAAATATTCAACTACTCGTGGACGGGAGATAGATAAACTGCAGTGAAAATGGATGATTGCCATGTTCAGGGATTTCATACAATTTCTTTCAAAATTGTCTCAGTTTTAGATATTCCAAGCACAAAGGGAAGTAAAGTGCGGTAATAGTATAATTTGCAAATTAAGTAAAACATATTTTTATTAAACAATTTATTAAGTTGTTGCATAGATAAAATCACTAAATTTTTAATAAAACTTCCAGTTTCATTGAAAATGATATTTAGTGATTTTATTGAAATTTATTAATTTCGTGTTAAATAAAAACATAGGACACGGATGTATTTTCAAGTAGGACTTAAATGTCTCTTGAACCGATATCGACCAATTTTAAGCACTGGAAGTTGCTAATTAGAAATCTTGAAATTTCAGAATATCGTCTGATCGCAAACAGATATGAATTCTAGTGAAATTTCTGGATTTAACTGTTTAAATTCAGATATATATATATATATACTTCACTAAACTTTTTGAAGGAAATGGAATATTTTCTTTATTCTTATTAAGAATTTATTGAAAATGTCCTGAGTAACATTTATTTTTCTTCTTCTTATCGTAACGTGATCTGAAAAAACAAAAGAATTCGCTTTCAAAATACAATGCAAAGAGAATATATTACATGGTGTAAAAATAGCGCTTGACGCAATTTAATTGTTCAAAAGCATGAAAAAATATTGATTCTATCAATACCGTGAACGAAACGTATACGCTCGGCTCAGGTTTCTTCACCATATCGACGACGATTCGAAATGTCGCGGTAGGTTATTCGCTGATTCTCATTAAAATTTCCTCGCGTCGACAGAATAGCGCTGCACAGAGACCTCGTTTGCGTAAATCAGTGTCCTCGAAACGGTCTGGCAAAGAACCGCGATAAAGTGCCTCGGTTTTCTAAATCAAATAAAAGGAGGCGTCAGATTCGTCGCTTGTAAAGATCGTAAGTTTGCGTTTCATTATTTATACGTACGTTTAAAGAGCTTCAGTGTAATTTCATTCGATTATTAGAATATTGAAGGTGATTCAGTAGTGGGAACGAAAAATCCAAATATTTCTTATATTTTTAAATTTTCTATTCACATTTAGTAATTTAGAATTTAGTATTAATTGCATCTTCTTAATCATTTGTTTTTCATATTCGCTAATCATATTCTTTTATAAATCAATCAGCAAATAGTTGCAGACTATTATATGATTGGAAAACAGGTATCATTTCGATAATTCTTTTACACAATATTTTTTATTGGAAGAAATCAACTCAAGTCGATATTCTTTTCTATTTCTCTCAGTCGAGGAATTATATCTATAATTTTTCACTTTTACCATATAAGTAAAGTTCCACCAAGAAATACTTTAAGTTGAACAAAGAAAAATAAAAACGACACAAAAAATTAATAAAGATATAGTTTCCGTGGCTGTTTCGCAATGATAGATAAAATATTTAAACATGGGATAATACTTAGTACCATATCCAAGTGTCAATTTACATTCGATTGTTCAATTTCCATTTCATTTTTAAAGTTCACATATTTAGATACATAGATCGCATAATTAAATATAACATAGATCTTTCTTTTAAAAAGAAACATTGTATCTTGAGCATTCGACGCATAACTTGACACGCAATGCTTCCGGATCATTCTCACGACAATCACGACACCCCGAATTTGACGCTCGTCGATAGGAACGTAGAGATGCCGTGCCGTCTTCGTGGATGTTCTTACCTAGACACAATGCATACCGATCACGAAATCCACGTGTATGTCACGTATTCCTGCGGCACGAGTGACAAAGCCTCCGTGCCGTGTGCTGATGTATAATACGCGAACTTCGAATTTCCATTCCCATCGGCATTCACGAAGCGTGAGGCTTCTCTGAAAAATATCCGTTCGCGGCCTGTCTGGGCACTGAAAACCTGTCGAAAGCGCGGAGTATCAGTATCTCCTTTACCGGACCATCGATCCGTGAAAAACACGGGGTGAACGACACGTCGAACGGGTTATCGACGGACCCCCCGCGCGCCGGACTCTCGTTCCCCGTTATTTTAACCCACCACGCCAGGGAAAACCCGCCGTGTTTTACGGGCCAGTTTCGATTGTCCAACAAAGACATCGAACGAACATTGTTTAATGTCTGTCCAACTTTTGACATCTTTAAGATTGTTAAACTTTATAATCGCTGTATTTGTATGGCGAATAGTGGAAGGAATATATAGTTTTATTGGTTTATCGAAGAAGATGGATTTGACGCAAGGATTTTTTAGTATTAAAGATGTCATTTCTATGTTTTGTTATCTAAAGATTGTTGGATTTTATCGTTGTTGAATTTTGTTGTTGTTAAAGGTTACTGAATTTTTGGGAGTATCGAAATAGTGGGATGGATATGGTTTTATATATTTTGTGTTTGGTTCTTTGAAAAAAATGGTTTGGATAGGAGGATTTATACTATACATATTTATGAGAGAATTTATATGGCAGTATATGTATAAACAATTTATAATATACAATTTTATAATACATTAAAGACAATATAACTTGCATAGAATTTGTATTTTATTCAATATATAGTATGTTGGTGAACATGTCATTTCTTTTTGAGAATTTGTATTAAAGTAATACATGAGATTTTATTCAGTTTATTACAAATATGTATATGAATGAGTCTAGTTTTTTTGGAACATCCAAAAAATAAATTCAGAAATCAACTATTTCACGAAATATATAAAAAAGTAAGAAAGGACGAAATTATTATTGAAAATGCCAATTAAAAATTTTAATCGATCTTAACTAACGGGAAAATTAAATATAAACTATCCTAATTATAAAACTCACTATGCACACATTAGCAGAAAATCTATTGAGTTTAGTTCCAAAATCAATAACCGCGTTGAAGTATCGTCAGAAACTGCCACATGAACTTCATTTAATATTTATTAAATGATGTACACTATAAAAACAATTTTAAATAAATCAAATTGAGTTGTGTCCTGAATAAAATTCAGCTTTTATTTAATGTACAGCTTCCAATTTGTAAATTCATCCTGTATACTTTTCTCGATATTTTCTCTGATAACAAACTTTCTACGTATGCTCTATCACTTACACAGCACCCTTGTATACTCGCATTGATCGCTACATGCATAATAATACGACGCAATTACAATTTGGTGGAGGATTACATTATACATCATGTTATTCCCAATACTCATGTAAATAATCCGTACCTACGAATAAATCACAGTTGCCTTGGCAAGAAATACGCTATCTGTAAAATAAATTAACCGCGATTCGATTACCTTTGTATTAAATTTCATTTCAGTATTATTCGCGAAATCGAATCTGATAATCATATGTAAATACTGATTGCAGCATATAATGTTTTAAATAAAATATAAATATTTTTGATAAAATATTATGTTATAAAAAAATGTGCGCTGTATTAAAATTTTCTTGATATTATTTCTATCGCATTTGCGTAAAGATTCAGCTAGATTGTCGGCTTCTTGTAAATAACCACACGAGGAATGGTCGATATAACTTATTGGCACTTACTTGTGCATTGTCTTCTCTCACCCCTTTTTATTTCTTCTGGACCAATCTCCTCTATTCATATATTTCTCGCGTATACACAGTGGACACACGAACGAACAAGTTTAAATCGGTCGGTATAGGAGCGAAAGACTCGCCCCTAACACCTACGGTTATGCAAGGGATGATTATGTTTGACAACAATGTGGCTGATGTTACTACCAGCAGTACGATGTCACCGATTAATTGCACCACGGTAGTCTACGCCTTTCCGGAAGAGGATCGTGTCGTTGTCGGATATATCAATGAATGGATCAATGCCTATTCGTTTATATCGAGTAAGTATCGAGGTACACTTTGTACCCTTTTTCTCGTTCGATCTGTCGGTAAGTCTACTTTATCGGTTCCACTCACTGGATTTTGTTTCTCCACTCTACTTTATCGACGATTGAAAGATACTGTATGGGAAGATGTCGGTAAAGGGAAAGTTTGTTCTTATTGGATGTTGGAAAAATAGTTAATTATCGAGATATTATTTACGATCGATAATTTACTATATCTGAATTGGGTAATAATCCTTTATACTGACTATTGATAATATTACATCCTTTTGTACCATATGGAATATGTTAAACAATGTTAAGAAGGTATTATTTTTATGGTATTTCAAATAAGAGATATAATAATAATGAAAAAGATTGAAAATTATAGAAATGGTTGTATGCCTAGATAATGGACTTTTTAGTGTATTTAATTGCATCACGTAGAAAAGCGAAGGATAGTTGAAGACCATAGTAGAAAAACACAGTAGTGCATTTTATTGCTCAAAACAGCGATTCATTTATGAGATTTGCAGTCTAAAGGATTGCGCATTTGTGTTTGGCATTGCATTTAGAACAGTAGACAGAATTTTTAGCAAATTTGCATGCGACTTGAACCTTCCCGAACCTCCTATAATTTATTTCAATTTTAGTTAAATACTTAATGTGTCATTATTATATTTTACTCGATTCGTTTTATGCAGAAAATCAAGAAAAGTTCTACCTGTACATCATAGTGTCGGTCACAGCCGGTATTTTAATTTTCCTGGGCTTGGTAATTGGACGACTTCTTGTCAGTCGTCACCGTGCAAAAAGAGATGCGAAATTCCATGCAAATAACGAAGCGCTTCCAAATGGATTCACCGATGACATTTCGGAGATCGACGCGGATATTGATCTTACCACGCCGGTGCCAGTCCCAATGCAGGACACAAGGTTCGTAACCCATGTAATTCACTTTTCAAACAAGTCAATGTATTCGTTCAATATAATGTTCTTTATATATCAAAAATTTCTATCAATTATGGAAATCCTGGAATTTTGATGTTCATATTGTAGTGTTAACGAAGTGTTTTATAAATACTATACATATTATATATAATGGATATATTCTCATTAAAATTTCAATATAATTAATATTTTCAAAAATTAAATAAACATCATATAAATCAACTACTATACTTAGATCAAACCAAATAAAAAGAGCGAAATTTCTAAATTAACTAAATTCTTTCCAGGATTCCAGAGACTCAACTAGCCGAGAGGCTCCACGGCGATCGTTACTACGCGGAAACCAGGATACCAATGTCGCCTACCACGATGCACCCAGCGCCAGGACACTACCCCGGCAACACAGGTGTCAGGGTGGATCTAGGTAACCACATGGTGGGCACAGACAGCCTCCATACGATTCTACGTCCGGAAAATCCACGGAGCATGAGCACGAAAAGCTATTACTACGGCTGACAGGAGGAAGGGGGTGTCCCGCGCGAGGGACGGCCCCCGTCCTTGAGCCCGGTACCAGAAGTGAGTACGCGGAAGTACTGCTTTTAATTGAGAGACCGATTTTCTATGGAACGACGAACGGAGCCGCTGTAAAAAGCAGGCGTTCCATACTAACGAACGCTAACTCGTCGTCGATTGGAATCGTTGTTTCTTCGAGCGAAAATCAAGGAGGCCTTCGTCTTGGTACCGGAAACGAGCACGTGGTGGTGACCCTCTTTTCGTATATATCATCATTTCTTTCTTCTCCAATATGGAACTTTCAAAAGAAACCGGAAAATTTGATGAAAAATTCGATTTCCACGAGAGAGAAATCAGAGGAGAATAGAATCGTACCACAATTTCCTTGATGATTATTTCAATTGGTGTTTTCAAGGAATATTCGTGGTTCGTACGCTTTTAATACCGGAATTGACGGTATTTGATCCGTGTAAATCAACCTCGTGAAACAGATGGAAATTTAGTTGGATGCTGAGCGTTGGGAGTGAACAAACTTGTTATCTTTCACCGTGGAATCGTTCTACGCGTGCCGCTGCCCGACACCGGAATCGAACGAGAGCTGGGACAACGAGGCGGGAATTTTAACGAGAGTGTTGTAAATACGACGTCGGTGTACTGAGAGTTTCACCTATTTCTACGGAAGTTCTAATGAGAAGCTCTGTTAGAAATAAAAATTCATTTGAGTGAAGATTCCTTCAGACACCGATCGAGGCCAGAGATATTAAAGAAAGAAAACCCTTATTGTTTGTTGAAGATGATGTTATTGAAAATAGTACTGTTTTTGATAAGAAACTGCGATTATATAAGGCTGGATTATCGATTAGGAAGTATAAGTAAATACGTTGAATGTAAATGACGGAAATAGAACGTTTTTACGCGGGCAGTATCCGTTTCTGCGATCGATACCGGAAGTAAACATCTGCAATGTCGTCGTGTAAGATGATTGTAAGTAGACTTTGATATCTGAATTGGGTAAAAAGAATTATGAGAAGTGAGGGAAAAGAAAGAAAGTAACAATCGATACTGGAAAAAAATTTATTCTGATCTATAGTTTAGGACTCAACCCAGACAGCACAGAGACGCTTTATGGATGTTTTAAAGAAATCAAATAATGTCATTTTCAAATATCTCAAAGATATCTTTCACTGCCTTAAAGAAGAGATTATCATCTTTCACCAAACTTTTCAAGATTCTGACATATTTACTTATTTTATCTTACTAAGAAGAATAATTATATTAATAATACTTATATTACAATAATAGCTATTTGTAAGACATCTTTAAGTTGAAACATTTAGATAAACGTATAAAATGTTCAGATTAAGTCACAAGACATTTAAACATAAAATGAATGTAGAATCAATATCTTTGAAAATTTCGTGTGCTGTGTGGGAATAATTATTTAATTTGCGATTGAATTCTGATATGTTTCAGTTTTCTACATGAGAAAGCTCAATAATGAAAGACAAAATAAATTTATATAAATTGCAATTATAATTTAACGGGATAAGGAATTTTTGATCATTTCTTCTATTTTCAGAGTCAATAATTAGAGTTCTATATCATACAAATTTTCTGCGTGAATTATTTTCATTAGTAGATCAAGATTGAAATATTTTAGTAAGAATTTCATGAAAATGAAAAAGAAGTATCACTGCCTATTGAACAGTAATAAAAATAATAATAAATCTGCAAAAAAGGCGGATCAATATCCTATGTGTACGTACAATAATTTGTCATTCAAGAATCAAGTTTTTCTAACGAAAATCACGCACACACTTCTTTAAAAGAAAAAACAATACATATCTGCGCCATCTGTGTACAGCAATAAACAATCGCAACTTTTTCCATTCGAAAAATCATTTCTCCTTGTCGAAAGATCGAGAAAACTGCCTGAAAAATATATATCACTGCCTAGTCGATGAGAAAATGAAATACGGGTCCTTTCTTGTTAACCAGATGTTTTTAGATTTTTCTCAAACCGGACTATGCTACCGACGTTGTCACACTTAAAGATGATTCATGTAATAGGAACAAATGTTGATAGCGTAGTGGTCTTGATAATAATTTTTATAGTACAAACTTGTAGCATATTTCTCTTGTTGGAAAGAAAGAATAAAAGAATAGAAAATTATGTGTGGCTCAAAATATAAATTTATATGTTAGTATTTTCTTACGAATTCGTCTATAAATTTTATGAATAATTAGAAGTTGCTTCAGAGCTAATATGAACTTTACAAATATAGCTTATGAATTTTTACTATGAACACATTATTATGTTTTAGCAGATTATATTTAGAAATAATTTCAAAATTATAATTCTTTCTAAACATTAATGAAAATTTTATAATTAAGTATTTGAGCGACGCATAAAATCATCTACAATGAAGACATTTCCATTATTAGTCGGTAGTATTGTTTAGATTTCTCTCGATTAAAGCTCAGTGCACCGGAACGAACAGTCAGCGATCAGAGGATCAATATTGTAATCGATGGACGAACGAAAACAACACGATCGAACGACACGAATCGACGATCGATCGATCTTCCTAGAATAACATCAATCTCTAATTAGCACCGCAAGAAAAATAAAAAATGAACTAAAAAAGTAAAGAAAAAAAAAAAAAAAAGGAAGGCAAAGAAAACAAGAACCATGTGGATCGAACGCTTAATTTCTATCTAAATTGATTGAAATCGGGATTCACTATGATCGATGGTTAACCATGTATTTCTAAGAAAACAGGAAATCGATCGATCTCAACGAAGTTACAGCGGTTTTGTATCTCGAATACACGCAACCAAAAAAAAAAAGAAAAAAAAAAAACAAATAAAATAAAATGCACCGCGAAACGACTTTTATAGAGAAACAATCTGTATGTATATCGCGCTGTAAATAGAAACAATGTAATTTACGGTAATTGTTAAGAAATTCAAGTAAAGAAAGAGGGAAAGAGAGAATGTGTGTTGTATGTAAGAGAATATTGTACCTAGATCGAAAGTGTAATGTAATCGGAGGTTTCGTAGTCGACAATTTACTCTCTGTGCCATTGTATCGATTTTACGAAGGAAGGAAAGCTTTTAGTTGTATTTTTAATTAATCGATAATAGGCCCTTCAACTGGAATTTTGTATAGTTCGAAGGAATTAACTTTATTAAGTGAGGATTCACAGTGCCATTCGTTCTCGCATATGATATTAGGTTCTTTTTATTTAAATGTAAACCGATATTTATTTTAAGATGATAGTTTAAGTAATAATTAGTCATTTGTACATTAGTTTTTACGCTGTATGTTTGCACACTCATCGAGGCGCTATCGCAAATAACGATACAGTACATTTAATATTTAAGAATTGTAAGGTTAACATTGTAGTAATTGAATAGCTCATTGAAGTTGCGTAACGAGAATAGCACGAGAAACAGAAAATTCTTATATACCTGTATACTTGTATTTAAGAAGGAAAATGTAGATTATATAAAATCACATTTTACTCGGAAAAAAGTGATATTAGTTCTTACATTGGTTTTTTTATTTCTTACACTAATGTTAGGTTTTTAACGTCTTAAAATTATATATAATCTTTTATGCTTTAGTATTCTGTATAATTGCATACATTTTAAAATATTCTTTCCGTTTAAAATTCATATTAAATTTCGTTAACTTTCTTTTACCCGACCAAAACATTCATATTAAAGGTACAAGAGATGAAAATGAAGCATGATACGTATTGACAATAACGGAATTAAAATAAACACATTTTGATCTCAGAGTTCAATACACTAATTTCAATTCAAGCTTTATTTCTATCATCGAAACATATTTCGAAAAAGAAATCCCTCACTCGACTAAGCGGCCGACTATAACAATGTACCCTATAACAACAATGGAACAGTTCACACAACTTTTCGTGCAACTGATTGAATCCAACAGTAGACCATGCAATAAACAATAATCAAATATCTGTATCAAGCAATTAATTCTACAAAATGGCTTACTTTTGGTGGCTATAAACTACCATAACATACCAAAAACTGGAAGCTTAGAAAATAATTATTTATTAAATACATGATATAATAAGAAAGAAATATAGGCTCTATGAAACAATGATCAAATTGCTGTCATTTTTCATTCTTAACTGTTAATATCCAAGATCGTTTGAGTTATTTTGAGTTGTGATACTTTTGAAAAACATGTGCGTTATGTTAAGTACCTACATGATATCAATGAGCTAATCAATTATTAATTCGAAAGGCGAGCAAAGAAATCCGCGTTGTTCCGCTGATTAGATCGCGCGGTGGAGATATATTCCGCCATGGCCGTGTTTTTAATTGGTCTGGCTTAATTAAGCCACTCGTGCGGGATGGTTTCCATGGAAGATGGTTTCGCACTGGTTTCCAGGAAAAATCTAATCGCCGGAAGAACGCTGGTTCTCCGCCCTTTTATTCTCACTTCTCAAATATTTCGCGTTTCTACACGTTCTTTCTTCCATCGCTCGATCCTCCCATATTTTTCAACTTGACAGGATTTTTCACTTTCTTAAAAATATGTATTCTATTCTGATTCATCGTCATGAAAGTTCAATAAGTCGATTAGACACTGGTACAGGTGAATCAAAAAAAACTTTATTGCATATTTAATTAATATCTATGTCTCTTTTTTAATCAAATTTTGATTAATTTAGAAAATTGTATTAATGTAATAGAAGTTTGTGTACATTGTTTTATGAATTTGGTTCAGACTGGAGAAACGTTTGAGAACCTCTTTTGCCAGGTTCTCTTAGAATTTCATATATTGGCAAGATTCTTCTCCAGAGAAAACTGTATCTTTTAATATTATATTCTGTGGAGGAGATACGATTTTACATAGTCAAATTTAAAGTGTATTATTATTCCATGTTTTATTATTTCACTGGATATTGCATTTAAAATATTTATTTGTAAATCAAGCGATTTCCTTTTTATTCGCATAACTCGCCTTTTATAATTCGATGCGTATTATTATGTATGTAAATGAATTTGATTGTTTCTTGTTTTGTTATTAACAACCAGTCTGATGATCGAGTTTCACGCGCGCAAGAGGATAAATTTCAAGTAATTTGCCGTGGGTTCAGAATGTCCCATTGGTACTGGCTCAACGGAATGAAAGATATGAAACAGAATATAGGTACTCAATGAAACGTTATGATGTATCGATGTGCAGAGTATGAAAGGATTAATATCGTAGATTCACGTAACGCACTCGATATTCAATAAACATTCTGGTTTTATAAATAATTCTTGTGTAACGTGCACGAAGTAGTAGTAGTGTATATTGATATCGATTTGCTTTTTATTTATTTATGCAAATACTAATTTTTCGGGTACTTCATATACTACTTAATGTTTTTACGTTTTAATCTTTTTTTTTTTTAAATATATAACATTACCAAAGAGAATAACTTTATTTCTATTTTGCTTATGATATTTATATATACTACTTTTTAAAAATATTTGTCCTAATAATAGAATAATTTAAAATTGATTATAGTTACTTTTTAGGTGATTTTTAGATGAATAATATTGTTATAAATTACCAAGGAGCATCAACACGAGAAATGGTATCGTTTTATATTTTATTTGAAAGTATGATTACTGTTTCTATTAATATATTAAACGTTGCGCAGGTTATTATTTTATTTCATGTACCATTACATCCAACTCAGAAAGCATGCAAAACCATACCAAAGACAAGTTGTGAATGCATCGATCGATAGATGTGTGATTATAGGACTCAGAAATAAAGACACGAATTAACTTCATTTTCATTTCAAAGAAATCAGTCTCCTAATTCAAGAATTACACGATATATAGCATGTATGTCTGTATTTGTTCGAAAGTTTATCTTCAATAAAATAGATCTTTAATACTCAATGTAATAATAGGTTTTAAGAACATTTAATTTACAATTTTTCACTTTTCTCTGTAATTCTTCTAAATTAACTATTATATGTATGATTGAATAAATTTCGCCAAGATTTACAGCTCCAAATAATCTACAAAATGTATCTTAAATAGCAAAACCGCGCTTATTGAAAAAATTACAAAGTCATTTTAGAATAATTCAATAACACAATTTTTTAAAATAAGGAAACATCGCCACGTTTTTTTCCGAAATGTTTCTTTTCTATTTCGTGATCTTTCTTCCTGAGCGATCCAAATTACTTTATTGTCGAGGCGACTTGTTCGAAGCGGAGTGCCTGATATCACTTCGCGAGGAGCACTTCCAAGAGGATTACGTGCTCGTCACTGACTTTGCGAATAAAATGCAAATTTCTGCTAAACAGATCTTTCAAAGAAGTTAGGAGAACACACGTGCTTCGTGTAATGGGTAAATGGAACAGAGCGCAACGTGATTTGCCATGACAGCCGGAAACGGCATTCCGTGATGAGGAACACGCAGTGGAAAGATTCATGACCCTGTTGAAGTTGGGAAGAACTCGGATATGATGCGTCATGGGATTTTAAATTTTGAGATAGATAATATGGCGGTATTAGTTTCGAGATAATGTGCATCGTATTTCGATTAATTTCCGAAAACCTTGATCATGAAATTACTAGATCCGTACAATCGTCTTTCATACTATGGTTTGAAGAATCGTAACATAGCTATTAATTTCTATGATATGTTATATCGACAAAATGACTGTATAAGGAAAGCTTCGCTTTATTTTATTTCTATAAATATATTATCATATACTAAAATTCATAGAATCACCAACCACAAAAATTACACTAGAAAAATTCTAAAAACTTGTGTATGTATGCAGAAATTTGTTAGAGTTTAAATGTTTGATTATATAAGGAAATTTCCATAATTCTCTTTAGACAAATTCGAAAGATTCGTAAAATAATTTATCTGAAATTGTAGCTTGTTATTTCGCGCACGTGATGAGACTTTCCCTCTGTTTTCGTATAAATCTCGCGTCATACGTATTGATTAACGTAGAACGAATGTAAAACTGGAAACGAGGGGCGAAAAAGTTTGACAGCAGTCGAGTAAGTTTTAGTATTTGTGGAAGAAGTCAGGGATGTAGCTCGTTTCGACGGAAACTTTTGAACGTTCCAGAGTGGTAGGATGTATTTATTCTTTCGATTGTTCGATCGGTTCGATCGATCGCTCCACGATTAAACGTTGCGGAATAAAAACAGCACCAATTCCAAAGACAGAAAAGGTTTCTGTGTTTGTACTATTCACAGAAAACTTCATACATGTCAAAATTGAAAGAAAAGAGTACAATTCGTTGTTGTAAACCTTGAATGTAAAACTACAGCGCGGGTTTAATATTTGTGATTGTTATTTAAAACGATAATTGTCATCAACTGTCATCAATAACTATTTTTTATATCGTATCACGAATAATGCACGTAAAATACGGAGTAACTGCTCATTTTCAACAGATCGATAAATGGATCAAACCGACCAGATCTCATTGAAATGTGTGAGAGTGACACGTACCCATTAGAAGGACTTGCTTCTTGCGAAATTTACCAAGTATTTTGTATGATAAGTGGCGAGAAATGAACTTTACGATGGAATGTGTGAGAAGACGAAAGAGAGGAATAAGAGAGAAATGGGTGTAAGAGTGTAACGAAAATCGACGAGTTTTTATTGTAAGTATCTCTTGTTCGTAAGCACCTTGTAAATATCGCTGTACCATAAATAATTGTGTACCCTACGAGTTCTACTCCTCCCGATCTCGAATCGAAAAAAGAATCAAAGCAGAACAAGAGGGTTAGTATCGAAAGAATGTCGTTGTTCAAGACTATATTAGGAGAAAAGACAGAGAAAAGATGTATGAAAAGATATGTGAATTTTCCCTCGAAAGACTGAACAACTAATGTTAGCAGTGGGAGAAAAGCAAAGACGAAAGTTTATCGAATCGAGTAATGAAATTGTATTTACGAAACGTTATCGAATGATTATTAATTATATACAGATGAACAACGAGAGGTAAAAAAGGGGTGTTTACAGGGATTTTAAATGTAGAGTTTCTATCTAATATGGTGTATCGACAATCGACATCGTGGAGGAAGTACGAAACAATGTATCGTTCTGTTGACGTTTTGGAGCGAGTCTGGAATCTCGAACGTACGACTAATGTTTCCAATTTGTGTAACTAACCCTTAAATGATTTACAATTATAATAAATGAATTACGAAAGGATTTCTTATGTGTTATCGTTCTTATGTGTGCTTCCTATGATTTCTCTTTGTTCGACCGTTCGCGGAGAGACGCCATCGCGGAGGAGGCGCGTCAACGGGAATCGTAAATTCCTATTACAATTAGATAATCGACGCCACGAATTGATCGATCCCCTATTTCGATTAGGATAATAGGGGTGGTTGAATTCGTATAGATTAATAGGTTATAATATACTTTATTCCAACAACTTGTCTTGCGAAGAATATAAATGTTCGGAGAGACTCGCGTGGTAAGTTACGATGTCGAATTGTAATATCGTTTACGATTAGGTTAGAAGTGTTTGACTCGAGTAGTTACTAGCAAGACCACGATGTTAATCGTAGTAAGAGTAACTTGCAAGTAGTGAGTTACGGTGTCGCACGAGGTATAAAT
This sequence comes from Bombus hortorum, assembly GCA_905332935.1. NCBI lineage: Eukaryota > Metazoa > Arthropoda > Insecta > Hymenoptera > Apidae > Bombus > Bombus hortorum. The sequence goes on from HG995193.1 coordinate 14,092,023, forward strand.
CGCTAGTAAGATATTTTTCTTTTTTTCTTCTTTTTTATTTGGGAGAATTTTACAATCAATTCTCATAGAGAATTATAAGTAAATTATTTTGGCGTGGTATTGTAACTTGGATTATAAGAGTTTATAGTATGTTTGATTCTAGTTGAATCTAATGCTTCAATTTCATTGCGTATGTTTAGCGTTATAGTCTCCTCCAGCTATGAATCTATTGCCCAGGTCTTCCAGGAAGTTATCAAAGTCTTCTTTGGAAATAGAATGTCTAGGAGGACAATATACTGCTGATGTGATGATTGGACCATGCCAATCTTCTATTGCTACGTTTGAAGCTTGGTGATAGTCCTTCTGGAATGATGGAAGCTCATAGTTTTTTATGCTGGTCTTGATGATAAATCCAGTACCGCCGTGGGCCTGTTCACTGGGATGTTCACTGTTTCAGAAAGAGTTCTAGTTCCTATTTATGCTGAGCTAGACCGTTGGCATTCCAAAGAGCTATGCGTATTGGTTTTATTTTACGTCGGAGCGTGTTAATTTGTCCACGATGATTGTAAGCAATGATAGCAAGTTATTAATTTGCTCTGTTTGTTTCACGATTAATTTTTCAACCCTATTGAAGTTATCAGTGTTTTGTGAACTGGGAGCACTATTTTGTGGAAGATCACTATAGATTTTCGGTCTGCTTTGATTTCCTTGAACTACCTGTGCATAGGAGATTGGAGTAGTAGTGAAATTTTGTGGAATAAGTACTTGGTTGGTTAGGTCCTTAACTCTGGGTTTAGTGTATTTATTTTTATGCAAGGTCTTGTAGGCTGTGCAACCTTTATAGTTCGCAGGGTGCTCTCCTTGAGAGAGAATGCACTTCGCAGGAGTTTCTGAAGATTTATTGCACTGATCTGTAAAGTGAAGACCTGCACATTTAACGCAGCGGTAATTGTGGTTGCAATATTTCTGCGTGTGGCCGTACCTTTGGCACCTTTTACATTGAACTATTTCTGTTTTTGGTGGTTCAATTTTTACTATAGTATTCATTAAACGATTGATATTATAGATTTATTTATTATTTGGCTTTTGCTTTAAATCAATAAATGATAAGGATAGCGGTTTTTTGTGATTCTATGCCTTATATTGCTAATGTTGGTAACTTCATGGCCATGATTTAAGAGTTCAAACTTTAGCTCATCTAAGTTAGCTAAGTGGTGGATGTTGTAAAGTACCACAAAAAGATTTTTCATGTGTGGAAATTTGCGTTCAGGGTTTTTAGTAAATTTGTTAGTTTTCTATAGGAATCTGGATTAGCCGGCATAATTTTGGGGGAGGAGGATCTTTTTGCGTATGTTGGTTTGTTAATGTTTCAACTACATCCATAGAATCGTCTGTAGATTCTAATATTGCGAATCTGTCATAAGTGATAACGTGGCTTGTTGACGGTTCGTTCTGACTAGTGTTTACATTTTTTTAACTGTATCTAGCTTACGTTTTTTGCTGTTGTTTGTGGGGTTTGAAAGATGGGACAGAATATCCTTTTGCTACAGAGGAGGTAGAACATGTTATTAAACAGGCTTTGAGGTTCGATATTTAATTGATTCACACAGATTAGTTTTGTATAATCTGTATTTCACCGCCATGTACAGCCCATTAAAACACACCGGATACTCAGATAATTAATACATAGCGAGCGGAAAAAATAAAAGAGAGTTGTAAGTAGTCGTATCAACTCTGCATGTAGGAACTAATGATCATACCAACCAAACATTTATCTCAACAGAACAGTGTGATTATCGTTTTGCTCATGAGAACCTGATTGAATTGCTTGGGCCATCTTCAAGCTTTTTTTTTCTTTTTTTTTTTTTTTTTCGTACGTGGAGAAATCCTCATGGACACTCGCTGTTGCACGCAACAGCAGAGTAGTGTCGGACTCCTACCGACTAAAACTCCACGGTGGTCATCCGGACGATTGGTGGAGGCGACCTCGGGCTCTTGTTTACAATTGCTACCAGGGGAGTCGCTCCTCGTCGTCTTCTCCCAGCTGTTTATTGGGGAGGCATCCCGGTCTATGTTGGGCCGCTAGGGGGGGGGGGGAACCACACCCCCTAACGTCTCATTCCTAGTTTTGACGCTGCTAGGGCGGCGGCAGTGCCGCGTCCCTGTCGCGTATTGAGTTTCTTTGGCGCGACGATCTCGCAGGATCGCGCGTTTTCTTCCGATCTCTCTCCGCTCGCTCCTTCGCCAGCATCACTTGCTCGCAGTAGGTGCGGACGGCGTTGAACTCCTGGTGGCCCCTGAGCATGACCTTGACGATCGCTTCTGGGGCTAATCTCTCGCCGATGTCGACCCGTAGGACGCGGCGCGGTTCTGCCCACGCTGGACAAAATTCCAGCGTGTGTTGCGCCGTGTCCTCCTCTTCTTTGCAGTGGTGACAGATGGAGGTCACTTCCCGCCGAATCCTTAGCAGATACTCGCCGAAAACTCCGTCTCCCGTGAGCAGCTGCGTCATCCTGAAGGTCAGCGGGACCCCATCTTGATCTCTCCAGGCTTCCCAATTAGGAAGCACGGCGCGAACGGCACGGTGCGGCCGTGCGGCGCCCTCTTCGGCCAGTTGAGAGCGCTACTGCTCCCAGATCTCCAACTTCGCCTCCATTCGGACGACCAGGGCCGATCGGTCGTCGGACGGCGGCGTCGTCGTACGTCCGTCTGCCAACAGCACATGGAATTCCCAAGCGGTCACCCATCCAGGGCCATCTTCGAGCTAGTGAATTCAAATTGAAATAATTAGTTGAGAGGCTGTGATTTAGATTAAAGATCAGAAGTGTCACATTTTTCACGAGTAAGTTTAGTAAACACTTGGTTTCTTTCTGTTTCAATTCACTTTCAACGGAAGGTCGTCATTTATTGAATTGTAAACTTCACTGAACACTAGACACACGTCTATACGCTTCGGCAGTTGACGACAGAATGAATGCAAAAGTGAAACAGAGTTCAGATAAAATATGCTAAGTACGACGAAGGATGGGATCTAGTGATCATGGATTAAAATGGTTTCATGTTATTTTAGGGTATATACTTAATGCGTTATTCGAGTAGATATAAAGGATCCGTGGAACTTGTTTGTTAATAATTCTGACGTATGATATTTACATGGATGACTTTATTTTCGTCGTATTTAATAGTAGATAGTAAATTAATTTGCGTTTGTGAAACAATTAATATGTAAGTAAATTTCTTTTAATAACATTGGTAATGATGAGAAATATATTTGAATTGATGATATTTTTATGAGAAGTTAAAATCAATATGGACTTAATATATATGTCGGAGATGAAAGGACACCGGGCCTTCCCTTTAGAATTCCTTGGAAAATTCCGAATACTTTAATCTTTATAAGTTAACCCGACTATAATTGTCTGAAATTTGCGATAATGAGCTTGGGTTCAAGGCAACAACTAGTCGCCGAACGTAGCCGCAGCCACGGGATGAACGTTTTTACCTAATAGAGTAATTGTATAGCTCTCCTTAAAAAAGAATAGTTGTAGCGACACTTGACAGTAAACATTCCAATGGTCTCTGCCCCGTGGTTTGCAACACACAGACCCATTCTTCAGACATATTCTTCGGGCAAGATGATTACCAGATGTCGATGCATCTCCACAGTTCATGTTCAGCTAGCCTAAGGAACCGCTATAAATCATAGGATTTAGTTATCTAAGGTCCTTCAAACGGACAAACAGTCTTTATCCTAACAGTCTCTAAATCTATCACCTACTACGGGAAGATACGGAAAATCTGCTTTTCTCATGAACGACGCTTCCCGCTAACAACATTCTCTCAAGAGCGGCTAGCATCTTTCTCTAACCACCAACATAGAAATTAACAGCAACGTTCCATTTCCCTAACTTTCTGAACGAGGGTTGTCCTCGACGTATCCGATGATCTCGTGCCCTGAGACACGCCCCATTATGGTTTTCCTCTGCAGCATCACTGTGATAGAGAGGAACAGTCTCGCGTGATCTCGTCAGCAAGAAAAATAACGTCTTTACGATCAGTGGGTACTTCACGTTTCAACAACGAGTCCGACTTAGACTTTGGAAGAAAGTATATTCGTTATCCCGTTGGCCGCGGATTCGTTATTGAACCTAAGATCATTGTCATTAGCATCTCGAGTATCTAATTACCACGGTTACTTCTGTAATAATCATATTTGTACTAGTAAATATTTTCTCTATTGCGTAATAACAATGTCTAATCCAAATGAAGATTCGTTACACGCCTCTAATCACAATGTGAACCCGACATCAGAAGTGGTATAAGTGCCGGTTATATCAGTACAAGAGCTTACGACCATCGTGCGCGAGTTAATTCAGTCGCTAGTGCAAAAAACGAGTGTGGAACGTAAAAATTTCTCGCTACCGCGTTCTAAACTTGGGACCGCGGGCTCCGACCTCACTGCATGGTGCGCAGCTGTCAATCTGATTATAGAGGAAGATCCTTTACAAAGCAGCGCCCTGAAAGGAAACTTTAATTTCAATAACGATCGTCGAGTCGACTTCTACGTAGTGGAAGTGTCAACCTAGATCAAGTCGTCTGGGTGAGTTGTTTCCATTTTACTCCGATTCTGGAGCCGAGTGTTCACTAATTAAAGAATCCGTAGTCTTGAGATTTTCTGGCAAAAGAACGACTGATATGGTAGTAATGCGAGGAAAAGGAAATATTTGTATTAAACGTACATCTCAAATCTTGTCCATTGTATGTATTAATGGTTTTACATTGGGGATAATTTTCCATGTCCTCGCTGATAGTTATTTAAAATATGATATCGTGATTGGTCGTGAAATTTTGAGTCAAGGTTTTGACGTAATATTGCACAAAATAGCCTGGCTATGTGTAAAACAAAAATAATTAATGTCTGTAATAAAACCGCTGAAAACGAAATCGATATTAATGAGGTTGACATTGATATACATGGTAATGATAAAATTCGATTAATTTCTCTTTTCGAAAAATTCAAAGATTCATTCGTTACGGGTTTCCTACGTACTCGCGTAAATACAGGCTAGTTAGAAATACGATTAATTGACCCGAACATCACCGTACAAAGAAGTCCTTATAGATTTAGCGAGGAAGAGCGCAGAATAGTACGCGAGAGAATAAGCGTATTAATTAGAACAAAAATCATAAGGCCTAGTAATTTATCTTTCGCGAACCCTACGTTACTCGTTTTTTTTTATTAGTTTATTTAATTTTACAATTTGTCCAGTAGGACATTTGGTAAAGTGTTATATCTTATTGAGTATAAAAAAAATAAAAAAAATAAATGCAGCATGTGTGTGGCTACTCCCAGCGGGGTGCCATCTTAGGTTATATCTTTATGTCTATTGGGTGTTTCCTTTTTAGTCTTCTTGTAGTGTTTGCTGTGTTGTTTGTTTCCGCTGCTAGCTGGTTCGTTATATAAGCTATACGTTATATAAGCTATAACGTATTACGTTAACTAGTATTACATTACATAGTATTACACTATATCGTATTACGTTAAGTAGTATTACGGTACATAGTATTACGTTATATAGTATTACGATAAATAGTATTACGGTACATAGTATTATAGTTATATAGTATTACGATAAAAACTATTCCGTTATGATGTATTACACTATAATGTATTACATTACAATGTATTACATTACAGCGTATTACGTTATATAGAGTTACGTTACACAGTATTACGTTATAACGTACTGTGTTATATAGTATTACCCTATATAGCATGACGTTATAGAGTATTACGTTGTAACGGATTCCGTTATAACGTATTACGTTATATCATATTACATTATATAGTATTAGGTTACATAGTATCACGTTATATAGAATTACGTTTTAACGTATTACGATTTATAGTATTACCTTATAACGTATTACATTATATAGTATTACGTTAACAAAATATCACAAAAAGGAGGGAAATAACAAGTAGTTTTCATCAATAACGTCAAAAGATTGCATTTTGCGCGGTGCTGGTCTTGTTGCCACGATGAAAAGGTCGTGCACTACATTTGGCCTGTAATGTGGAGTGAAAACAGCGTACAAACGTCAAAATATGACAAAAAGGAGAGAAATAACCGATAGCTTTCGTCAAAACCATAAAGTGAACGCATTTTGAGCCGTGCTGGGCTTGCTTCGTCGCTGACACAGGAGTGCACTAAATTTGGCGTGCTGTATCTAGTGAAAGCAGCGTACGATCGTCAACATACCTCTTGCGGGAGAGAAATAACAGCACACCTCATGCAAAATCATCAAACGATTGCAATGTGCGCGGTGCTGGGGTTGTTTCGACGCTCAAACAGGCTTACAATACACTCGGCGTTAAAAATGAAGTGAAAACATCATACACACGGCAAAATATCTACAGCTGGTGCGAAAGAACAGCAAATCTCACGCAAAATCATCAACCGATTGCCTTTTTTGGGTTGCTGGGTTTGTTTAGGCGCTGTCACAATAGTGCATTACATTCCGCGTGTAATACGTAGTGAAAACAGCGTAAAAGCGTCAATATATCTCAAGGGGTAGAGAAATAACAGCAAATCTCATATGAAATCATCAGGCCTATCATATCATATCAGGCATATCGATCAGGTTATGCATAATGAGGCTACAATATTCAGCTGAACGTACCTCCGCTGCTATTGGTGATATGTTGACAATTCAATGCGCGTTATACTCCACATTTGCCGTAAAATACAGCGCACATCCTCCTGTATACTCTATGTAAACCATGCTCCCGGTCAAATCCAATGTCATTACAGTTATGCATATTTGGAAGCAATATTCAATTGAAAGTATCTCAGCTGTTTTTGATGATATGTCGACAATTTTATCCTCGTTATGCTCTACATTTGCTGCCAATGACAGCGAAAATCCTCCTGTTTAGGCTAAATCAACTCTGGTCCTTGTCAATTCCAATGTCATTACAGTTATACGTAATCAGTCATCAATATTAAAATTGGACGTATCTCCGCTGCTATTGGCGATATGTCGACAATTCCATGCGCGTTATACTCTACATTTGCTGTCAAATACAGCGCACATCTTCCTGATTACGCTATGTTAACTCTGCGCCCTGTCAAATCCAGCGTAATTGCAGTTTTGCATAGTCAGGCATCAGTATGTAATAGAACTTATCTCCGCTGCTATTGGCAACACTTAAACATTTCAATGCGCGTTATACTCCATATTTGCAGCCATATCCACCGCACATCAGCTGCATTGCGCTATGTCAACTCTGGGCCCTGTCAAATACAGCGTAATTGCTGTTTTTCATATTCTATTTAAAATAAACAAATCAACGTATCTCCGTGTCACGTTCCGCGCTCCGCACGCGCGGATTGCGAAGCGAAAACTACAAGGTGAGTAGCGCAAATGTCGATATGACCATACGAAAGGAACATACGAAACAACGAAAATAAAGTACTTTAAATATACGAATATGTAAAATACTATTAAAGAGATCAAACAATAGACTAACCAATAATGATATATACATATATATTGTCGTCATGCGAAGCGAAAACTATAACGCGCGATCCAAATATACTTTAATAAAAAACTAACAAGATGTAGGCGCATATATATACAAATACTGTTGAGTAAGACCGATTAGTAGACTAACAAGATAAGGATATATATATATGTCGGATAAGACCTGGGATTAGGATTGTGGGCGTCAAATGAATCTTCACGAGAATTAGCCATTGATGCGGTACAACACAGGTGTAGTTTATGGCTGCGATGGAGGTGTTACAATCTTGACGACTAACCGCGGCGATTGAGCACTCGCGAAATTAATGACGATGGCGCCGAGATCGGTAACGAATACACGGTCAACGGGATGACGACTGCGATTTCTTTCTCAATCTAAAGTCACTCGACGTACTTGTTCACGATACAAGTAGAACCTCTCTAAAACTGATCCCTCAGTCCAGAAGGAGCTGCCTTATATATTCCTCTCTGTATCCTTCAGGTCAATCCTTGTTTTTAAGGCAAGAAATTTAATTATTTTATACCTCTGTTAGGTACACGTCCCTCCCGTGACCGTTGCTACATTCAGCGACCCATTATGTCACCTCGAGCACAAGCCCACCGTCATAAATCCCGGGTAGTCATAATTGACTTAACTCATGGTTGCATTTTGCGAGTAGCAGGGCTCGTTCGACGCCAAACCTGTTGTGCACTATATTCCAGGTGTAAAATGGAGTAAAACGAGCGTTTAAACGTCGAAATATCTCAAACAGGAACGAAATAACGACAGTTTTCGTCGAAATCGAGAAATGGTTGCATTTTGCGAGCAGCAGGGCTCGTTTCGACGCTGAAACTGTTGTGCACTATGTTTCCCATGTAAAATGGAGTAAAAGGAGCGTTTAAACTTCGACATATGTCAAACAGGAACGAAATAACGACAGTTTTCGTCGAAATCGAGAAATGGTTGCATTTAGCGAGCAGCAGGGCTCGTTTCGACCCTGAAATTGTAGTGCACTATGTTTACCATGTAAAATGGAGTAAAACGAGCGTTTAAACGTCGAAATATCTCAAACAGGAACGAAATAACGTCAGTTTTCGTCGAAATCGAGAAATGGTTGCATTTTTCGAGCAGCAGGGCTCGTTTCGACGCTGAAACTGTTGTGCACTATATTCCAGGTGTAAAATGGAGTAAAACGAGCGTTTAAACGTCGAAATATCTCAAACAGGAACGAAATAACGACAGTTTTCGTCGAAACCGAGAAATGGTTGCATTTTGCGAGCAGCAGGGCTCGTTTCGACCCTGAAACTCTTGTGCACTATGTTCAGCGTGTAAAATGGAGTAAAACGAGCTTTTGAACGTCGAAATATCTCAAACAGGAACGAAATAACGTCAGTTTTCGTCGAAATCGAGAAATGGTTGCATTTTTCGAGCAGCAGGGCTCGTTTCGACGCTGAAACTGTTGTGCACTATATTCCAGGTGTAAAATGGAGTAAAACGAGCGTCTAAACGTCGAAATATCTCAAACAGGAACGAAATAACGACAGTTTTCGTCGAAATCGAGAAATGGATGCATTTTGCGAGCAGGACGGCTCGTTTCGACGCTGAAACTGTTGTGCACTATGTTCAGCGTGTAAAATGGAGTAAAACGAGCTTTTAAACGTCGAAATATCTCAAACAGGAACGAATTAAAGAGAGTTTTCGTCGAAAGCGAGAAATGGTTGCATTTTGCGAGCAGCAGGGCTCGTTTCGACGTTGAAACTGTTGTGCACTATGTTCAGCGTGTAAAATGGAGTAAAAAGAGCTTTTAAACGTCGAAATATCTCAAACAGGAACGAAATAACGTCAGTTTTCGTCGAAATCGAGAAATGGTTGCATTTTGCGAGCAGCAGCGCTCGTTTCGACGCTGAAACTGTTGTGCACTACGTTCCGCATGTAAAATGGAGTAAAAGGAGCGTTTAAACGTCGAAATATCTCAAACAGGAACGAAATAACGACAGTTTTCGTCGAAATCGAGAAATGGTTGCATTTTGCGAGCAGCAGGGCTCGTTTCGACGCTGAAACTGTTGTGCACTATGTTCCGCGTGTAAAATGGAGTAAAAGGAGCGTTTAAACTTCGACAAATCTCAAACAGGAACGAAATAACGTCAGTTTTCGTCGAAATCGAGAAATGGTTGCATTTTGCGAGCAGCAGGGCTCGTTTCGACGCTGAAACTGTTGTGCACTACGTTCCGCGTGTAAAATGGAGTAAAACGAGCGTTTAAACGTCGAAACATCTCAAAAAGGAACGAAATAACGACAGTTGCCGTCGAAATCGAGAAATGGTTGCATTTTGCGAGCAGCAGGGCTCGTTTCGACGCCGAAACTGTTGTGCACTATGTTTCCCATGTAAAATGGAGTAAAAGGAGCGTTTAAACGTCGAGATATCTCAAACAGGAACGAAATAACGACAGTTTTCGTCGAAATCGAGAAGTGGTCGCATTTTGCGAGCAGCTGCGCTCGTTTCGACGCTGGAAATGTTGTGCACTACGTTCCGCGTGTAAAATGGCGTAAAACGAGCTTTTAAACGTCGAAATATCTCAAACAGGAACGAAATAACGACAGTCTTCGTCGAAATCGAGAAATGATTGCATTTTGCGAGCAGCAGGGCTCGTTTCGACGCTGAAACTGTTGTGCACTATGTTCAGCGTGTAAAATGGTGTAAAACGATCCTTTAAACGTCGAAATATCTCAAACAGGAAAGAAATAACGACCGTGTTCGTCGAATTCGAGAAATGGTTGCATTTTGAGAGTAGCAGGGCTCGTTTCGACGCTAAAACTGTTGTGCACTATATTCCAGGTGTAAAATGGAGTAAAACGAGCGCTTAAACGTCGAAATATCTCAAACAGGATCGAATTAAGGACAGTTTTCGTCGAAATCGAGAAATGGATGATTTTGCGAGTAGCAGGGCTCGTTTCGACGCCGAAACTGTTGTGCACTATATTCCAGGCGTAAAATGGAGTAAAACGAGCTTTTAAACGTCGAAATATCTCAAACAGGAACGAATTAACGACAGTTTCCGTCGAAATCGAGAAATGGTCGCATTTTGGGAGCAGCAGGGCTCGTTTCGACGCTGAAACTGTTGTGCACTACGTTCCGCGTATAAATGGAGTAATACGAGAGTTTAAATTTCGAAACATCTCAAACAGGAACGAAATAACGACAGTTTCCGTCGAAATCGAGAAATGGTCCCATTTTGCGAGCAGCTGGGCTCGTTTCGACGCCGAAACTGTTGTGCACTATGTTCCAGGCGAAAATGGAGTAAAGCGAGCGTTTAAACGTCGAAATATCTCAAACAGGAACGAATTAAAGACAGCTTTCGTCGAAATCGAGAAATGGATGCATTTTGCGAGTAGCAAGGCTCGTTTCGACGCCGAAACTGTTATGCACTACATTCCAGGTGTAAAATGAGGTAAAACGAGCGTTTAAACGTCGAAATACCTCAAAAGAGGAACGAATTAGAGACAGTTTTCGTCGAAGTCGAGAAATGGATGCATTTGGCGAGTAGCAGGGCTCGTTTCGACGCTGAAACTGTTGTGCACTACGTTCCGCGTGTCAAATGGAGTAAAACGAGCGATTAAACGTCGAAATATCTCAAACAGGAACGAAATAACGACAGTTTTCGTCGAAATCGAGAAATGGTTGCATTTTGCGAGCAGCAGGGCTCGTTTCGACGCAGAAACTTTTGTGCCCTACGTTCCGCGTGCAAAATGGAGTAAAAGGAGCGTTTAAACGTCGAAATATCTCAAGCAGGAACGAAATAACGACAGTTTTCGTCGAAATCGAGAAATGGTTGCATTTTGCGAGCAGCACGGCTCGTTTTCTTCGCTGCAACTGATGTGCACTACGTTCCGCGTGTCAAATGGAGTAAAACGAGCGTTTAAACGTCGAAATATCTCAAACAGGATCGAATTAAGGACAGTTTTCGTCGAAATCGAGAAATGGATGATTTTGCGAGTAGCAGGGCTCGTTTCGACGCCGAAACTGTTGTGCACTATATTCCAGGCGTAAAATGGAGTAAAACGAGCTTTTAAACGTCGAAATATCTCAAACAGGAACGAATTAACGAAAGTTTTCGTCGAAATCGAGAAATGGTCACATTTTGCGAGCACCAGCGTTCGTATCGACGCTGAAACTATTGTGCACTACGTTCCGCGTGTAAAATGGTGTAAAACGAGTGTTTAAACGTCGAAATATCTCAATCAGGATCGAAATAACGAAAGTTTTTGTCGAAGTCGAGAAATGGTCGCATTTTGCGGGCAGCAGGGCTCGTTTCGACGCTGAAACTGTTGTGCAGTACGTTCCGCGTGTAAAATGGAGTAAAACGAGCGTTTAAACTTCGAAATATCTCAAACAGGAACGAAATAACGACAGTTTTCGTCGAAATCGAGAAATGGTCGCCTTTTGCGAGCAGCGGGGCTCGTTTCGACGGTGAAACTGTTGTGCACTACGTTCCGCGTGTAAAATGGAGTAAAACGAGCGTTTAAACGTCGAGATATCTCAAACAGGAACGAAATAACGACAGTTTTCGTCGAAATCGAGAAATGGTCGCATTTTGCGAGCAGCAGGGCTCGTTTCGACGCTGAAACTGTTGTGCACTACGTTCCGCGTGTAAAATGGAGTAATACGAGAGTTTAAACGTCGAAACATCTCAAACAGGAACGAAATAACGACAGTTTTCGTCGAAATCGAGAAATGGTTGCATTTTGCGAGCAGCAGAGCTCGTTTCGACGCTGAAACTGTTGTGCACTATGGTCAGCGTGTAAAACGGTGTAAAACGATCCTTTAAACGTCGAAATATCTCAAACAGGTTCGAATTAAAGACAGTTTTCGTCGAAATCGAGAAATGGATGCATTTTGCGAGTAGCAGGGCTCGTTTCGACGCCGAAACTGTTGTGCACTATATTCCAGGCGCAAAATGGAGTAAAACGAGCTTTTAAACGTCGAAATATCTCATACAGGAACGAATTAACGACAGTTTTCGTCGAAATCGAGAAATGGATGATTTTGCGAGTAGCAGGGCTCGTTTCGACGCCGAAACTGTTATGCACTATATTCCAGGTGTAAAATGAGGTAAAACGAGCGTTTAAACGTCGAAATACCTCAAACAGGAACGAATTAAAGACAGTTTTCGTCGAAATCGAGAAATGGATGCATTTGGCGAGTAGCAGGGCTGGTTTCGACGCTGAAACTGTTGTGCACTATGTTTCCCGTGTAAAATGGAGTAAAACGAGCGTTTAAACATCGAGATATCTCAAACAGGAACGAAATAACGGAAGTTTTCGTCCAAATCGAGAAATGGTTTCATTTTGCGAGCAGCAGGGCTCGTTTCGACGCTGCAACTGTTGTGCACTACGTTCCGCGTGTAAAATGAAGTAAAACGAGCGATTAAACGTCGAAATATCTCAAACAGGAACGAAATAACGACAGTTTTCGTCGAAATCGAGAAATGGTTGCATTTTGCGAGCAGCACGGCTCGTTTTCTTCGCTGCAACTGATGTGCACTACGTTCCGCGTGTCAAATGGAGTAAAACGAGCGTTTAAACGTCGAAATATCTCAAACAGGAACGAAATAACGACAGTTTTCGTCGAAATCGAGAAATGGTTGCATTTTGCGGGCAGCAGGGCTCGTTTCGACGCTGAAACTGTTGTGCACTACGTTCCGCGTGTAAAATGCAGTAAAACGAGCGTTTTAACGTCGAAATATCTCAAACAGGAACGAAATAACGACAGTTTTCGCCGAAATCGCGAAATGGTCGCATTTTGCGAGCAGCATGGCTCGTTTCGACGCTGCAACAATTGTGCACTACGTTCCGCGTGTAAAATGGCGTAAAACGAGCTTTTAAACGTCGAAATATCTCAAACAGGAACGAAATAATGAAAGTTTTCGTCGAAATCGAGAAATGGTCGCATTTTGCGAGCAGCTGCCCTCGTTTCGACGCTGGAAATGTTGTGCACTACGTTCCGCGTGTAAAATGGAGTAAAGCGAGCGTTTAAACGTCGAAATATCTCCAACAGGAACGAAATAACGAAAGTTTTCGTCGAAATCGCGATATGGTCGCATTTTGCGAGCAGCAGGGCTTGTTTCGACGCTGAAACTGTTGTGCACTACGTTCCGCGTGTAAAATGGAGTAAAACGAGCGTTTAGACGTCGAAATATCTCAAACAGGAACGAAATAACGAAAGTTTTCGTCGAAGTCGAGAAATGGTTGCATTTTGCGAGCAGCAGGGCTCGTTTCGACGCTGAAACTGTTGTGCACTACGTTCCGCGTGCAAAATGGAGTAAAAGGAGCGTTTAAACGTCATGATATTTCAAACAGGAACGAAATAACGACAGTTTCCGTCGAAATCGAGAAATGGTCGCATTTTGCGAGCAGCTGGGCTCGTTTCGACGGTGAAACTGTTGTGCACTATGTTCCGCGTGTAATATGGAGTAAAACGAGCGTTTAAACGTCGAAATATCTCAAACAGGAACAAATTAAAGACAGCTTTCGTCGAAATCGAGAAATGGATGCATTTTGCGAGTAGCAAGGCTCGTTTCGACGCCGAAACCGTTATGCACTATATTCCAGGTGTAAAATGAGGTAAAACGAGCGTTTAAACGTCGAAATACCTCAAACAGGAACGAATTAAAGTCAGTTTTCGTCGAAATCGAGAAATGG